>PJEN01001417.1:0-260021 GCA_004024605.1 Pteronura brasiliensis
AGAGTCCATAGTCTCTCATTGTTCACCTCCCCTTCCAATTTCCCCCAACTCCCTTCTCCTAACTCCCCATGTCCTCCATGCTATCTGCTCATTTCTAATGACCATAGTCCTCTTCATTTTTCTTGTCAATTGAGTCATGACAAGTATTAACTGAAAAAATGGACCAAAACAGCAGACATATTATAAAATCGCAAGCATCATTATTAAACACAAGAAAGTAAAGTTGTACTAGAAATGTATCTTTATAGGAATGGGGCTTTCTGTCGATTAGTGTGTTTATCACAGATGACTATTTATTAAAAGAATGAGACGGGGATCCCCATCAATTCAACTCTTAATTTTTATTTCTATAGTTTTGAGTACAAAAAATAACTTGTTCCAATAAATCAGTGCTTGGCATTGGAAGGGGTTTCATTATCGCTATGGCATTTGATTACCTATACTTATTTCAAACTGTACACACAAAAAATTACATAGTGATCTATAATAAGAGGATTTTAGGGGCACCTGGGTGGCTTAGTGGGCTAAGCCTCTGCCTTCGGCTCAGGTCATGATCTCAGGGTCCTGGGGTCGAGCCCCACATCGGGCTTTCTGCTCAGCGGGGAGCCTGCTTCCCCCTCTCTCTCTCTGCCTGCCTCTCTGTCTACTTGTGATCTCTCTCTCTCTCTCTGTCAAGTAAATAAATAAAAATAAAAATACATCTTTAAAAAAAAGAGGATTTTTAAGTATCTATCAGACTCCAACGCAATCAGGACTTTCTTAGTTTTACTTGACAGCAAAGAATCTGAAGTGAGCTGCCTTGCAAAGTGATTTTTTACATAGTCATTAAAGTCTTAGGCTGTGCAAACTTTGGGATATTATACTACAAACGCTTTACTGAGAATCAGCAAATGACTGTCATCGTACCAGATACTCTTCTCTTTGGAGGCACCCATTTTTTTAAAAACTCAAAATACCAGAAAACTTTGGGAATTCAGGAATATTGTTAATTTCAACACACCTTTACCAATGCAGGACATTTTTCATAAATAGGATTACTGTGTCCTACATTTTTAAATATGTTTTCATCAAAACCTGGGAGTTGCAGTCATAAGCCGAGGTGCAGGGGAACGTGGTCATTCACCGCGCTCCTCGTCACCAAAACCGAGAAGACAGAGAGCGCGTTGGCCGATCTTCGCAAGCACATGTCGGGTGGGTCGTGGCTCCTCTCATCCTAGGCACAGGGGGCATCCTTGAGCCTGCGGTCGGTTGCCTTTGATATTTCTTGTCTCCATTTTTTTTTAAAGATTTATTTATTTTAGGGAGAGAGAGGGAGGGAGAGAAAGAGTGTGGAGAGAGGCAGAGGGAGAAGGAGAGGGAGGATCTCAAGCAGACGTCATGCTGAGCGCAGATCCCGGCGTGGGGCTCGATTCCGTGACCCTGAGATCACGACCTAAGCTGAATCAAGTCAGAGGCTCAAATGACGGAGCCATCCAGGTGCCCCTTTTGTCTCAGTTTTTGCTGGGTCCTCTTGGTAGGCTCCCATGGGTGAGCGAAAGTCAGAGAATAATTTAGGAGGTGAGAAGCTTTATGCCACCAAACCAAAGTTGTCCTTATCACATTCAGCTCTATAATAGGTCAAAATTCAGAAATCTCATCAGGGACTAAAATACCCTGCTTGGAAGCTCAGACTGGGTTCTGGGCTCTCAGGTGAAATCAGAGCTATCGGATGCAGAGCACAAGAGGTGCTGTTTCCCTTCTCTTGCTTCGGTTTGGTAGGAAGTAGGGTTTATGCAGCTGGGAAAGTGCACCCCAGTGGGGGTTGGAAGGGGAGAGAGGAGAAACTGTCTTCTCTGAAGTGCAAGACCATGAGCTGTGAGACAGAGAGAAGGGAGAGCAAGCAGCAGGTGTGAGGCTTCGGGAAAGAGCTCCTCGAAGAAGGCTGTCTGGGGACGGACCCACTTAATGCAGTTCGCGCCCCACACGCTTTGGAAATCACTTGGGGAAACGCCAGTGTGCAGATCCGTTTTATTTTATATATTTACTTACTTATTTATTAATTTACTTATTTACTTATTTTTAAAGATTTTATTTATTTGAGAGAGAGAGAATGAGAGAGAGAGAGAGAGAGAGAGAGAGAGAGCATGAGCAGGGGGAGGGGCAGAGGGAGAAGCAGACCCCTTGTTGAGCAGGGAGCTCAATGCAGGACTCGATCCCGGGACTCCGAGATCATGACCTGAGCTGAAGGCAGTTAGGCAGTTGCTCAAACAACTGAGCCACCCAGGGGCCCCCAGACCCCTGTTTTAAGGACTGGATGAGCTCTAACGAGAAAGGAAGAAAAATGAACCTTCACTGAGCAGAGACTGCGAGCACTGCACAGGGAGTAATTTGCAACTGTTACCACGTAGTTGAAGATTGTCCATCGACAGGAGTTAAACTAGAGAATGGGCCAAATCATACAAATGTTCTGGCAACATTTAAAGGTTCAGATTTTTAAAAAGCCCAATGCCTGTAATAAATAATGGAAGGCCGGTCTCTCGTGGCCTGTGGGGAGGTGCCCGTCCTCCCCTCCCCCCGGCTGCGTACATGGAGGGCGGCTCAGACCCGGTTTACGAGTCCAGTGATCTGGGCAGGGCTGAGGGTCTTGGTGCAGCTGGTGATGCTGGGGGTTTTGCGTTGGTCACCGTGGTTCACTGTCCTCTCATTGTGATGACTGACACCTGTGTGAAGGTGCGGTCGTGAGGCGTCGGGTTTGCGTTCTCTACTTCTTCACTGGTCCATGCAACCGGAAGGCAGACAGAGAGGCCGCATCTGGGTGCTGCGCTGGGTCCTGTCGTCCTCCAAGCGTAGAGCTCCCTCGAAGACGCACACTTTGGAAACGGCTATCATCCGGAACGTGCCACGTCCCAGACCCTCACAGGGTCTCGTTCTCGGTAGAGAGGGTCATTCACGTCGAACACACACACTGGGGAAAAATCCTAAGCCGTGACAAGAAATGTAATCGGTTCCACGTTGCCCACATTCCAGCTGTCCTTGGGAGCTGCAGCGTGGAGACACGAATGGCTAAGTTTGGGCCGTTGAGAGTGAGAAAACACTACGTCCTGAAGTGAGCGGACGGAACGCATGGCCGGCAAGTCTGGGGTCCCCAGGAGAGCAGCGCCCAGTGCGCGCGGACCCTCCTCTGCTGCCACACAGCAGTGGCTACTCTTCTAGGTCCTTCCAGCACCTGCCAGCCAGCTGGTGGCCCCCGTCCCGGTGACATTCTGGGGAGTGCACAAGGCATCTTACCCAGTTCTTGCGATCCTTCCGAGTAATATTCTAATTCCTGAGACAACCGGGACGAACATGAAGGCCGTGTCCGCTGACGCCATGGCTGCATGAAAGCCCCGATGCCAGGTCCCGGGAGGAGTCTCTGCACCTTCCTTACTGCAACCTGAAGACGAGAGGCAGACCTGGAATGCATTTCATTTGTGTGTGTGTGTTGAGATTTTATTATTTATTTATTTGCCCGAGAGAGTGAACACGAGCAGGGGCAGCGGCAGGCAGAGGGAGAAGCAGACTCAAGCTGAGCAGGGACCCGACAGGGGGGTGGCGGGCAGGGGAGGCTCAATCCCAGGACCTTGGGATCGTGACCTGAGCCGAAGACAGATGCTTAACGACTAAGTCACCGAGGCGTCCCAATTTATTTCTGTTTGTCACATTATGTCACACAAAAAATCTGGCAAAATGTGAAAATAATGTGCTTGTGACCTCAGTTCATGTGAGTGCGATAGACTCGGAGAGAGTAGCTCAACGGAACTTGGGCTTAAAAATGCAGGATGGTGTCCACTCACAGGGAGTGAGCCCGCTTCCCGCTTCGAATACGCAGCCCAATTTCTGCCCTCAGCCGGAAGATGGGGAGTGAGAGACCGCTGTGTCCTGCCGGTCAGTGCTGGCTTCGGACGGGAGGGCCAGACAGTGAACTCGGAAAGCATGGCCCTCGGATGGGAGGGGCTGGTGCTGTCACCCGTGTCCCACACCCTTGGCGCCAGGCACTCTTCTGCACTACAGCTACTGTCCCAGGGGCAGCTGGGGTCATGTCTCTGGTGGGTCCTCCCCCGAGAGAGACGCGGGCTGGTTCAGGGTTTCTCCCGAGTGGTGTGTGTGTTCCCTGGGCTTCCTGCGCTCGGTGCTCACCGTCTCTGTCAACTAGATATTTGGGCGTGTGGAGTGACGATTGTCTCTCACCGGCTCAATCTATGCTTACGCTGGTGACTTTTCTCTCCTTGGCACAGACTAGCTGGTAGAGAAATGCCACGGACTGTTACGTTTCTCTTCCCCACCGTGTGTCCTGTTCCTTGCAGAGGGGACGTACTCTGGAAGTGGAGGTGAATAACTTCTTACACGATTGGCTTCTATGTTGAACACAAGGGAGAACCCACATTTTCGCCGGTGGAGACTTAGGAATTCATATTTGCTTTTATATGTGTTTTGAGAGAAGTTTAATAGAGTTACTTCTCCTACTTTGGGGTGTAAGGTACAAGTTTCCTCTTATGTATCTTGCAGACATAATATTAATTACAAGCCCCGACTCAGGATGTTTGGGGAAAGGATATAAGAAACTGCTTGAGTGTGACTCCCAGATTTCCCATTGGAATGTTCCAGGGGGCATGACTGATACCCTAACTCACCAACAGAAATACCACCCGAGGACCCGTTGTCACTCTGAACTTGGTAGCGAGCAAAACTGAGGCATCTCACGTGAGAGACGAGCTTACCCCGAAAGTGTCCTTGAGAGGTTATCTGTATGGGCCTCGCGGCAAGCAGGAACCTCCTGGCTCATCTCAGGGCCGTCCCCAGCGCTCCCCTGAGAAGCGGGACCTAAGCACATCAACATTCCCAGCCCACATCAGGAACGCAAATTCTACCCCACCCGGGTGTTGTAAAGACCACACTTCTAAATCATGAAGCCATCTGCACCAGTGCCTTCTGAATAATGGGGTTGGTTCAGAATGCATTTATGAATGACTAGAGCCCTGATTTGGGCATCACTGCAAATGTTAGGATACGCTATTCAAGGAGACTGGTACCATTGCCGGGACTCGGCCCAGCTTCCTGGGCGTCACCGGCTCTAAGCTACACTGAGATGTGGGTTTCTGATGGCTTCGGCTGTAAATACGGTAATCACAAACGCCAGCTGACCACGGAGCACTTATCTCAACAAGACTGACAGGCCCAGAGGAACAAAACTCATGGCCCCCTCGACACGAGCACAATGCCCTACAATGGGGGTTAGCACGCGGTGTCCACGGGCAGTGGGGAGACAGAGATGCTGCTGAGCGGGATGTGTGATCCGAGCCTGAGTGGAAAGCGTGCACTTGGGGAACACGCAGATTCAGACAATGGGCACCCCTGGGAAAAGCCTCTCACACCGGGTCAGCGGTGAGGCGGGGTCTGCTGCAAGACGGATGAAAAGCAGCAGCTTTGGGGATTTCGAGGGGGCAACTCCCAGTGGTGATGGGGTTTCTCAGCGTCTGTGGATGTTCTGGGCTGAGCTTCCTTCTTGGTGTGCCCGGTACAGCTGCTGGATGGAGCCGAGCCTGCACACCACGGTCCCACTGCGCTGAGCTAGCCTGCAGGGGCTGGACACTCCAGGGGAGGCTCTTGGCCGTTGGTTATGTCCAGTTTCTCTTCTGTGCGCATTGCTGCTGGGAACAGAGACATTTTTCCTCTGGGGCTTTTATCCTGCTTGCATCGGCCATCATGCAATAAAATACCACTCGTAGAAGGGCCACACAGAAGCTTGGGATTCTCGCCGAACAGAAGACGTGTTAAAAGCCACAAAGACAGCTCATTGTTGTCCGTGGACAGAACACGGGTTAAAAAGTAGAACGTACAGTACGATATTGGTTTACTTGTACAGTACTTTTATATACAACTCTTTTCCCTTAAAATTGGTTTCAGAGGAGAAATAAAACCAAAAAGATCACAAGCCTTATTTTTTTCGAAGATCACAAGCCTTTAGGAGGCAGTCAGGTGCCCTGAGTCCCCAGCTCAGCTGTGTTCACGAAACACCATTGAGTGTATTTTTTTGCATGGGGGGGGCGAGTTCTGGCAGGTGCAGGAGGAGGCGGCATCCCGGGAGGCTCCTGGAGGCTGAGCAGGGACGGGGATCTCTGGGTTACACTTGTCTGTCAGGAGCCTTCGCTGCTATCAAGGGGCCTCCCTGGGTACCCCCTTCACGGGGTGCCCGGCTTGGTTCCGTAGTCTTTTTGAGTCTGCAGTTATCTGTCCGTGCTCCCCTCGCTCCTGGAGCTCCCCAGCATCTTCCCCGAATGCTTCTCAAGAGTGGTTCTCCCTCGTCCCCTTGAAGCCCCCTCCTCCCCTCAGCCTGTGGTGACCTGTGATGGCCCCAGCCCCATCTCGTGGAATCTTCTGGCTTTAGAACCCATGGTTCGTTGCTTTCTTCTCTTATTTCCGCATCCAGACTCTCGAGGGAGTTGGTCTGTGCTGGGCAGCTGCTCTGATGGCTGGTCAGCCACGGGATGGAGCCCGTGGCTGCCACACATTCCCGTGGGCGTGCTGTCAGCGGGACAGGAGACGTCCGCAGGGCAGGCACACTGGCTGGTGTGTCCGGCTGCACAGGGCTGCGAGACAAGGCAAGAGGGAAGAGGAAGGAGCGAGCGGGGGCTTCTGGAGGAGGCCACCCCAGGGAGGGGCAAGCACAGGAGGCATTCCTGGGTGAGGTGAGAAGGGGCGACTCTGGGAAGTGTTTCTCCGGAGGACACTGGTCGTTGAACGACCGTCTGACCTCACCACGGTCGGGATGACCGCGCTTGAGCTGTTTCAAACATGAGAAAACGGGGGCCCAGCGGTGAGGCTGTGCCTGGCAGAGCGGCAGGCTGAGGGGCCGTGGCCCCGGCTCTGTCTCGCCGGAGGGACCGGCTGCTGCCCCTTGTGCGGGAGATGCTGGCCGGACTTGCTGCCTCTGGCTGTGTAGACCGAACCGTAAGGATTGCAGCGCCCGGTCCTAGATGGAAACGAACATTTATGTACGAGTCCTTACCCTCCCAGGATCGCACTCCACATTGCCACGTGCCAAATCGCCCAAACCCGCTCGGACGCTGGCTCCTTGCTGCGCTGGTTTGCATCTGTTGATCCAGGAACCAAAACCCCCAAGCAGACGAAAGACTGGATAGGAAGTATTTTAGCAGTACCCACATTTGTTAGATTCTTGCTAAATTATTTCCATCCTCTGCAAAATATTTTGGAATGTCTTGGAATTTTACTGCGGAAAGCCCTTGTGGTTTTCTCTCTAGGGTCGGGCGAGGCAGGCACCCGGTGTTACGCGTTTTGGCATCTCCCGTATTTACCGTGAGTTCGGCCGGGCGCCGAGAACTGTGATGGACACCAGACGGGAAGTGTGTGGGCTGGCTTCCCCTCCGCTCTGGGTGATGGTGTGGGAGACCGACACCCTTCCCGGGCGAAGGCACTGCTCCCCCAGCTGGGAGGCACAGGGTGTGCCTGTGGTGGAGGTTGGGGACCCTGCGGCATCTCGTCGTCGTCGTTGCTAGGGTAAAGCCCCAACTGCGGACTTCGAGGTCAGTTTGGGAAGAGCCACTGCTCTTTCCGGAGCTGCTTGATTTCAGCACGTGCTGTAGCAGCGGGACATCCGAATGTGGACTCGGGATGCCGGTGGTCACCCGGAGCAGGGAGAGGATGGGGCTTCGATGGCCAGAGAACAAGAGACTTCTGGTTCTTTGGAGAAATATTCTATCAGTTCTCATGTCTATCCCTGCTATTATTTATATGTTCGCAAATACCGTTAAGAGTTGAGCATCAGAAACCTGGCCGTGTTTGTGGGTTTTAGGTAAGGAAGTATTAAAGGCAAGTCTTGGGGGTGGGCCTGGCGGCTACTTGGGGTTCTGGTGGTGCGGTGGGGTTGGCAGCCTGCAGACCTCCTTGTGGGTCTGCTTCCCTGTTCCCTGTCTCCTTGTGAGCTCGAGGAGGGCTGCCTTGACCCCAGGCTGGAGAATTAGCTGCTCCCCTGCCCAATGACAATGACATTTGGGCTCAACAACAGACCAGCCCCCAGTCAGCTCATCTGGAAGCTGGTGATTTGCCCCATTTTTCAGTTTCCAGTGGGGGGCAAGTCTCAGTTGCCCACAGCAGGGGAAGGATGCAACATCGCACCTTTACCGGCTCCTTCCCCTGCCCCCGCCCCCTCCTGGCGCCTCCTCCCTTCTGCCCCATCAGAGCCGGAGGGCCACTCCATACCCCGTCTGCTTTTAGGGAAACCCAGCCTGGAAGTGGCCAAAGAAATAACCGGTGTCGGCTCATCAAGTGTCCGCTGAACAACGGCGTACAGAGGCTGGCCCCTGCAGGCTGCCGGCAGGGCACCAGGAACACCAGCCCGAGCCCGCAGCCCTGTGAGGGCACAGACAGGCGTCCCCGGAGCGAGGGAGACAGGCCCATTGTGGATGAGGATTAGCTGGTGCTGCATTTGCTCTTCTCTGTGCGTCAGTGCATCCAAATGTCCCTGTCCTGGGAACACAGTCACGTTGGATGTGCCCTAATAGCCTCTTCTTGACCTCATTTCCTCTGTGAAGACTCTGTTTCCCCGTAAGGTCACATGCTGAGTCCTGGGGGTTAGGGCTCCGACGTGTGAGCTCAGAGGGAACACAGCCCAAGCCCAGGCTCTGCACTTGGAGCACTTCCCGCTGTCGCTACTCTTTGCTTCTCCCCCTCCGTGGGCGCTGAGCTCCTCAAGCCGTCAGAGCTTGGGTTTTGGTCTTTGTGCCTTCAGTACAGCAGCGGGAATCTTTTAAACACTCAGAAAACTCGTCAAAGTGAAGGAATCAAAGTAGTTGTTCAACGGCTATTGTTGAATAGATGAACTGCCAGCAAATTTATATTAAGGTGCACATGACTGATATCAGACCCTTTCTGAAAGCAGGTTTTTGTTTGAGTGAGGAGCTGTTTTTCAGGAGAGAATAAGGACAAAGGTGGGAGGCAAGCAGCAAGGATGGGATACCAGGAGAGAGAGAGGTGTACCAGGACAATAAACACTGATTTTCCGTTTTTCCTGGGGCTGGCCATACATTTGTGACTTCAAATCTTACCTTTGTAACAAAAACAATAAAACGATCTCTTTGCCTGAAACTGTAGGTATAATTGATTTGGGAACCAGGAGAGACACTCCTGATCAAGGCAAGTTGGAAGTCCCTCTTCCTTCTTCCTGACTCCTGTAAGATGTTCTCTAAACTCTAGGCTCTTAAGGGCCTGGCACAGATTCCTGGGTGACACTGCTGTCCCCACGACTTTTTCACCTGGCTTGTCATAACTCCATCTTTTCTCACTAGACAATGCCCACACCGGCTGTTGCCCTCCAGCGTGAGTGAACCTGCGGAGGAAAGAGGGGAAAGTTGTCACTTGCGAGTTGAGCACACTGAGGGGAAGGCCACCATCACGGCCTCCTTGGAGCTGTCCTTATCGTGTGTCTTGGGGAGAGCAAAGCAATCACAGGTAGGTACCGCATATGCGTGACAGGACCAGTAGATAGTGAGATCACACTCATCTTAAGAATGCTTATGCTGCTGGATCTCAGGCGAGTGGTCTGCCGGTACTTCCTAGGTTTTTCGAGGGTCGCTGTGGGGAGAATCCGTGCTGCGGTCTGGGAGGAGAAGGATGCTCGTGGCCGTGCACCCATTGGCATGCACGGAGAACACCCGGTGAACGTCTTAGGCTGGGAGGCGAACCCACAGACCTCCTCGTCCGCAGCCCCAGCTTCCGGGGGGCCAGCAGCGCCCTGCTGCAATGCCCAGTGGGACCCTTAGAGGCCCCTCGCAATCAGGTCCCTGGGAAGCTGAGTGTGTAGAAGGAGTAACCAGGGTTCAACCCGCTGGCATCATCCCCCAGGCCCCCAGCTCCTCTCCGGCTTCAACAAATGAGCAAGATTCACTGAGCACTTCTTGTAGGGACCCCGGGGCACGCACCGGCCGTGGAAATACACGCCGGCCACCACCAGTCAATGTCCCAGGTAAACCAGCATCCTATTTAAGGAGTGCACAGAGCTCTTGTCCCCGGGGTTTCCTCTTCCTGGACCACAGCCAAGAGCAGGACTGTTAAGACATGACGAAGCCCTCGGCGGGAGAAGGTGGGCTTCCCTCCATCGCTCCACCTCCGCGGTCCAGACCGCAGCGTGCGATGCGTAGAGAAGCCCTCGCCTCGCTTCAGGAATCTGCTATTTAAACAGTCTTATTAACCTTGAGTCACTTGTAAAGATGAAGGAGGAAGTTTTATTATGAATCAACTCTCACATTTCTGGGTGTATCTGCAAATATGGTGTTTCCCGTAGCACACTTGTTTTTCTCACTCCCAGACTTCCCGCCAGCTGACCATCGCATGAGGGTAGAGGAGAGCGGACTCCAAGCAGAGGCGCCTGCGGAGCGGAGCCGCCGCCCCAGGCCCTGGCTGGTCTGCAGACAGAGCCGGCCAGCCCCACGAAGGGGACGTGTCTGATCGGGTTCCCGCAGCGCAGATTCCAGCCCAAGAATCCAGCTTCAGAGTCTACACTTTTAATTCCTATTTCACGCTGTCTTGTTTTTTAGGCGCCTCCCGTGGTTTCCTAAAAACGTCCGCAGTTTGCTGGTCCAATGCAAGAGTGACTCTGCGGATTACGTGCTGGAAGGGCTCCAAGCTAATTAGTTACCTGCCAAACGGGGAGGGAAACCTCCATCCGAGAGCGCATTGAGCGTGAGCAAATTTCGCTTATAATCTCCGCGCAGGAAGGGATGGGTCAATCTGGTTATCATCCGAGCTGTGGGCTGGCTGAGCTCTGCTCTGCCCGAGATAGGAGCGCTCACGAGCGATGGAGGGAAGGGCCGATAATTCCCAGGGACCAGACGAGAGGTGTCAGCTGCAGCACAACAGAAAATGCCTCAGGTCTCACAGCCAGAGCCAGGGAGGAAGATAAGGAGGATGGCAGCCAGGCAAAAATCAAAGAAGTCCCAGGCATCCCCTCCAGCCCGTCCAGGGGAGCGGCTGCTGATCCGCGGTGCGGCGCTGGGGAGGGACCCGGAGGGGCCTGAATGCGGCCGGCGCTCGGGAGCTGGTTTGCCCAGCAGCTCCCGGAGAAGAGTGTTGGGGCCGTCAGGAAACAAGCCCACCTTTGGTTCTCTGTGGCGGCCGTGGAGGGGCCCAGGGCCCCTTCTCACTCAGAGCACAAGTGCCTTCCTCCGGCCTCGGCACCTTCTCAAACCTGTCTTTCACTCTCTCCCCCACCCACGTTTGGCTGCGCCTCGGTCCCAAATATGTACGTCATTTATTAGTCCTTCTCTAGCAGGTGAGATATTTCCGGCAGGAGTCGATCTCTAGACGAGGATTCCGTTTCCGAGTCTACGCAAGCAGGAATGCTTACAGGAAGCACGAAGCCAGAGCACCCCAGTCTGGTCCCGGAGGGTAAGCTGGAATTGGCTGAGACTCTGGGTCAAGCCTGGCCCGGTGCCCTGGAACGTGCGGGTGTCACAGGGGGGCTGAAGGCGCAGTGAGCACCCCGTGTGCTCGCCTCACGTCGGGGTGCGCTCGCTGCTCCCTCGCGGGCACACGGGACGGGAGCTGCGGCTCAGCCGGGCAGGCCCGGGGGTGCCCAGGCTGGAGCAGCGGCGCATGCCGATGTCCTGGATGGCTCTGGAGGACTGAAGGAGCGTCCGGGCTGGCGGAGCCGGGACAGCCCACACTGTTTCAACGAGGGGAGTCCACTGGGGACAGGCTGAGGTGTGGCTCCCGACAGGGTCAGAGACGTGGAGACAGAAACAGGGGGCCCGTAGTTTGCATTAGCAGTGACCAGGAGGTGGTCTGTGAGGACTTCCCAAGTCCTCCCCAGGACTGGCTTTCACAAACCGCAGGACGCATTTCCGCCGGCATCCCAGAGTCCTTAAGCTCCTCCGCGCTGTGGATGCCCTCGACCTTGGGATGAGTCTAGACCCCTTTCCGATTGGCTCCTGCTTTTAAATGCGTTCTTTAGGATACATTGGATTAAGAGTAACTCCTTTATATTAAAAGGTAGTTCGAACCTCAGACACCAGAGACGCCGGGTTCAAATCCCAAAAAGGTCACAGTGAGAGGAAGGGCAGGTGTTTCTCGTGGCTCCGGGAACAGACGGTTTCATCCCAGATGAGGGAAGGGGGTCGCTCAGGAACACCTCAAGACCCGGCAGGGAGGGGCTTCAGCCAGGCCTCAATGACGGCTTTTCTGACTCCGAAAAGCTCTTTCCTCCTCCTACCTCATGTCTCCAGTGAGGGGCGAGCAGAGGCTGGCAAGGGACCCAGGGTTAGGGCGCTCTGCGGACCTGTGGGCCCAGCGCTGGGTGAAAGGTGAGGGTTCTGTGCCGCTGCTGCTGGAGGGGGCGCTCAGAGCCTCAGCCCCGCTGACGTGGGTGCGGGTGCCTCGTTGGGGGGCTGCCCTGTGCTCCCGGGGGCTGTTCTCTTCTCCCTCGCTGCTGGGAGACACTGCCCCAATTGTGACAACCAGGAAAGAATCCAAGATGCTCGAACCTCTGCATCCCCCGGGCCTGGAGGAGACCCCTTCTGGCTCGGCCAGGTCAGGACTACAGGTCCAGGCCCTTCCAGGTGAACGCAATCAGCCCCCCGGGGATCTCACAACCGCCGTGTCAGAAGGCCCCACGCCCAGGACTTTGGGGGCTTGGGTACGAGGGGCCACAGGGCGTGTGTCACTGGTATCTCTGCCTACATCCCCGAACCCCCGAACGCAGTGTGGCTTCCTGCTCACCTGCACTCAGTGGCGGCTTAATACCGAGCTGTGGTTCACAACGATTCTCAGGCATAGAGCCCCATGGGCTTAGAGCTCCCATCTCTCCTGCGGTCAGTGCGGAACCTGTGGGCATGCTAAAAAGAAGGCACGGGGGCATTTTTTTTTAAAAAAAGTCATCAACACGCAGGGCCCGCTACTCTCTGGCTCACCAGATGTGCTCAGCCCGTGACTGTTGCGATTCTGCCGAGGAGCTCACGGTCTTCTCTGGGTAACTCCAGCCTGGGTCTTGGCTCACTCCTCTCCCATTACTTTTCTTTGGAAACAATCTTTGCGTTTTGGAAGAATTCTACATTTATAGAAAAGTCGCAAAGACGGTATGGAGAGTCGCCCCACATCCCTGACCCGGGCCCTCCCCGCAGACCGCACTGTGAAGCTCATCATTGAGTCAGAAAGCTGGTCGACCCCGAGACAGCCGTGGCGCTCCGCGTTCACTACACTCAGCTTTACTGGGCTACCACGTCCTCCCATCTGCCCCCGTTTCCGTTCCAGGATCTCACTGGGGTACCCCACCACCGCACATCGTGTCACGTCTGCCTGCCTGGCCTCCTCTGCTCAGGGAGGGTGTCTCAGTCTTTCCTTGTTTTTCATGACTTTGACAGGGGGTGTCCTAGCCAGGCTTCCTGTGGAATTCCCCCCATCTGATTGCATGATGCTTTTTATCATGATTATAGTGCTGTTGGGAAGTTCAAATGCCCTTTAGAAGATGTGCAATTCATTTCCCCTTTTCTGCCTTTGTGTGAATTTGCTGATAATGGTTGAGGTTTTTCTCTACATGTTCTCTGAGACGCTCACCGGGTTAGACACTCGCCTTCACCCGCCCTCTCCTTCCCGTGGCTGGAGAGCATCCGGGTCTTGACCACTCCCACACCTGCTGCCTGGGCTGGGCTGGGTCCCGGTTGGGGACTGCGGATGGTGCACCTGCCAGTGGCCTCCCCCGGTGCTGGCCTTCCTCCCGGCACGGCCGCCTCTCACCTGGCAGCTCTGGGGTCCAGGCGTGGGTGTTGCAGTGAGCAAGACAGCAGCTGTGCTGCCTCTCAGGGTCTGGCCTTGGACATTTCGGAGCTTTCCTTCCACCGCGCTCCATGGGAGAGACGAGCCACAGGCTACGGGAGTCAAGGGAAGGGTCATCAGATGATGCCTGTTGACGGGGGACTGGCGCTGTCACACTGTGGAAGGACATAGGACAGGAGATACTGCTGGGGTCATTTTGAGAGTCTGCCACAATCCACCTCAAGCAGCCGTCCTGTTACCCAAGGTTAGGACGAGGTGCTGTGAAACACCCCGCTGGGGCTGTCGTGAGAGCCTGTCCGCTGGGGGCTCCCCTTCCTTCCTCCCTCCCTTTCCTCCTTCCTTCCTTCTTGCCTATCTTCCTTCCTTCCTTCCTTCCTTCCTCTTGTTGGAGAATTCTTTTTCGTGTTTTTCATTTTTTTCTTGATTCAGTGTTTCCATAGGAAAAATTTATTTAAAAATTCATCCTATGGCCTACCAGCCTACCAGCTCAGTTTCTATTCCATAGGCCTCTAAATAAATCATGCCTGGCCCTGCTTAGATTTATAAGAAAGTTCTGGAAAATAAGAGAACAAAGCAAAAGCAAAGTCCTCGAAGGCATGTAACAATGCCAGGTCGGTGCTCAAAGAAAACCACTGTAAACAGCTTTTTGTTTCAAAGAAAATTACATGAATGTTCATATAAAAATCAGAACAAAATGTTTTCATCTCGGGGAGAGAAGATACGGGGCCTGTTATCCATGAGAATGGAAACTGCAGACAAGCCTTTTCTGCCTCGCAATCACGGAGCTCGGCTTCACCAGCAGTAATTCAAATTCTGCCCAGACCTCGAAGAGCCCCGTGTCTCTCTCCCCACCATCTCGACACCGCAGGAAATTCTAGGTACAATCTTCCCCACAAATGAAGCAGGTTTAGGGCTCTCCCAATGTTACTCGGGACAAGTTTTCACCTTCTGTTTCTCGCTGTCTCAGTTCACAAGCGGCAAAAATCGTTCTTTCTATTCATCTGCAGATTTTCCTTGGAGGCGTCTTCTTTGCAGAAAGTTTACCTCTTTCTAGGAGAAGTGGCTGCTGTGATGGTCCCCGAAAGCCCTCCCCCAGCCCCGTCCCACATCTACACCTGGAAAAGTGACCTGGAGTCGCCAGGGCTTCCGATGAGAACTCCCTTCTCAGCACGTCCCTCTGCGTCACTGCGTCCCCCTCCGAACCAGGGAAAGAGCACCAAGGAACGATGCCCACATGGTACCGTGTCCAGGCTAACACTGCCAGCCCCTCCGTCACATCCCGTGGAGCATCGGGGACGTCCAGTCCTAAGGCTTATAGAAAATTCATGCTTTCTTTTCCTTGGGCCTGCCTCTCTGTGTTCTTGGATTGAACGCTAAGTGTATTTCTACTTCTTTAATGTTTAATAATGAAAATGTTTAAGGATGACATGCTTGGCCCTGGGTACGGCTTTTGCTACCACTCCTTAATTTTCCTGCGTGGCGGTTTCAATGTTTTATTTTATTTATTTATTTGAGAGAGAGAGCAAGTGGGTGCGTGCGGGGCAGGGGAGGGCCGGGGGAGAGCGTCTCAAGCTGACCCCACACTGAGCATAGAGCCAATGCGGGGCTGGATCCCACGACCCCGAGATCATGACCTGAGCCAAAACCGAGAGTCAGACGCTTAACCCACTGAGCCCCCCAGGTGCCCCCAGTGTTTTATTCTTAAGATGACCTGTAACTCTAGCTTTTATTTCCTCTGGGCCTAAGCGCTATTTATTAGATTTTTTAGTCCCCAGTCCTGTGTTTCAATAAAACAAGAAAATCACGAAATGGAAACACAAAGTGTAGGAGGGCCGTCCCCCTGGTTCCCATCACTCAGAACAGAAGGCTGTGACCATTGCTTAATATTTTCCCAGAATCTTAAATAACTGTCCATGTGACAGGCACGTACCTTTTTCATAGGAGAAAGAAAAAGGAGATATGTCAGGCAGAGCTACGTTCTCTCCTGACAGCTACTCACCTGCGGGGTCCTGCCGCCCGGCCCCGGGGCTCCCCCGCAGGAGCTGGGATGTGTTGTTTCATGCACGGATATAATTCTGTGTTTCTTTCGAGGACTCCGTTCTATTCTGCCTAGCGCATTCTTCCCCTGTTGAGCCCCGTTTGGGCTGCTTCCCCGTTTTCCCTGTCGCGTTGTTGCTGTGACGAACCTGTCACCCTGTCCTGCGGTGACTGTGGGGGAGTGTTTCTGGGAACCGCATGTGCAGAAGCAAGGAACATGACTGCGGGGTTCGCACGTCGACTCCGGCAGTGGCCGGTGGCTCCAAGTCCCTGTTGCGATGCACCCTCGGAGGCTGGAGTTTCAAACAGAATCTTGGTTAATAGTATCTCGCGTGTAAATGTTCAGAACATCTACATGTGGCTACACTACATCCTTCGTGAATTTCTAGCAGATCATTAGCAGGTCCTGGTCTGATATTTTTGACGCATTAAGTTCTAGCTTTTTCCTTTTCTGTCCAGATTATCCCTTTATCCACATTAACTTACCTCATCCCCACTTCATTTTTCTTGGATATCCTCGATATATGTTGCTACACCGGTGCTATGCTTTCTTCGTTTGTTGTATTTGCTTAATTTTTTGCACGATGTGTTTCCTTACCCTCGATATCACACAGGATGTTACATGCTCTATTGTCTTCCAGTGCGTCTCTCGGCAAGAGAGAGATTCAAGGGTAATTTGATGTTTGTTTCTTTTGAGATGACGTGCGTATGCCCTGCACACTGGTGGCAATTTTCTTGATGACTGCAGTAAGAATTCGACATTTCCTGATGTTTTCTTCCTTAAATTTTCCTTTGATTGTGTGTTTCAGTCTGGGTTTCCTAGTCATTTTCTTCAGTTGCGTTTCCCCTCCCTGCTCGGTGTATGCTAGTATTGTTGTTTTTCTTCATGATGTTGCCTTTTTCTCCTGCGTTCTGGAGTTTTTCAAGCTTGCCCCACACTCCCGGCTTATTTTCTACAATAGCCGTCCCACTAACGGCCCTTCCTGGGCCAATTTGCTTCTTCTATTGCCTTTTCTTGAATTGTTGAATTTTAAGTTTCTCATCTGCTTCCCTCTTCTTGTAAGACTTACTGATTTTCCCTTTGGCTTCGCGGAGACCTTTGTCACATCTCAGGCGCGTCATCCGACCGTGTAGGAAGCGCTCCTCGAGGTGCTGTGTGAGTCGGCGCTCAGGGGGCTCTTCCTGCTCTGACGTTCCAGGGCGCCTCATGGCCCGTGCCTGTCGGGCTATTCCCATGTGGCCTGTGTGAAGGCGCACTCGTCCTGGAGAGAAGTGTGCTCGGTCACAGTAGGGGCCAAATGGCCGTGTGGACCGAATGCCAGCCCATCGGGGTCCAGGTGCCCGAGTGTGGAGAGACGCCCTTGGCATTGCCCATGGGAGCTGGACCTGGTCCTCTCTGTGGGTGGTGGCTGAGCTCCGCGAGGATGGTCTGTAGAGAGGCTTCTCAGCACCTCAGTGGGCCTGGCGGGCACTTTGAGCCCCCAGGAGGCACACAGATCCCCCTAGGCGTGGCCACCATGTGTCTCTCACCCCTCTGTGAACGTACTACTCATCAGAACTACACTGCCCAGAATTTTCTGTCGGTCAGAGCTCACATTCCTTCCCACATTAAGGTGTGTCTTCCTTTCCCTTGTTTTTATGCAGACATGGTCGGAATATGAAAAGTGATTGTGGTGCTGTGTTGGCTTGGGGGAGCGCTGTCCCTACAGAACAACCCCCATTTCTGGAAGAGGATTGGGAGTCACGTTTTCCATTTCCTGAGCAGGGAGGAGGGAGAAACATCCCCTTAGCCCTGAGTCTGTCTGGAAGCGGCTCTGTTTGGGGCAGAAAAGAGAACATGTGTACGATGCTCACTTCAGTGTCTCCGACAAGCCCCCCGTGGACATGGTTTTCTTCTCAGACGTGTGTCCTCAAATGTCATTAGGCTTTGCCATCTTCAGCGTTGTCTTCAAGGCTGTTCCAGAGACTACTGGCTGAATAACGGGCATCCTAGTAGATTTTCTGGAAATCCCATGGCCCTGTTATAAGTGCTTTCCACCACACTTAGTATGGCTGAGTGCCAGTTATCAAACGGCATCAGGTCGATGGCACGCTTAGTGATGCGTCGTGAGACAACGCTTTGTAGAACCAGTGCCCGGAAGTCAGAGGATCGCTCAGCTGTGATCTGTGCCCAATAACAGGGGTGGTCTGGGGGACTGAGCTTGTGGATGGGTGTTGGGGATGGGGAGGGAAAAAGTGGAGAGCGGGGGAGGGAGGAAGCAGTCCTGCAAAATAATTAGATTCCCAAATCTGCAAGATAATTAGAAGCATGCATGAAACCCAGTAGCAGAGCGTTCCCTTCCTGCAGATCGATGCAAGTAAAGGTCCTCATTTAAAAAGAAAATGTGTGCATCTATGCTAACATTTTATGGTTCAGAACCATAGCGAGAATACAAATTTCTATCCGGACAGTTTTACTGATATTTTTGTTGTAAATTTAGAAGCATAGGGCATATGATGCCTTTTATAAACGTCACAGCTTATAAAGTCACTGGGAGGCTGGCAAAGACCACAGCTTTTCCGTATTTCCATAATAATTCCATGCTGTTCCTTTGTGTACCCCCATCTTCTGCCTCCACAAAACAGTGCATTTATTTTGCATTAACTTCGGTCATGCTCTACCATTACTTCAGCCACAACCTTAAAGGTTTGTAGTTCGCCTCCCCACGTGTGTTTGCATGCTTCTGCTGCTTACTGCTTCGCTCCTTGTTCCTGCAGCTGTTGATTCCAGACTTACGGGACAGCAGAGAGGGGGGCCGTTGAACTAGCCTTCACCTGCGTGCTTCATAGATGTTCTCCGGATGTTGTCTATTTGGAGAGACAGCCTACCCGTCCAGAAGCTTCTCTAAGACGTCATGGGAAAGTCTTCCTGATATTGAAATGTCCCTATCATTTCCCCTTCGGGAACATACTTACCCCAGGTAAATCATGACTTTGGGCCAATGAGTCAGTCGTATCCCCCGGAGTGTCCCTATCTGTGGTGCGGGAGTTCCGTTTGATTTTTATGAAAGTGGCTTAATTGGCCCATAAGCCTGCCGTGCCCTGAAATAGTCATCAACCTGGAATACTGTGAAGGATGATGTCTCTGTAGGAGATCCTGTGACTTTTCACAAGAAACACGCTAAAATCACAGTATTTTCTGCCTGCCAAAAAAATAATTACCTTTAAAGTTACAACGTGAACATTTTTGTCAGGAAATGCACTCACAGAGGAGCGTGAGCTGAAACTGTTTATGTCAGCCTGAGGATGTATGAGTAAGTCATGGCCCCAAGAGCGTTTGCAAGACACAGGTCTCAATACCATCCTAATTAACATCATTAGACAAAGATTAATTAGTTTACCATGGATTCATAGGGCACCTGGAACATGATTGTTCATTAGAAAGGGGGAAAAAATTGCACGACAGTTAGATAAGATATAATTCTGGAGTTTATGTAAGACCTGACAAAGCTTCAACAAGCTAATATTATTTTAACAAAGATTTTAATAACACGGTGATGAGTAAGACCAATGGGAAAGCATTTTCAATTATGGTGTGACAGGCTCTTGCTCCTGGTACTATAAATACGAGAGTCACGGACGGTCACTCACGCTGCCGTGTGCTGGAATTATTTACTGTCTGAGGTCACCAACGCTTATTCTGGATCACAGGTTAATGACCCAACGTTTTTTTTTTTTTTTTCTAGAAGGAATGAGGGGAGTGTGTGTGCCCATGTGTGCTAAGTAAGTCAGTTGCTAATTCAGTTTCTCTGTTCATTAGGTCTGATTCTATTTTCAGCAAATGATATCAATAACGCTGATAGAAAGGGCACACGGTATTGCCCATGACACCTGCATAAGAGCTGGCTGTTTGTGGCTTCCCATGCCAGGGACTTTGGCTTTAGCGATGAGAGACACATAATGACTTAAAGCAACACAAGGGGGACCAAATATTAAGCACCAGTAACTGAGAGAGAAGCCAGGAAAGGGAGCTGTGAGAGAAGCCTTATAGGATCACCATGCTCTGAAAAGTCCAGCTGTAATAAAGAAAGAGAGAGAGAGAGAGAAGGAAAGAAAGAAAGGCCCAGCTGTCCCATTGAAGGCTGCCAGAGTCAGTTGGATACAGTTTAATTTCATATTCTGTCCGAGGCTAATGACAGAAAGTACCTCTGTGTGGAGACCTGGAAAAGTGACAAAGGGGAGTTGTCATGCTGGACTTTCCAAGTAAAGCCTTGCCCATTCTTGAGAAATTTTAAGGCACATGGAAACTTCTAGAATGGCAGAATGGTTAGTGACGTGACATTCTTCTAAACCTTCCTTCTTCCCTAATTATTTGCAAGGCAAAATGTAGCCCCCAGGATAGGGAAATCTGAAACTGTAACACATCGACACTGACATTCACTTTGAGTTTCTGATGTGTCACGAGCGTTACTGGCATTATTTTGTCACTGAAACCTCCTAGCAACATATGAGTGACATTATTGTCTCTATGAAATGTGCTACCCCGTGGAAAAAGTACCAGGTCCAGACAGTTTCACCCGTAAATGCCTCCCAAACTTCAAGGATAGTGCGAGTGCTATTTAAATTATTACCAGGTTTTTAAAAGTGTTCCTTTTTGGGGTACTTGGGTGGCTCTGTGGGTTGGGCGTCTGCCTTCAGCTCAGGTCATGATCTCAGGGTTTTGGGACTGAGCCCCATGTTGGGCTCCCTGCTCAGTGTGGCACCTACTTCTCCCTCTCCCTCTGCTCCTTTCCCCCCACTCATACTCTCTTTCTAAAATAAAATAAAATAAAATAAAATAAAATCTTAAAAAAATGAGTTTCTTTTTATAAAGTCAACAATACTACAATATCAAGATGGGATGAAGATATCACCCTGCACGCGAGCACACACACACACACGCACACACACACAGACACACATACAACCTCAGACTAATTCAAATTCAAAAATTTAGGTTGATTCATAAATATCAGCATGAAAACCCTCCTTAAAATAATAGCAAACAGCATGAAGAAGGAAGGAAAATATAATTCTCTGTGACCAAAGTCTGATATGCCAGGAATACAAAGAAAGATTTCAATTAAAATATTGTATATCTATCTATCTATTTATCTCCAGGTGGAAGATAGGAGGCGATGGCCAGTGTGGGACACCTCCAGTGCTCTAGCATTTAATTACTCAGCAAAAACTCCAGAAGATGGAGCTCATATTTTGGGTTTAGCTCTTTAAATCTTTAAGAAGATATATTTTCTGTATATTTATAATGTGTAGATATACAATACAATGGTTTCCATCTTAATATTAAGAAATAGTCAAACCCCCCCCCCCAAAAAAAACACAAATTTGCAGAAACACTTTACAAAGGATGGACAGAGGACCAATAAGCACGTGAAAAGATGCTCAACGCCACTGGGAAATGCAGATTGAAACCACAAGAAGCGTTACCTGGGTGGCACAGTTGGTTAGGTGTCTGACTCTTGGTTTCAGCTTGGGTCCTGATCTCAGGGTCATGGGATCGAGCCCTGAGCCAGGCTCCATTCTCAGCAAAGAGTTTGCTTAAGACTTTCTCTCCCCTGTCCTTCCCCACCCTCCTAAATAAATAAGCAAGTCTTAAAAAAATAAATAAAACCACAAGGGACACCGATATACATGCCTCAGTACATCTAAAATCCCAGTTTCTTTAGGCCTTTTTGCGACCTACCCCTCTATTTTCTCCAGTAATCACTGATCTTGTGTCTGTCACTAACGTAAATTCGCTTACGTTTTACAAAACATTATATAAATTTACACTTCCACTCTTTGTGCCTGGTTTCTTTGGCTCAACACCCATGTTGTTACACGGCCAGTAGTTTTACTGGTATATAGTGTCCCACCATACGGGCAAGTCTGTCTGTCCTGCTGATCGGCACCTGGTCGTCCCCAGTTCAGATCGAACACAAACGAGGTTTCTCTGAGCACATGTATGCAAGTACTTGTGAGGACACGTGTTTCTTTCCGTTGCATAAATATCTGGGATTGGAATCCGGGTCACATGGTAGATGTGCTCATAGCTTTTACAGACACTGTTAACCCGGTTTTCCAAGGCGTGGGGTTGTACTGAAGCCAGCTGAAATGTTTTCATCAAACAACATTCAACCTGTCCTAACTAGCTAACAAGGTTTCCGCTCCAACACTGGTGAAGTGGTCTTTCTGAGGACACTGAAGACCTCCATGCTGCTGGCTTCAAGGGTGGTCCTCAAGGTGCCGGGGGAGCGGTTGTGGGGGGGCTCATTCAGTTAAGCATCCACTCCAGGTCTTGGTGTCGGCTCAGGTCATGATCTCAGGGTGATGAGATCGATCCCTGCATCAGGCTCTGCACTCAGAGTGATGAGATCAATCCCTGCATCAGGCTCTGCACTCAGGGTCATGAGATCGATCCATGCATCAGGCTCTATACTTAGCGAGCAGTCTGCTTAAGACACTTCCCCCTCCTCCTTTCCCCCTCTGCTGCTCCTCCTGCCCCACCATCAAATAAACAAATGAATAAAGCCTTAAAAAAACAAAGGTGGTCCTCACACTTATCCAACTCTGCCCCTCAGCCGGCTGGAAGCAGTGGGTCACACCCTGTACCTTGGAGAGCTTCCTTCGCTAACTTCCAAGACAACCTGCTCTCCTGGGCTTACCCTTGCTGTCCTGTTTTTTCCACTGCAGCCTGTCCTGCAGGATGCCTCCTCTTCTAAAGGACCAAGTGCACTGCATGCTGCCATAGGAGTCAGTGCTTGGAGCTCTGGTCTCCCCACCCATGCCCCTTGTCGGCTTCTCCCATGTGCCTGTGGTTTCAGATGCAGTAGGTTCTCTGATCTGTCTGCCCTTCCTCCGTCTCACTACCTATCTACCGTCCCTCCCTCCCCCTGCTCTGTCCTCTTTTCTTCCTTCCTCTTCACTTTTTATCTTTTCTGCCTGTGTCCAGCCCTGACCTCTTCTTTCAGCCTCGAGTCATGTATGCAGGTACCTACTCAAGTTTTACCCCAGGAGTCTATCTAAGAGGGGGTGTGTATTCAAGGAAGAACTCCTGATTTCACCAACTCTACACCCCCAATCTATTCCAGTCCAGAGCCTTCCCTACCTTAAAAATCACACTCCATTCGCCAAGTTGCTTACATCAGAAATTCAAGTTGGTGTTGACTTCTCTTTTTCTCACACCGCCCAGAGCAAAGTTGCAGCAAAGCTTTGGCTTCAATTTCAAAAGACAGAGGGAGACTGGACACGTCTCACAGTCTCCACTCTGCTCCCCCAGCTCACGGCATTGTCCATGCCCAGAAGGTTCTCCTAGACTTCTTGTGTGTTCTTGCTTCCCGGCTCTCTGTCCTCCATGCAGTGGTGGTCAGACCGACGTCTCTACGGTACAGTCAGGTCACCCCACTCCCTGCACAGCAGCCTGCTGTGGTTTTCACAGACTGAAGATCCCTGGGGATCTCCACCATCAGAGAACGGGGTCCTGCATGGCCTGCCTCCGTTTGCTCCCTGTTGGCTCTCCTCTTCCTCCTCAAGTACAACATGCTCGTCTGGCTGCTGGGGTCTGCACTTGGCTTTCTCCTTTCCTGGAATGCTCCTTATTCAATCTTCTCATGAACCATCTTTGTTTTTCCTTAGACATCTGATCTCTTTAATGAAGCTCTCCTTGAAGTCGTCCTGTCACAAGAAGTCAACAAGAAGTCACAAGAAGCTAAGAAGTTAGCTGATCCCGTTGTCCGTCTCTCACTAGGACACAGACCTGCACGGCGACAGACTTCATCTGGGGTGTCAATCAGATGGTCTAGGCTCTGCCTACAAGTCACCTGAAAATCCATGCATTTGATGCCGCACACGCTTGTTTCACACTCCTGACAAGCCCGCAGTGGTCCAGATGGCTCTTCAGCACCACAGTCCCGTGTGTGGATGCGGTGGTGAGGCTGGGAGCTGCCCCGCCCCTTCTCGTGCGGCCTCACAGCCTCTGGGACCCGCGGGCAGGACACTGGAAGAAACGAATGAGGCAAGGGCCCTCACATACTCGGCTGACAACCGACCCAAGGTTCTTCTTCTCATATCTTATTCACATAACATGCCCCACGGCCACACCCAGCTCCAGGGCGTGTGGGTCTAGAGAAGGGATGGAAGCGGACAGCCTCAGACGTCTGCCCCACCCGCCTCGCCGTCCCGTGGCCCTGGCACAGGACCTTGGTGACAAGCGCTTGGCTTAGGCTGGGTCTTCGACAGATGCTTGTCCAGGAGGATTCCCTCTGTTCAGATCCTGGTTTTTCTGGCCGTGGAGGCGTGGTCCTGAGAAAACAACATGCCTGTGGCTGTGCCTTTGGTCTGCCCCCTCCCCACTTCCTGCTGCCTTTGTCAGAGGCACAGTTCTCTCTCTTGTGCTGCACCTGCCCTCCGATTAGAAATGCTGTTTTCGGTGATTCATTAACACGGTGGTGTGAATTAGTTCCATATGTCATCCTGCCGAGAAGAATCAATGTCACACACCTCACTTTCAGCCATTTTTTTGTAAGGGATAGTCCTCTGGTGCTTTCCAACTACGAAAGAGAGGCACCTGCCTACTTCTAAAAGGATCGTTTTCTCCAACGCTTTTTATCTTGTTACTTTTAATTACCTACCTACTCACTGATACCGTGCAAGTGATCTAAGCCCCGCACAACGGACTAAAGGTTAAAAAAAGAAAAAAGAAAAAACCCAAGAACCTTGTTTTTGAAGTTGCTTAATTTTTGTGGTCATCGGGCAGGTCTTGTCTGGGTGTGGGAGGATAGACTCAGCGGGCTGGAGATCTGCGAGATTGTCTGCTCTATTCACAGGCTGCAGGGAGGGAACAGAGATGCTGAAGGGGTTGCGCAGAGCCACACAACTTATCGGGAGTGTTATGCATGAGAACCGCAAGTCCCGCTTCTCGCCGAGAGACACATTGTACAAAAAATAAGCAAACAAGAAACCATACAGTTTTATGTGTGCTAATGAATTGGTTCTGTAAAATTCTTGAAGATGATACTAAAATCTTTCTCAATTCAAGCATGTCCATAGGGAAGCACTATCTTCTTACCAGGAAGAACATTGTATTTAATCTATTATAATTGAGTGTGAATTTATGAAACAGACCAAAGCTGTGAGGTCTCCGTGAAACGTCACCCTCTAGTCCCAGAGAGATGACACAGAAACCTTCGTCTCTGAGAGGGACCAAGTGGGATGATGTGAATTAAACTTTTCTGGCAGTTCTGTGCGTCTAGATGTCAAGCCGTCGGAATCGGTGTTGTTTTTACTGTGTAGGAGAACTAAGTTCTTGCCAGCTCTCAAGCAGGAATCACGGAGCCTATGTTTCTGGGATAATTAATGAAAGGACTGAAACACGAGAGGGGAAATCTGGTTCCTTTCTCAACGGCATTGCATTCTTGTTGTCTTACCTGCCTCAGCAGCTCTGGCGACAGCAGCCATCGTGAGCACAGGGCACACCCCCGCCCTGTAAACGGCGATCCCACCGCCTCTCACCAGCCATGAAGACCTGAAAAGCTGCCCTCTGGCTGCTCCCCCTTCTGCGAAACAGGGATCCTAGAAGTAATGATACCTCCCCTAGGGTTGCTGTGGGGCGACGTTGGAGCGCCGCCTGCCACCAGTCAGTGCTCCGGAAGCCCGAGTTTTGTACTTTCCCCGTGAGTCTCTCACTGTTCACGAAGCGTCACCAGCAGGACGTGCGTGTGTTCTGTGGTGGGAATAGAACGGCCATCCCTCCCGTAGAAGGACTTGGGGACTTCTGGAGATGCCCGAGGCGTCTCAGGCTGGAATTTCACTCACGCAATTAGCTGGCTAGTATTACCAGAGCTCAGAGGTGTTGGAGGCCACCCCCCGCCCCAAATCATGACGAAACCCTCTTTGTGATCTGCCGCTCCATGTGTGCCCGGGCCATGCGCTGCTCGCTCAGGAGAGAGGCTGTGGGGTCACCTTCAGCCTCTCCACCTACAGAGCCCAAGGCCGCGGAAGAGTTCCTTCCAGACCAACGGGGCTGTGCGCCGCTCTGCATAGAAGGAAAACAAGATCAGGCAGCTCCTGGGCCCCGGGTTCCCCAGGTGAAGGCCCTCGGCCTCTCGGCCCGGGCACGACTACTGCACACACCCCCTTTGCAGGGCACGGTCCTCGGTTCCGCCCCCCTGGGCTCCAGCCGGATGCACGCTCTGCTTCTGCTGCTCAGGACGCCCCACCGGGGGCTGTTCCCCAGGGAAGCTGCTCCCCACGTGGCCTCCTCGGGGGGGTCCAGCCTGGACTGAGGAAAATGCCCTGTGGATTTGCACCCGCACATGGTTAGGAGCCACGGGGTTAGAATTTCTTGTTGCCTTTACTGCCGTCACGATTGCTTTCGACATAACACAGAGTAATGTCTGTCGTCAAATACGTCTGCTCTGAAAGATACGGTTTAACCGCGTCCCGACACGGCGGCCGGTGTAACGCACATTCCCCTTGGGAAGTAGATTTCTTAAGGTGATTACATTATTTGTATGAGTCTGGATGAGCGTGTCTGGTTACTTCGACCCTCTTTGAGGGAGAAGGATCTAGGCTGCGTGAACACTAAGCGAAGCAAAGGGGGCAGAGCTGGGGGAGCAGGGTAGCTGGGGGGCCGTGTCCTCTGGCCGCGCTGGGCTCACCTCACAGAGCTCAGAGGGCCACGGGGCATGCAGGGGGGAGACAGCAGATCTGGGGGAGGACACGGATTTCCAAACAACTTTGGCATGGAATCTGCCGTCCGCCAACCGCCGAGACCGTGCCAGCCTGTCGCTCCAGCAGCTTGCGAAGATGCGTGTGGTTTATACCGCAGAGGAGAGTTGAAATCCACACGGCTCATCCCAGCTGAGCCCCTGACCAGGCGGAACTCCTGGGCCTCGTGTCTAACGGTTTCCTTTTCTCCGTATTATCTGCTTTGTGCGGATTTTAGGTTATGTCTTTTATGAGCAAAGAAGGAACTTTTCCACATTTCTAGGTCGTCTTGCTGGTTATTTCAGTTGAACCATCGTCAGTAGAAGAGAACCCACACCAAGGGTTTATTTTTCTTTAAAAGGGTAGAACGTTGGTATTTATAATTGTAAGAAGAAGCACTCGGATTGTTTACATCATTATATTTTCCAGACACAAAACACCCTCCCCTATAGAATCAGTAGAATTCCTACAGTTTTCCTGCCCATGGTGTGGGACAGATCTGGTGCTCCCTTGTCAACCTAAATTACGCGACAGGCAAAGAAGCGACCCCTACTTCGGAAATCTAATAATAATAACTGGAAAACACCGAGAAACGGAGAAACATTCGATGATCACTTGATAAAACGTTGGTTTTGGAAAACGTATGTAAAAAAGAGGCGTTGTGGGACCATGAAGGGAGCCGCCGAACTCTGGGTAGTGCTGGGTGGAAATGTCACGCTTTGGTGTGTTTTGTCTAAGGAGGCACAGAGCTCAGGGAGGGCAAGGCCGGAAGGAAGCATGGCCGGGGGAGGGACAGCGAGGCACTGTGTGTGCGCGAAGATGTCCCCACTTCCCGGTTTCCGAGACGCTGATGAGTTGGAGGATGTGTAGGCTGGAATCCTTTTTTAAAAAAAAATTAAGTATCTGTTTGGAACAACATGATCTAGCAGTGCTGTCAGGAGGACGCTGTCTATAAATAGTGTCTCTATTCTAGCTTCCCACCACTTCCTATCTGTGACATTTGGAAACCTCTTAGGGACGGAGCACTGGCCTTGGCTGCCTTCTCCTTCCCATGCAAGGCTGAGGGGGTATCTGGGCCAGCCCAGGGGCACCCCCATTACACAAACACCGCAGGGTAAGGCCTCCTCTCCCTTTCTGGTTGGATCGACATTGACTGCTCCGAAGGTCTTCCCAGCACAGACCCAAACCTCAGCCAAGCTTCTCCTTCTGCCCCCACCATGACCCCCGTGGGCCTTCCTGGTGGCATTGAGCTCGGACACGGACATTGTGTGCTTACTCCACGTCCCCTGAGGGCAGGAACTAGGTCTCGTTTATCTCGTGTGCTGGGTCTGACCTTGGCACCCGTGGATGACGAGTGTGCAATCTGCTTCTTGAACCCGGGACCCGGAATCCTTTCCAGGTCTTACGTCTCAACCTGTGGCCGGGGGACTGGGGCGTTGGCCTCCCCCAAAACTGTGAGCAGTGCGGGACCCTCAGCCCGCGCAGACCCCCGGAATCGGTCCGCGTGTGAGCAGACCCCAGGGACTGCCCCTGGGACACTGCCCTCAGAGACGTGCTCTCCTCAAGCCCCGCAGCCTTCACTGCATTCTACCGGGGACCCTCCGGTCGAGACGATCTCTGCCCCTGAGTGCTCGGTAGACAACGGGCTCCCCAGAAGGTGTGGGGACAAACAGTAAACTCGGGAAGCTCTTACTCACGCCTCGGACGCCCCCACCGTTCGCTGAGAGACGCGGAGTCCCCACGTCAGAGCAGTCATTTCTGTAACGCCTCCCAACGTTTCCAAAGAAGAACACGACCGTCGAATGCCCTGGCATGTCCGCCCGTTCCCAGCTGAACCTCGCATGCGATGTTGACCCGCGCGTCACAAGCAGCAGCCCATTACCCCCTCTGAAGGGAAAGAGCGAGGAAACACTTGCCGCCCTGCCACAGCACGAATTCCCCAGACACGGAACCCAGTTTTGTGATCCATGACCGACAGGTCTGTGTTTCTCTCTCTCCACACACCATCGCACACCACACCGCCCTTGGTGGTCTTACACACGCACAGACACAGACGCACACACAGACACACATGTGAGCATGTTCTCCCGCGTGTGTGTTAAGAGAACAACTAGGAGCGCCTGGGTGGCTCAGTGGGTTAAGCCTCTGCCTTCAGCTCAGGTCATAATCCCGGGGTCCTGGGATCGAGCCCTGCATTGGGCTCTCTGCTCAGCAGAGAAGGAAGAAGAGGAAGAGGAAGTCCTGTTTCCCCCCACTCCCCTCTTGCCACTCTGCCTACTTGTGATCTCTCTGTGTCAAATTTTTTTTTATCTTTTAAAAAAATAAAATAGCTATTATTGGGGCGCCTGGGTGGTTCAGTTGGTTAGGCATCTGCCTTTGGCTCAGGTCATGCTCCCAGGGTCCTGGGATCGAGCCCCACATCAGGCTCCCTGCTCAGGGGAAGCCTGTTTCTCCCTCTCCCACTCCCCCTGCTTGTGTTCCCTCTCTCGCTGTGTCTCTGTCAAATAAATAATAAATCTTAAAAAAATAACAACCAAGGATACACTACTTTCCACCGCATGTGATACTGCTTTGGAATTACTCCGTTACTTTGCTCCCACTGCATTTAACGCTCAGCCCAAGGGCGCCCAAGCTGTGGGTTTGTGTCTGTTTTCCTCAGAGGGTCTCACATCTGAGACCAGGTAGGTCCCACTGGCAGCTAGCGGGACTTCTGCACACGGTGGCCTAGCCAAAACGCGACACCCGGGGGTGTGGGGGCTGACGTGTCCTTGAGGCCAGCCCGTCCCTCCGGGAGGAGGATCCCCGTGGGGGTTGACATACAGTCGTCCCCCCCTTGTTTGTGGCTCTGCTTTCCGTGGTCTCAGTGACCTAAGATCACCCACAGCAGATGATCCCCCGACAGGAGGTCAGGAGGTCGATAGTAGCCTAACGTAGATGCTGTTGGGAGCCTGACGGCAGGTCAGTGTGGACGAGGAGGAGCTACCGGGTACAACTGAGAACTGGACCAGAAAGGACAGATCTTAAAATGCTGAAAACATGGAAGCAAGGATTTTTTGAATTTTATTTAAACACACATAAAATTGCATTCTTCACAGGCATGGCAGCCCCTTCCTGCCATGGGAGGGAGACCCCAGGTGTGTTTAATTTGCCCGCATCCTGGGGTCGGGCCCCGGGACACCTGCTCCTCTTTCTTAGGGAGAATATTTGGGAGAGACAAGCACTCAGCTCATTTCACTCAAAGTCTAACTCGTCTTTTGCACGTCGGTCCCGCTGAGCTCTGGGAGGGCTGAAGTGGTGCAGACCCTTACGGGGGCCTGTTTTGGGGTTCCTCACCGGTCTCCCCGTCTGCCCTCCGGGGCTGGGTCTCCCCCGCGGTGGCTCCGGGCTGTGTGTGAAGACCCCCCTCTCCAGAACCCAAGTTCTGCGGCTGTGAGGGGAGCTGGAGGGACGTCTGGCCTGAGCCATGGGGGGGCAGTGCTTTCTTCCCAGCGCCCCCAAACCCTGGCCTCAGGGTGGGGAGACAGGGTTGTGAGCGCGGAGTCAGATAAAGACACACACACCTGTTTCAAAGCCCTTTAGCAAAGGGAATAGATCGCAGACCTCACTGTGTTTCCTGGGGTCCGTGTTCGCAATCACTTAAACACCCCATTCCCGGTGGACAGGCTTTCCCACCATCTGCACATGGGGGGGGGGGCAGACCTGGATTTCTAACTGTCCTCCGGGGCACCCCGATGGCTGTCTGGGGAAGTCAAAGCTCTGGGAGCCCCCACGGCTGAGCCGCCTCCATGACCTCGGAACGGCATGTTCCTGCCACCCCAGAGGGACAGGCGGGCGCCTGTCAGTGGCTCGCCAGGACCACCGGCCCATTTCCCACGTGGACACAGTCGCTGTCCACCTCGCCTGGTGGTGGCAGCACCGTGACGCGGGTCGCGGCCGCCCCCTCTGATCGCCTGCGTGGTGCGGCTTCTCCACGTGAGCATCTCGGATGCTGTCGGCTCTGCTTAAGCTGGAGGAGACCGGTGGCCTGAGGTTCGAGCTGGGAGCACGTCTCAGGTCCATCTAACGGACCCTTCCCTTCGCGGGCCACTAGGCTTCTAATCGTCATGGCCAAACCGCAGCTCAGACCTTCTCGTTCTCATCCGAGAGGGACTGAGTAGGACAGAAACTCTGGACTCCAAGCATGCCACACCGCAGTAGCAGAGAGACGTGGGAGCGACAGGGACCCGAAGGGAGCCTATCGGGGGACTGATTGCACCCTGTGACTTGGTTTCTGTGTGATTTTTGAGCCGGTCTCGTCGTGCCTCTAACACACAGCGGCCTCGCTGGGCAGATCAGTTGAATAACCCCTTACCTGGCTACGAGGGTGGCGCTGGAGCCCCTGGTGAGTTTAGGGCACTTCTGACTCACGCTGATGAGTCATGGAAAAGGGTGTTCTCTGCTGCATCCGGGCAGGGCTCCTGCCGCGCCTCCTTACTCAGCCCTGGGGATTTGTGCAGAGGTGTTCACTAACTGTGTATCACCCTCTAGACCACCACCCTCTCCTAAGTGCCCTGGGCTCCCTTTGCTTTCCTGCAAAGGAGTGTGGGCTTGAGGTAAAGATTTTCCCTTCTAGTTAACTTGACCTAAAGCCCCTAGCAGCCTCCTTTTCCCATAATTCCTGGAATCTTGCGAGTAACGTCTGCTGTAGGAAACTGCCAGCTTGCTACATCTGTTTTATTCCCCATCAGAAACCTTCCCATTTCTCTCCAGCAACATCCTAGAGCTCTCTGCAGGTTTTTCCAAGATGTCTCTTAAAGCTTTTCCAAACCGTCAATTTCCCCATTCGTGTTAAATTCCCATAAACATTTCTTTTCATTTTCTTTTAGAAAAGAAGTGGGGCTAGATTCATGCTGTACATATGCTTTTTTGACTGTATGGATTTTGAAAATATTCTTGAATTATCTGCTGCAGGAATTTCATCTTTAACTTGGACGAAAAGAGTATTTAACCTTTATAGAAATAAATTTTGCAGACTAGGAAATGTCATAAATGCTAGTTGTTTTAATAATAGAAATACTGTCAAAAAAAGAGAATTTCAAATTCTGATTAATTAAAAAGTTATTAAGATTATTAGGTGTTTGAAGTACCATTACATGTGTGCTAAAATCAAGAGAATAGCCAGACTTTGTTTCGTACACTGTGTTTTCCAAAGGCGGCCACACCGGTGTGTGACCCAAGCCCTCACAGCGCCGTGGTGATACCCTTCCCTTGAGACTTGGGCCCAGTACTTTCTCCCTGCTTGTAACTGCTTTAAGCAGTAGAAAGTGCTAGAAGTGAAGCTGTGTGTCTTCCAAGGCTCAATGGGAACACGAAATATGGCCTCTTGCTCTTTCTTTCTCTCAGTGGTTGTCCTTGGAGCCCAGCCTCTGTGCGGTGAGGAGTCTCTGCAAAACTGTTCCTTGTCCGCTACCCTGCAGATCTCAGAAGGAGTCCCCGGGGGACCCCGCTCCCGGCCTCTCAGTGTTCTGGATAAGCTCCGCATGCCAGGCGGCAAAGACATGCCACATCCCATGCGTTCTGTCGGAATTCCTGGCCACAGAAAGTATGGCGGATAAATGATTATAGTCATCTCAAATCCCTAACTTTGGAGTAACGTACTGTAGTGATTTGTAGATAGCAATAGATAACGTACATAGGCTTTCAGAGTTCCTTCCTGTAGTATGTAAATCACAGGTAAATGTAATTTGTCCATAATTAAATGTGAAATATATACAGATCCCAAGTATTTAAATTATATTACCTTCGTGATCGTCACAGAGATTAGGAAAAATATATAGTATGCTTATTCTGTAATTCCAGTTCTAAAATATGCATATATTTACACACAGTTGAGAAATCTCAAAATTTAAACATAATTTTGTCGGAGGGAGCACTTGTCTTACTGAAGCTTTTGCTTATAAACTAACTTTGTTCTTCATTTCGCGTCTGTGCGGTGAGTGGCTACACGTGTAATCGACTAAACATTCATACCTGACACCGACGAATGCGCCCGCTGGGGACACACACTCGTGCCGTGGGGGTCGTGTGTGGTTGCTGGGACATGCATGTCTGCGTTTAATCGGAGTTCGGGGTGGGTTTTGCGTCACCTGGACTTGACGTAAGACGTACGAGTGTGTGTACCTTCCGTATGATATCCGTGTAAGTACGTCAGATGGGGTATATGTGTGTACCTACGTGACGTGTAAAATCAAAGCGCACGGGCCCGTGTGTGCGTGTGTGTGTGTGTGTGTGTGCCCGTGTGAGAGACGCGGGTTAGCCAGGTGATCGCTGAGCAAATAATGACCCAATGTAATGCATATATTGTCACGTGGACTGACATGTCATATGTGTCGTTAAGACTCAACTCAGAATTCTGACGCATATGTCAACGGAAGCCGCGGATTCCGGTCAGACGTTGGTCGCTCACGGGGCTGCCTCAGATTAACTTTGCAAACATGGTGGCCACAGGGAGGGCTGTGGGTGGGTGAGTCTGGCTCTCGGACGCATTCGGAGACTCCACGGAGCTGAGGACGTGTACGTTTCTTGTAGGTGTGCTTTTTTGTTTGTTTTGTGAAATCTAACTCTCAAAATTCGACTTTACTTAGGTTTATGGCAAAGTATTTCTAGTTCTTCTAAGACAAGGACGTTGATGAAAGTTTAAGCATCCAATCAGCATGAATTTTCAGATTCAAGTATGACTGAGCTACCCACCGATCTGCTGTATGCCGTCCTTGTGCGCCGGTACTCTGCCCGTGTCCCGCGGTCACTCCACGAACGCCTGAGCTCACTCCTGCGCCACAGCCCACACTCGGATGTGCAGACAAAGAGCATTTGTCCCCGATGCTCTCACACTTCCGTTTTGGGCTCATTCAGTGTCTCGCTGTTTATCCTGCTCAGGAGCGCTGGTTTCCTTCATCTCTCACCTAAAGATTGTGTCACAGCAGAGCCTGGGGCCCTGGGAGGACACATGGAGCTGGGGACCCTGAGGAGTACAGAGACGTATCCCACTAACTCACTCTGGCTCAGAGGCCCTAGCGTAGCAGCCGCTATGTGCACGTGTCCCCACAGATGAGACCTCTTGTGGACGCGGGCTGGAGGGTCCCACTCAGTGGGCAGAGATGGCCTTCCCCGAGCTCTGCGGATGAGTCCCCCCGGACCTGGAGAAGGATATGCTAGGTCGTTACTCATAAGGTGGCTTCTCCCCGAATTTCACGGGAATTCCTTTCACACGTGTACAATAAAAACTGACAGCATGAAGTAACAAATGCATTCCTAACCAGAGAAAGATCTGTTTGCGCTCTGCCAGTTCTTAAATGCTTGGGATGGAGAGGGGCTGGAGACTCACAGAGCTCGGCTTGGCCCGGAGTCCTGGCCTCCTGCTCTGTACCATGGTGTCCCTACAACAGGTGTCCCGGTGCCCCTAATTCTGGGGAACGTGGGACAGTGTAAACGCCACAGCAGATGGGCATGTGTGAAAGCTAGTGAGCTCAAAACTGACCAATGGTGAGTGCTGTGGTTGGAAACCCAAATGTCGATCTTCACTGGGCAAATCCTGGCACGGGTCCCAAAGTGAAGACTTGAGCGAAGGAAACTTCCTTATCGCCACGGCCTTTTTCTTCCCTTCCCTTCCTTCCCCTCCCTACTCCTCCCCTCTCTTTCTTTCTCCCTCCTTCCCTGCTTTCTCCCTTCTTCCTTCTCTCCTTCCTTCCTTCTTTGCTCCCTCCCCCCTGCCTCCTTCCCTTCACTCTCCTCTCTGTCTCCCTCTCTCTCTGTCTTTCTGCTTTGTGTCCTTTTCTCTTTTTTATTATCTTTTCGGTCCAAGTGCTCAATGTCTCCATTAAATGCGTTCCAAAAATGTGACTTTGCTGCACGTTGCGCGTTAACTCGGCTCTGGTCTCTAACTAGGGCAGACTGTCCTGTGCCACCCGCATTAGGTTTCTGCTCAGCAGGCCCCCGCAGAAACGCAAAGGATGTCCACGGATAATAGTCTTCATTTACTGGTGCAGAGACAAACGGATCTCTCTTTTTTTTGACATCTGTCGAAACCTTGCCAGAAACCAAGGACCATCAGGCCTGCTGTGGTTTTATTTTATCCATGAATCACTATCAGAAAGTACTGGTGTGGTTGACTCTTAAGCTTCTTGGATTTTTGAGATGTTTTTCATACCAGCTAAAAAGATTATTTTATCAGTGACCTTTGTAGACTAACTCTGTAGTAAACAGGAAAATATTCAGCCGCTATGAATTATGTAATACTTTGAAATTGTCTAGACATTGTTAGGAGGGTAACAGATGGAGCAAATTCTTGGAAATGAAAAGCAATTTAGCAACAGAATTCTAGACTGGGATGATGTCCACCTCTCCCTCTGCCCCCCTCTTTGCTCCTCTAGCCTTTGGTCCCAAGTCACAAGGGTCTACCTATGGTCAGCCAGGTCTACTCTTGCCACTACTGAGTAACGGGGCGCGAAGTCAGCCATGTACCCATCTGTCCCATTTCTCTCCAGTCCTCTTGCTGCCTGGTAAGCTTGTAACCGGGAAAGAGCCGAGGGTGTCCCGTACAGGTGGGCCCCGCAGCCGCCCCCGTGACGTCTGAGCCTCATCCACACCGTGGGGACAGAAGTGAGGACGTGCAGAGACGACTTCGGGTCACATTGCTGTTTAAACGCAGACACCATCTTCCCCTTTGTGGTGCGTTTTCCCCTCGTTCTGGAAAGAGGCCTGTGCCCCTCAGCTTGTCTTCGAGTCAACGTCCGTGGTGGGAGTGGAATTAAAGCTGGGGGACAGAATGAGTCACCAGCCGGCACTTCCGGAGAAATCAGATAAACGCCTGTGACCCTGTGACCCGCAGAGCCCCTTCCCTGCGAAGACAAGAGCAGACAAACCCGTGAGCTGGGGTCCGCGGAAGCCACCAGGGAATGCGTGAAGTGTCGTCCTCCCCGTGGGAGCATGTGCCCCGCAGGTGTGCCCCGCGCGTGAAGAGGGGCTGAGCCCTGAGGATAGGGCCCCCTGCCCGCGACCGCACAGGACCAGAGCTACCCAACGATGTGAAAGGTCAGGTTCCCCTGGTGCCCGGCCTCCGCGGTCTGCCCGCAGGTGAGACGTGAGCTGATGGCAGACGGAGGTAAACCCCGCATGGATGGGGAAGAGGACCCCGCCGCAAGCGAGGTGGGAAAGGGCCCTCCGCGGAAGGGGTGCATAGGGCAGAGGAGAGTGCGTGAGGCCAGGCTGGGCAGGGCAGGTGGAGCCCAGGGTGGGGTACGGCCCTGTACCCCGTGAGTGTGAGCGGGGCTTAGGCCGCCCCACGAGGACGGCCCGGCCCCACTGTGCGCTGCGAGCAGCGTCGCCCCTCTGCGGGTCTGGTCCCCCGTTCTGCGGAGGCCGGGAGGGCAGCGCCGCTTGGGGCTCCCCCGAGCACACGGGGACACAGGCGCTTGTGTGCCAATAGCTGATGTGGAGATCCAACAGCGGTGTGGGGCCCCATGGGCAGTGACCTCTCCAGGGACCCGAAGCTCGTCCCTGCACACGGCCAGCTCCTGTCACGGCTCCAGGGGCGCAGGGGGCCGGGGATGGGGGGTGACCTCACAGCCGCGCTGACCTCCAGCTCCCTCTGGGCGCCGTGAAAGCTCTGGGAAGTTCGAGTCGCTGGCAGGTGCTGCTGGGGTCAGGCCCCGAAGGCCGGAGTCTGGGCACTGACAGGCGGGGAATGCTGTGCCCCCCAACACCGAACCGGTGTCTGCCTGTGAGTAACCGAGCAGCGGCTCTCGGCAGTCCCTTCCCTCCTAAAGGAAGCGAAACAAAGCAGCAAAATCCCCGTGTCTTCAGAGCTTCCTTTCTGGAATTTTTTTCCCAACTGAGGATCCCTGAGGTTTGCCATCTGCAGGCACCACGGATTCTCCGAGACCCAAGGTCGCGGGCTAGAGGTTGCCCGGGTGGTGCCACCATCTCCTGCGCCTGGGGAGTCTGAGTCAGGGCAGGGGTGCAGGGAGGGGAGTGGGGTTTCCAGCGCTCCCACAAAGGCTCTGATGAGAGAAGTAGGCTCGGAAGTGATCGGGGGCAGCCCTGGGAAACTGCGTCTTCGAATAACTATTTCTCAGAGACCTTTGTAGACATGCAGGGACTTGTTCCCTCCAGGCGAGCTCTTTCTCTCCTAGGAAGAAAGGAACGCGGGATGGATGCTGATGTGGCAGGGAAGTGGGGAACGTTGCAAACAGAGACCTGCTCTGGTCCTTTTCGTGCCCTTTGAGCAGGATGTCGGCAGTGAGAACGCGCGGAGGACCCCCAGGGTCACGTGCCTTTCCAGCTTCTCGCCTGTCCTCCACTGGAATTAGCGTCCTCGGGGCTGTAGCCCCAGAAACATTGCCACGGTCTTTATGAGAGTATTCAAGAGAACAGACACCACCAGCTTTTTCCAGAGGCCTTTAAAAGAATACCGTCCCCTCTCAGCAGCATGTCCCCAAACCAGGCAGCACTGTCCCTCCTGGCCGATTTCGGCTCTCTCTATGCTGTGACCGAGCTGCCAGACCGCATTTGGAGAAGACCTTCCACTCTCCAGCCCAGTGGCTGGATCTTCACTCACCTCTGAGCCTGGCGCACATGCCACAGGACTGTGGCAGAAGCAGAGGACCGGAAGATGATGAAGGGTGGTGGGGTTGGCTGAGGCCTCCCTAGTCACCGCTTAGACAGAGCCACCCTTCGGGGTATGTTAGTGTTCACAGGGTGGGGTGCTAATTTATGCGTCTGACTGTCGTGTGCAAATAGAGTTACACTTACACAGCAACAGTTCACACTGCTGGCCTCAGAACAAAAATGAAGAGAAAATGGGTTCGTATATTTATGCTCCCTCTGTGTTGGCAGCTTGGGATATAACTGCAAAAAATTAAATCTGTAAAGTGTTTTATCATTTAAAATGGATGTCACAGCAGTGCCTGGGTGGCTCAGTAAGTTAAGCGTCCGACTCTTGATTTTGGCTCAGACCATAATCTCAGGGTTGTGGGATGGAGCCCTGTGTCGGGCTCTACGCTCAGTGCACAATCTACTTGAGATTCTCTCTCTCCCTATTCCTCTGCATAACCCCCCCCCACCGCCAGAGCTCTCTCTCTGTCTCTCAAATAAATAAATCTTTTTTAAAAAAGTAGAATGAAATGGGTGTCCAGCAGGTTGATTTTACTCCCCCACCCTGCCACCATCAAGGGCCTGGACGTGGAGAGAATGTGGATCCATCCCTTCTCCCTGACATCTGAGACTGAGGTGGCCTATGTCACCACAGTCTCAGCCCTTTTGCAAGAAGAACCCTTAAATCTGAGCTACAAAATGACAAAGAAGAGCGCTCTCTCCGGATGCCGTCAGGATCTGCCCCGTGTCCCTCAGCTCGCTCGCCAGGTGCCGAGAGGTAGACCAGGTGAGCTCGGCTGGCTCTCCTGAAGGGATCTGGGTCTTGGAGGGGAGGGGGGACCCCAGCCTGTGCACAGGCTCCCCCCGAGCCTCCCCTCCACCCTCACACGCTCAGACCCTCCTTAACTCGGTCTCGGCGGAAGCACCGTTTCTTCCTGGAAGCCCTTTCTGGCTCGGGCAGTGGGAGTTGTGTGTTCTTCTGCCCTTGGCCCTCACGGTGCACACGTGTCATATGTGCTTGCCCGGGGCGTGTCCGAATTCCTGTCCCGCCGCCCTCACAGACGGGGAGCTGTGCTGCTTTCCACTGGCCCAGGTGCCGACACAGGTCCCCCTGACGCAGAAAACCCACGCACGTTTGATGGCGGAGTGGATGAAATCAGCGAGCCCTGAGCCGGAGATGTCTACGCCCAAAGCACCACAGAGTTTTGAGGATGAATTAGAGTTTTCCGCCAAAGAGCAGAGAACAGCTCCACAGGCAGAAAACCAATATACGCAGAGATGCTGGGCTGTCGCTCACTGTCCCCGGGTCCCCAAGAGGCTTCCACTGTGCGTTGAGGGCCCCTGAGCTGGAGAGGAAGGTGGTTGCGGAGGGCAGGCAGGAGGCAGAGGGAAAGGACGTTGCAGAGTTTCCTGGCGGGGCGTGGGGTGAACAGTCCTGCTTCTGTGACGGTCACTGCCTGAGAGACTCGGGCAGGTGACGTGATCCAGAGGTTCTGAACTCGGGGCCTGTGGAGTTGCCCCGTCCCGAGTCTACAGCTGACTTGTCCAGGTGCCAGCCGTGAGGCCACGCAGGTGGCCTCCCTCCCGGTGAGCGTGCTCTAGTGATCGGTACCAGTGTTCGGTTTAGCCATCTAGCACCCTGGTAGGTGGTTCTGTGGGATCTGCTGTCCAGTCGGGGACACTGGGCCCAGAGGCTCCATGGCTTTTACAAGTTTGTGGGGATGCTGACCCGCAGAGGCCACTTCCTCTCCTGTCCACGTCCTGTGTGTGCTCGCCCAGAAAGATGACAGAGTGACTCCTGACGCCCTCCTCTCCCCTGAGTGGTTTTTCTTCACCTGGGTCTCTGTGCGGCACAAATAAACTGGCTCACGCCTGGGGATTTTTCAAGTGGCTGTTCCAGGTTGTTTCTGGTAACGTGGCCTTTTTCCTTCCCATCTGAAAGAGGCTGACAGGTCCGCCTCCAGGAGGGCACAGAAGGAGAGGTGGGAAAGGAACGGTATTCTCCTCGCACCTGGGAATGGAGGTCCTTGAGCTGGGGGTCTGCTCCGTGTCCTGTCCAGAGCCTGCTTGGCATGTGGGGACGCCCCGTGAGCAGGGACCTGTGTCTGTGCTCCTGTGAGCAAGTCTCAGCTGGGATTATGAGTATAACTGGATTTTTTTCTGTGTCTTTGACCGGCCCTCACATTCCATCCAACGGGCTGACTGAGGTCAGCATAGAGCCAGAAGGTTGCTTACGTGGAAATGACCTGTGGCTTCTCAGGATTCTCAGTCCTTTGCTCCAGTATTATTGTTTTTAGTATTTTTTTTTAAAAAGATTTTATTTATTTGAGAGAGAGAAAATGAGTGGTGGGAGCGGTAGAGGGAGAGGGAGAAGCAGACTCCCCACTGAGCAGGGAGCCTGATGTGGGGCTCGATCCCACGACCCGGAGAGTATGACCTGAGCCAAAAGCATACGCTTCACTAACTGAGCCACCCAGGCCTTCCTTGTTTTTGGTATTTTGAGGCAATATGAGGTAAGTTTGAACTCAGATGACCTAAGGTCCCATTCTTTCTCGGAATTTTTGGAGCCGCATGGTCTTGGGGAGTCTCTGTAAGGTCACGGTCAGGAAAGCCGTCTGTGTGGAGCCCTTGCATCATAGCAAGCACAGGGCTCACGTGCGAAGGAGCCGTCAAGTCCGACTCTCAGAAGCAGAGGCGTGTGAGCCACTCACCTCATCTCCTCAGTATAGTTCCATGTAGGGTCATTAAGCTGCCTTCCTAAACCCAAAGGACATCTGGGGACCACAACAAACCCCCAGTGTGAAAGCACTTTGCTCCCTCCCAAGCACCTGCGGATGTGACCGACTCTGGTCCCCTCAGAGCACATCGCTGACTCCCCGTTCACGGGACTAGCTGGCAGAGAGGCTCTGCCGGGAGCAGGGCCAAGTTCGCGCCGCTCAGCCAAGCGCCCGCTCCCTCGTGGGGGTCCTTGTGGCCCCTGCGAGCATGAGCAGGGCAGCCAGCACAGGGCTCACTCACAGCCCTGTGCCAGAATGACTTGCGGCCACGAATCAGAAATTCCACCGCCCAGGACCCTTCCACAGGACCCTTCTAACAACGTTTTCTTAATTTTTAATAAAACACTGGCATGTGTCTGTATAACTGAGTCTGAACAGCGATGGAATCAAATTATAACTCCTACTAGTGACACCATTTCCTCCACTGAGTAATTTTTGATTAAGGACCAATAATTCTACTTAAAAATTATGTTGGAACATTTTCAATGTTTTCGTCATACATCTAGAGCTAAATTATTAGGGCTGCCTTTTTTTTTATTGTCCCAGGTTATGTGTTAAACACAAAATATATATGTATTCTGAACTGAACTGTAAAAATTTGCCAGTATGTGTTGGAATAAAATTGTATTTTCCAAGAACAAGCTTTGATCAAAAGGCAGGATTTTATTAAAGGACTGCAAATACTTTACAGCCCTTCTTATGTGTGTGCCTATGTGTGTATGTGTGTAGACTTAAAGAGATAGTGTCATTGTCTGGATTCTGAATTATGTTCCCCCTAATTCATACATTGAAACCCTGAGCCCCAGAACCTCAGAATGTGACTTTACTTGGAAATACGGTCTCATAGATGTAGTGAAGGCAAGATGAGATCATTAGGGTGGGCTGTATTTCAGTAGGACTGTGTCCTTATAAAAAGGGGAAATTTGGACACAGAAGCACATACACTGAGAAAGCCAAGTGGAGGTGAATACGGTAACCAGCGTGATGTGTCTACAAGCCAAGAAATACCCACGACCATCAGCAAGCTGCTAGAAGCTGGAGGGAAGAGACAAGAAACCAACCTGCCCACACCTGGTTCTCAGACTTCTGCTTCCAGAGTGTGAGAGGATAAATTTCTATTGTCCCAGCCGACCAGGCTGTGCTACTTTGTTATAGCAGCTCTAGGAAACAAATGTAAATTTATAGATGATGGAGGGAGGGATGGATGGATGGAGCCCTTTTCTTATCTGTGTTAACATACATGTTTCTTTCTTGAAGTAAGTGTACATTCAGAAAAGTGCATATATCACAAACACAGAGTTGATAAATTTCCTCAAGTGTACACACCTGCTCCTCCCACCTCACGTCCAGACTGAGGAACAGAACGTGACCAGTCCCTCAAGAGACGAACCATGAGACTGTGGACTCTGAAAAACAATCGGAGGGTTTTGGAGGGGAGGGGGTGGGGAGATGGGTGAACCTGGTGGTGGGTATTATGGAGGGCACGGATTGCATGGACCACTGGGTGTAGTGCATAAACAATGAATTCTGGAACACTGTAAAGAAATAAAAAAAATAAATAAAAATTAAAAAAAAAAAAGAGGCCATTCTTATGCCTCTCTAGTCACTAATCCTCTGCCTTCCCCAGGGCTACTGCTAACCTGATTTCTATCAACATTAGATTAATTTACTGATTTGGAAATGTGTAAATGGAATCCTATGACATGTACCAACTTGTGCCTGACATTTTCTCCTTGAACGCGAGGCATCCATGGCATTGAGCGTAGCTACGTTTCATTCGCTTTCATTGAGAGATAGTATCCCATTGTGTGAATACATCACAATGTATTTATCGTTTTACTCTAGAAGGATATAGTGGTTGTTTGCAGTTTGGAACTATTACCAGCAATATTGCTAGAAATATTTTCATTGAAGTCTTTGATGGACATTTCTACACATTTTGGGTGAATGTCTATAAGGAGCGGAATAGCTGAATTGTGGAGTATGCAATGTTAAGGATTAGAAAATACTACCTATTGTATGAGAGTGCCAAGTGTCTACATGCCCCCCAACACTGAACCTGCCACTGTATCTGTTCTCTTGTTTTCTCCCTTGCTTACTAGCTTCCTTCTGGCCTCCCTCTCTCTGTCTCTTTTCCTTTCCTTCTTACTTTTCCACTTTTTATAGCCGTAGCCACTCCAGTGAGTAAGTATCATTATCTTACTTTGTTTTATTTTCATTTCTCTGCTGAGTTGAGCGTCTTCTCATGCGCCTCCTGGCTACTTGGGCATACTTTTCCATGAAGGACCATTTCAAGTCCTGTCTTTTTTTTTTTTCAGTTTTTTAAAAAATCATTTTTCCTTACAGATATACAAGAGTTCTTCATGAACAAGTGCCTTCTTAGCTATGTGCATTTTACCTTACCCATGAGCAGAAAGAAGTTCTTAATTTTAATGAAGGACAGTTTATCTTTTCTCCTCCATTTCTGGGTAGCACACTTTATATTCTGTTTAAGAAATATTTGCTTGCTCCAAGGTCGTAAAGATACTTTATATTTTTTGTTTCGATCTACAACCCATCAAGAATTGACTTTGGAGTATGAGATGAGAAGGGAGTCAAAATGTCTTTGTGAAACATGGGCACGTGGCTGGTTCTCAGCGTTTACTGACAAGACCACCCTTTCTCCCTGCATACCACCTCATCACTCTGATACTCGACAAATGCACGAGTGGTCTATTTTGTCCATCCTCTCTGCTCACAGTCGTAGTGTAGTAGGTCTTGACATCTTCTAGGAATTCTCCAATTTTTTCAACATTACATATAACTGCCATACAGTGCTATGTTAGTGTCTAGTGTTCAGTATAGTGACTGGACAATTCTATTTATGACTCAGTGCTTGTCATGGTTAAGTGTAGTCACCTCTGACACCAAACAACATCATTACTGTATGACTGTATTTCTCATGTTGTACTTTTTATCTCTGTGATTGATTTATTATAACTGAGAGTTTGTACCTCTTGATCCCCTTCCTCTGTTTCATCCATTCCCCCCACCCCTTCCCCTTTGGAGACCACCAACTGTTCTCTGCTTGTTTGTGTTTGTTTGTTTGTCCTGTGTTTTAGATTCCACACGTAAGTGGACTCATATGGTATTTGTCTTTCTCGTTCTGCCTTATTTCATTAAAGCACTATACCCTCCGAGTCTATTCATGTTATCGCAAGTGGCAAGATCTCACTGTTTTATGGCTGAGTGATATTCCATTCTGTATATATAAGTCCCACTTTTATCCACTCATCTATCTACAGACAGGTTGCCTCTGTAATTTGGCTATTGTAAAAAATGCTGCAATAAACATAGGAAAGAGTATACCCAATTAGTGCTCTCATTTTCTTTGGGTAAATACCCAGCAGTGGAATTATTGGATCATATGGTATTTCTCTTTCTAATTCTTTGAGGAAATTCCATACCATTTTCCACAGTGGCTGCACCCATTTACATTCCCACCCCCAGCAGTGTATGAAGGTTCCCTTTTCCCCACATCCTCACCAATACTTATTTTTTTCTTGTCTTTTTAATACTAGCCATTCTGATGGGTATGAAGTGATATCTTACTGTGGTTTTGATTTCCATTTCCCTGATGATGTGTGATGTTGAGCATCTCTTTGTATTTCTCTTTGGAAAAAGAAGAAAAAAAAGACATTTGTATGTCTTCTTTGGAAAAATGTCTATTCAGGCACTCTGCCCATTTTTAAGTCAGATTATTTGGGGTTTGCTTGTTTTCTGTGGGTTTTTGTTTTGTTTTGTTTTGTTTGTTTGTTTGTTTGTCTTGGTGTTGAGTTGTATAAGCTATTTGTTTATTTTGGATACTAACCCCTTATTGGCTATATCACCTGCAAGTATCTTCTCCTGTTCACTAAATAGCCTTTTTGTTTTGTTGATGATTTCCTTGACTGTGCAAAACCTTTATATTTTGGTGTAGTACCAATAGTTTATTTTTGCTTTTGTTTCCCTTGCTAGAGGGGAAATTATCATAAATATGTTGCTAAAGTCAATATACAAGAGATTGCAGCCTATGTTGTCTTTTAGGAGGTTTATGGTTACAGATCTCACAATTAGGTCTTCAATCTATCTTGAGTTTAGTTTTGTGTATGGTGTAAGCACGTGGTCCAGTTTCATTGTTTTGCATGTATTTCCAGTTTTCCCAACACCACTGTTTGAAAAGATTGTCTTTTCTCCATTGTATATTCTTGTCTCCTTTGTTGTATTGTAATTGATTATACAGGTCCGGATTTATTCCTGTTCCATAGATCTGTGTTTTTGTGCCAGTATGATACTGTTTTGATGACTATAGCTTTGTAGTATATCTTGAAACCTGAGATTGTGACACAACCCGCTATGTTCTTTCTTTATTTTTTTAAAGATTTTATTTATTTATTTTAGAGAGAGAGTTGGGGGGCATGGAGGGAGAGGGAGGATCTCAAGCAGACTCCCCACTGAGCACATAGTCAGACACAGGGCTTGATCTCACAACCGTGAGATCATGACCTGAGCCGAAATCAAGAGTCAGACTCTTAACTTACTGAGCCACCCAGGCTCAGCCCCGTTTTGTTCTTTCTTAAGATTGCTTTGGCTAGTTGAGGTCTTTTCTGGCTCCATACAAATTTTTAGATTATTTGTTCTGGTTTTGTGAACTATGGTATTGGTATTTTGATAAGGATTGTATTCAATCTGTAGATTGCTTTGAGTAATATAGACATTTTAACAGAATTAATTATTCTAATCAATGAGCATGGCATACCTTTCCATTTATTTGTGTCACCTTCAATTTCTTTCACCAATGTTTTATAGTTTACAAAGTATAGGTCTTTCGTCTCCTTGGTTAAATTTATTCCTAGGTATCTTGCTCTTTTTGGTGCAGTTATAAGTGGGATTGTTTTCTTAACTTCTCTCTCTGCTCCTTTGTATTAGTGTATAGAAACTTAACAGATTTTGGTATATTAATTTTATATCCTGCACAAGTTCTCCAATTTTGTAATTCTTTTCAAGATTTTCTTGGGTATTCATATTTTTGAAATACCTAATGGTATTTTGATTGACAATGTGTGGAATCTACAGATCAAACCACAGATGACATTCAGTTCTCAATCCATGAATATAGTATATTCCTTTAATTTTTTTATTATTTATTTATTTATTTATTTATTCTTTATTTCTATAAAATGTTTAACTTATTTACTTTCTTTTACTAGAGTAACTCTTAATTGATGTTTTTTAATGCTATTATATTTTATATCACAACCTATTTGCTTATTTCCAGTATATAGAAACACGACAGAGTTTTGTATGTGACTTTTGTTACCTGTGGATAGGCTAAACTGGTGTATTACTTTAGTAGTTTGTCTGTGGACCCTTTTGGATTTTCTACATGTGTAATCATGTTTTCTGTAAGTAAATGAAGTTTCATTTCTTCTTTTCTAAACTTTATGTATTTTCTTCTTTTCCTTTTCTTAAAACAGGGACTAGGATCTCGAGCAGAATTACTCATTAGAAGTGGTGACAGCAGGGATGCTTTCTCATTCCTGGTCTTGGTAGAAATAGTTCAGTATTTTGCAGTGTAAAATGAGGCTTTCTCTAGATTTTGCTGTAGATCACTTTTATCAGATGAGAGAAGTTTTTTTTTTTTAATTTCTAGTAACTTAAAAAAACATATATGTTAGATTTCATTAAGCAATTTATTTGTCTATTAAGATGATCTGATTTTTCTTATTATAGTGAATTACACTGGTCAGTTTTTGAATGTTAAATAGCTTTACATCCTATGAATAAACCTCAGCCTGGTTTGAGGGATTATATGCTTCATACATTGGCCAATTCAGTCCTCTAATATTTTATTCAGGATTTTTGCATCTATATGAAAAAAATGGCTTATAATTATCCTTTTTCCTAACATTCTCATCAAATCTGGTATTATGATTATGTTGGTTTCATAAAATGTTGAGAAGTACTCCCTGTATTTCTATGACCTGGGACAGTATGTATAAGATCGGTGTTTTTCCTTCTTTAGAAATATAAACAGTGGAGCCACATCACCCGGATTTTTGTGTGTGTGTGTAGTGGGGAGGGGTGAAGAAGGTTTTTAATTAATTAATAAATTTATTTGTAAGACATAGGCTCCTCAAATTTTCTATTCATTTCTGTCTTCATTTTTGTTGGCTGTGTTCCTTAAGGAATTTATCATTTTTATATAGATTTTCAAATTTATGACAAAAGAGTTCTACATAATTTCTTTTACAATCTTTTCAATGCCCCTAGGGTCTACAGTGATTTTCCTTACTTTATTCCTAATTTTGGTGATATTAGGTTTCTCTTTTTCTTGTTTTCCTATTCTCTCAACCTTTTCAGAAGATTAGGGGCACCTGGGTGGCTCAGTCAGTTAAGTGTCTGACTCTTGATTTTAGCTCAGGTCATGATCTCGGGGTAGTGAGATGGAACCCTGTATTGGGCTATGTGCTAAGCATGGAGCCTACTTAAGATTCTCTCTCTCACTCTCTCTAAAACAAAACAAAACAAAACAAAACAAGACAAAACTTTGCAATTTTATTATCCTCATTAAAAAAAACAACATTTTGACTTACCTATCACCTTTCTGTATATTTGGATTTATTCATTAATTCCTACTCTTATTACTATCTTTTCTTTTTTGGGGGGGTTAATTGGTTTGGGGTTTCAAACTCCTTGAGAGTTTACAGAGATTATCTAATATTTAGCTTTTCTTCTTGTATAATATATATATTCAAGAGTAAAAGTTTCCTTCTAAGTACAGCTTTCACTTCACCCCACAAGTTTTATTATGTTGTGTTTTCATCATAATTTAGCCAAAAATATTTTCCAGTTCCTTTTGAGATTGCTTCTTTAACTCATAGGTTTTCCACAGCCATATTGCTGAAGTCCCAATATATGGCAACTCCTGGTTTAATTTTTTTACTTATTTCTAACTTATTCCCATTATGGCCACAAAAGATAAGTCTTATAACTTCAGTGTTTTGAAGTTTGCCAAGGCACATTTCATGGCACAGCACATTTTCAGTTTTGGTAAGTGTTCATATTTGGTAGGTGTTCATATTTGGTAAGCTAAAAAAAAATCTTTCCCTATTATTCCTCATTTGTTGGCTGGTAACAAAACTTTTATTTTGGGGTACAATTAAAGAAAAAAACACCTGTGCTTCTTGGTTCCCTCCTTTGGCTTCCTGGAGAAGAAGAAAAGAAGTTTGGGGCTCTGAAAGCAGATCTAGCCATCAGCACAAAGACATGATGTCAGTCAAGCAGAGTGGCAGCCCTGTACGTGAATGACAGATTTTGCTGGTCACTGGAGATCTCTCACATCGCTGAAGGGTATGCAGTTTGAGACAGGCTTGCTATTCTTTGTGGAAGAGTGCAGAAAGATCCTAGGGTATTATAAACGTGTGCTTTCTTTCTTGTACTCCAAAGGCCTTCCATTCATCCTTTCTCTCTTTCCCTTGTGCCTTCACTTTCTTTGTTCAGACTCTCATCAGTTGTTCTCAGAAAGGACTGCGGAGCTCAACACCAAGAGACTCCTACTTGCCTTATTGCCTCTGATCTCTAACCTCTACAAACAAGATTGTTCTTTAAATTCGGGTAAGGCCAGATCACCCCCATCCTTAACTCCTTCAACTGGTTTTGTTCAATCTACTTGATAAAGTCCAAATACCTCTTCATGGCATTTGGTGTCCCATGACCTTATGTCCTACCTTGTCTCCTCACGCACTGTGTGGCCCAGCTCTGCCTCGCCACCAAATGCTCAATATAGATCATGCCTTCTTGCGATTTTATGTTATTACACCAGCATGGAATCCTTGCCACTTCTCTCCAAAGCCTATTTATTCTTTAGGCTTCAGCTCAATCTTCACATCCTTTCTGAAAATATCCCCACATCCTCCACAATCCCACATTTTGTCCCTTCTCTGAGATCCTATCCCATTTTATTTCTACTGCTCTAGTTTCTTCTCTATGCACAGTGTCTTGTATCTTTCTCTACCTTACTCCCCAGGGTGACAGTTTCTAAAATACAGGGTGTAAAGCATTGTTGGTATCCCCACCAGTATTTTATGTGGGTCTTTGCAGACTCACTCAGTTAGTGAATGTGGAGTTAACCCCCTAGTGTCTCATAGCAACTTGTGAAGTGTATGCACGTCTTAGGACCTGTTTTTCATGTGAAATGAGTCCTTTGAAGGTCAGCCCGTATCAATGTGATATTTTGTAAGTAAGCCTGAAAACAGGAAGCATTAAGGATTCAGCAGCTCAGAGTCGGGGATAAACAAGATTAAGTAGAAAGGGAGGTATGGGTGGCCTTCAAACTCAGAAGACTAGAATTTCCACTTTCTGTGTATTAAAAATAAATCTACCACCTGAAATCAAAGGATATGGTCGGGGTGTTCCCTTTCCCCTCTCCTTGAGAAGCTTTGCTTCTTGACTGCAAGGGTCCGAGACTGCCTCTAGAGTCCTGAATTCAACTATATCAGCTGTAGCTTGAGTTGCTTGAAATGGGAGTTATGGAATTATGAGAAATATCTCGATAATACAGAATTATTGAGAAATATTATTGCCTAGAAGAACTTTAGAAGGTTCCCCTGATTCTATGTCATGTCCTTAACTCCTTCTGGAGGGAAAGGGAGGAAACTAGTTTATTGTATGCCATAGTTCAGTGGGCTCCTCATAGGCCCACACATCCAGGTTAGAGACCTTGACTCCGGCTTCAATTCTACCGGTCTCTCATTGCCTTCTTTCTCTGCCAATGACGGTTATTTCATCCCCCAAACAGACCTCAGACTGGATATTTCCTTTCCGTCCTTTTCCTTCTAACTCCCTGCACCTGCACGGGTTTCTCCTGGTTCTCTTGCTGTCTATGTCTCTCCTCCTGAGGCCACGCTGCGTCTGCAGTTATCTTCCTTATTTAGGGTTTAATCGGGTCACTGTGCTCTGAAGACCCCACAATGGATCCACATCACCTGTGCAAGCATGTTCCTTTTCCTCTGCCCGACTGCCAAGTTCACCTGTAACCTGGGCCCACCTTCTGTATCCAATTCTTGTCTCCTTGATGCAAAATCGGGTTCAGAGGTCACATGACGTAATGGTTGAAAGTCTGACTCTGGCTCCATCACTTCCAGGCTGGGACACCTACATGCCCTTTACCTGCCTGTTTCCTCACAGGTAAAGTTGGTGTCATTTTGTCGCCTTACAAAGGCGTAGTGAATATTAGAGGGTCCGATCTGTGCGCACGGTGCCCGGTGGGCACTACAGATATCATGATCTAGTAGACCGATCCCAGGACCCCGAGATCACGACCTGAGCTGAAATCAAGAGTCAGATGTTTAACCGACTGAGCCACCCAGGCACCCCAAGATCTCCTGACTTTTATCCACCCTGAATTTGGCTCCTATCTCTCCTCCTCTACAGAATTTCCCTCATGTGGACTGTGCAGGCTTTTGAGACCGCCCACGTGCCTGGAGGCTCAGCTCTTCTCTCCGCTCCACTTCCGCCTCGGGGTTAGTCTTAGCTCTGCAGAGACAAACACGCCACCAGGTTCATCTGATCTGTCCTGGGGGCCCAGGGTAAGCATGGCTTCTGGGCGTGACCCTGAGAGCGGTTCCAGATGCGATTAGCATCTGGATGACAGACTCGGGAAAGCAGACAGTGCTCTTCCGTGTGGGTGGGCCTCACGGTGTCCACAGAGGCCTCAACCAAACAAGACTGTGGAGAGGAGGGATTCCCTCCTCTCCCTGTCTGCTTGCCTCCTCGAGCTGGACTCGCTGGTCCTTTCTGCGTGCAGACTGAGGTTTATGCCACCTGCTCCCCTGGCTCTCAAGCCTTAGGAATTAGGCCGAACTGTTCACCGTTACGCGCTGGAGACTGCCCTGGGTCTCCGGCTCACGGATGGTGGGTCGTGGGACTTCTCAGCCTCTGCGGTCACATGAGCCAGTTCCTTGTAATGAATCTATCTACCATCTACCATCTAACTACCGTCTGTCTATCGACATCTAGTTTACCATCCATCCATCCATCCATCCATCTATCTATCTTATTATCTCTCTACCTATCAGCCATCTATCATCCTCTACCTGTCATCCTGATGGTCTGTTTCTCTGGAAAGCCCCCACTACTGCATCTCTCAAGTAGGTTATGTTGATCTCCTCAGTTAAAATTTTGCCTCCATTTATTCTTTTATCGATCTATTTTCTTAAAAAATATTTTTCAAGACCACGTGCCTCCCCTTACAGCCTTCTGTTCAAGAAACACATCTGGGTTTGCCTGTAATCTGCAACTTTATACTATGAAAAGAGGCTACTTTGTAAAGATATTTTTGCCATCTTTAGTCTAACAAGTATTTATAGGCATTAGAAATGCAAAGATAAGACAAATTCTTGCCCTCAAAGAGCCCACAGTCTAGCAGGAAATACAAAGATACAAATATAAACTAGGCATTTTAGTATCCTGTCGCCCAAACTCACATTTAATTATGTCTTAGAAATGTTTTCATTTGCATTTTTGGTAAAATAGCCTGTGTATATATACACATATCCATTCATCTATAAACATGTATATCTATCTATCTATTATGTTTTATATGTGGGGGAGTACATGGAGACAATATGTATATATTCAAGCTTCCCCCACATACTCATGCCGGTAAAGAATGCTGATTGATTTATCCTGCATCACTTTCACTGTGCAGGAAGGAGTTCCCTTTCAGAGAAGGTCTGGAAACCATACAGTCTGGAAGCTCTCATTGAGATTTACAACGAGCATCAGCAAATCAAAGCACTAAGCAAGGCGTCAGAAGGAAAAATGATTAACTGAATTTAATTTGACATTTTTCACACTTGTATGACCCTCGACGTTTTTCCCCTGGGAGATGCGGTGCTAGAGTAACGATGACTAAAATCTTATCTCTTAATGAGGAGCTTCCATGTGATTTTGTAGACTTAAATGTATTCACAGTAGACTGAAAAGATCAGATTTTAAATGAATGCCCATGTTACCATGGCAATTATATTATTTGTGTAAACATACATGTGCATATATGGAAGTTAATCATCTGATTACGCTTTTTAGCTAAATTCCCAATATTCTGCTTACTCATTACCTAGCTGATAAAAGTCAAAACCACAATAGCACGTTAAGATACATTCTTAGAATATCCAAGTTTACCATTTTTATTGTCCATCTTTTCCTGAAAGTGTTTGGAGCCGATCTGATTTGGCCGTACTTCAGTCTGGCTGGTTAATAATTCCCCCAAAGGATCCACCATTCCTCTCTTACAGCTCTAGCTTTATTTCACTTTGAGTTCTCAGAGTGAGTAAAGGGCCCATCCTTGGGTTTTTAGCCAATTAAAATAATCTATAGGCTTGTAGTATAAATTAGTACACTAAAATGGCCTTTGAGATGTGTGGAAGTTTGGAAAGACCAATTTCTTAGGAAATCACATATTTTTTGTAGTAGGCAGAACAGTAGACTGCAAACTATCTCTGTCTCCAGAACACGGGGGTAAGTTACATCACAGGACAAGATGGAATTAAGGCTACAAATCAGCTGCCCTTCGGATGGGGAGACTCTGCTGCAGTATTCAGGTACGCCCAGGGTAACCCATTGTCTCTATAAGCCAAAGAGGGACTCGAAATTCAGAGCTTGGTGGTGCCCCCTGAGGCCGGCTCAGCACAGTGCCACCAGCCAGGGAACGCAGCCCTGCCAATTTCTTGATTTGAGCCCATTTGGGACTTGTAGCCTGCAGAACAGTGAATTAAGAAGTGGGTATTTGACACCATGTTGACAATGGTTTGTTATAGCGGCAAGAGGAAAGAAGTACGCCCTCCCTTGATGCCCTCAGGTGATCTGCGGGAGGCTAGCTGGAGGTCAGTGTTGCTTCCCTATTCAGACAGAACGTTTCCAAAGCTCTGCGCTTCGTAGAGTGAGGGAAATACCCCGTATGGGAGGCCAGGAAGTGCACTGAGGCAGGACCCAGCCCTAAGACCAGGTCCTCTTCCCAGGGTTCAGCTGGGTTCTCATGTCAGCCCCGGAGGCGGGAACCACGTGATGGAAACTCTGGGATTCCCCCGAAGGCTGCCTGCTCCTGCTCAGTGAACCCTCCCAGGGGCAAAGAGGTCACGGACTTATTTTTTTAAGGTCATTTCTGCCTTTACAAGGTGACCACTGGGGCCCACGTTGTCCCTCTTGGCCAGCAAGTGGCCTGGGGCCACCCCTCCCAGTGCTCTGTGGGCAGGGGCTGAGGGGCAGCACTGCTTGGGGCTTTCACTCTCCCTCCAGCCCCCTGACAAGAACACCTGAGCAGTCGTCCCGTTGTCATGCCTGTGGGCTCCAGAGTCATGGTGGCATGTGGCCAGGCCGTGTGCCCAGACTTCCAGCCTGCCCAACCACTGGGGATCACCTTAGACAGTTCATTTTCCCTTGTCCACAAGCCAGCTTCAGACTTTCTTTAAGATCCAAAGTCTTCTAAGCAGTGGCTCCCGACTGTCCTCACGAAGCAGGTGTCCTCCTCCCGAGTGAATTCTTCCGCTGCCTGAGCAGCGTCACCTCCCGGCTGATCGCTAGGACCCCACGTCTCCCTCGGGCCCTGCAGACCCCATCGCAGCTGTACCGCAACGTTTCCCGCCCCTGCCCCTCCCGTGCTGGTCCGGCTCTGGGACTTTGCTGGCTTCTTGACGTTTCTTTTCAAGACGGGCATGTTTTCTGTGCATTCTTTCCTTTTTAAAAACTATTTTTGTTGGAGTAAAATGTGTATAACATAACATTCGCAACGCACACCGTTTGTGAGCGTGCGGCTGGGCGGCCGTGAGGGCAGAGTGCCCCGCGGCGATGGGCCTTTGTACAGAACCCCAGGTGCTGTTCTGCGCACCCCGAAGTGTCAGGAGCGTGGGATTTTAGTCCGTAACTAGAAGCAATCTCTTTCTTGAAGCGATCTTGCCCCTGGGCGTTTCCATCTGTGTGTCCTACGACTCTGGGTTCTGTTTCCCATGTCTTTACCTTGTGTCCTCCTGGGCTCTGCTCTCGGCCTCCCTCCATTGAATCTCCATCTTCCCACATCACAGCTTCCAGCCTCGTGCCCTCCTCCCCTCCTGGAACCCGACTGGGTGCTCTGGTGCGGAGTCCCCTTCTGTTCTCGCCAACCACATTCTTGCCTCCAGGCGGCCAGTGGTTCCCTCTTGTTTTTCCAAAATTATATCTAATCTTGTAATTCCCTTAACTAAAAACATGCAGGGTCTCCCTAGGTCCCACCAATCAAGGTCCAAATTCCTAAGGAAGACATTCATGGTCCTTCACCGTCTATTTAAAGCCTATAATTTCCCCAAGACTTGTCCCCCTTGTCTATGTTCTAAAGCAGTGATTCTCAGGGCTGGCTGTACATTAGAATCACTTCTGGAAATTTAAAACAGCAAAGCGTCTATGCCCCAAACTTGCCATAAGTCAGAAACACAGAATGCTGTGGCCCCAGCATCAGTAGTATGAAAACCAGAACAGGAACAGACAGAGGTCCTGAATTTCAAGAACATGCCACTTCCCATAGCTTTCCGGCTGGTGACATCTTAAACCCCACCTACCAGCAAACGGCCATCTCAATTTAGGGGAAAAACAAAAGGAGAGAGAGAGAAAGAGGACATTCTCTCTTTTGCAAAGGCAGCCCTTCTTGTAATATCCATAATGGATTTCACTTCGTTCCACTTTAGTGAAGATGAAAGCAAATGTAAGAAGTCCAGTAAAATATGATCTTCCAGGAATGAAGACATGCCAGCGGATGCATTAACTTAATTGGTCTGTATTAATAGAATAAAGGAGAGTAACATAGCAGTCTTCATGATGTATCATAAAATGTAGCTGTTGTCCAGATTTAAGAGAAAATCTTAAAGCGTGCATGAGTGTGTCAGGGTGTGAGTGTGTGTGAGTGTGTGTGAGCATGTGGGTGTCGGTCTTGCGTTCTCTTTGTTAAACTTACTTTGTCTCTGAAGCCTGACTTCACTCATTTTTTAACTTGGGAGTTTTCAGATCCTTAGTGTGAATAAGATTGAACTGATGGTAAGAACCATTAACAAACATCCCAAACAAGTGAAAGTAAAAACAAACAAACAAAAAGCAAGTTTTGCCTCACAATGAAGGTCATCTTTAATTTTGCAAGATGCGATATTGACTTCTCCATCATATTTTTGTATAACTTTATGGTTTGACTCTTTCAAATGGTAAAATATGTTACGTCTGATATCATCATTTTGCTAGATTATCATCTACCCCAATAAAACCAGCAGTTGGCTGAAAAAGATATTTCCCAGCTTCTTAGTCCAAAGGGATGTGTGTGTGTGTGTGTGTGTATACACATAATATGTATGTGTATAATGTATATGTATACACACAGACACGTATTCCGAAACCTTTCCAAACTCTTCTTTCAGAAGATGGTAGTAACAGAGTAGTTAGTGAATCTTCTGAATTCCCACCCACTGCCCTGTGAAAACTCCCAGTACAACTAGTGGTACATAATGGAAATTATACAGTGTTTGCCGCAAACTAGACGACAAGATAGGCCCATGACCCTCAAATGCCAGAGAGGGAGTGACCGATGACCACCCCAGACCTGAGTGGGAATCAAAGTCTCTTTGGGAGGAGATGGAGGGAGGGAGGGAGCAGGACAGCAGATGGGAAGTGAGAACAGAACAGCCCACCAAAGCCTGTGGTCCACACGGGAAGCTGGGGCACGTCTGGGAGAAGCTCTGCATGCAGGGAAGGCTCTGCAAACTCCCCGCGGTGGGCCCTTGTGAGGTGCCCACTCTCAGACTGACCAGCCTTGGTCCCTTCCAAGACAATGTCCCACATAGAGGACCATCTGCTGGGGACTGAGTCCAGAACAAGCAGGACAGAGACAACCAGTGAGAAGGGGAGGTGAGGGCGGTGGTGAACACAGCGGGTGGAGTCTCAGCGGGACCAGCCCTACCCTGGTGGCTCAGGATGACAACAGAGGGCGCTCTAGAGCCAGCGCGCTGGGAAAGCTCTGGGAACCTGTCTCCCTCCCCAAACTCAGGAAAACGCATCTCGGGTAAAAATAAGCAACAGCAAAGGATGACAGTCTAATTCTGTACAGAGTTATTCTCAGGAAAAGGAGAATAAGGAACAGAATAACTTTCCTGCTTTAATGAGGCTGTACCTGAAAGATGTGCCCGGAAACCAACTGGAAGCATGTCGTACCCCCAGCTCGACGTGAGCTAAAAGAAACCGGGTAAGTAAGAGAAGACATTAAAGATCAACACAAGTCAGAAGGCGGGAAGTTCAGGAGTGCGGTGACAGAGTTCAGGGAGGGATTGTAATTAAGAGAAACATTATTTTAGAAATGAGATCCGAATGAGAAGAAACACAGGACTCCACAGAAGGTGAAAAGGAGGAAAAGTCGGGCATCAAAAGGGAGGGATCCAGGAAAAGGTGAGAAAAGGTAGACCGCAGGCAAAGGAGTTTCAAAATTAGTGCCACGGAATTTCCCAAAGAAGGAAGCAACAAAAGGGTAAAAACCATAACTCCGTCCATCTTTCCTGGGCTAAAAGCAAAGAGCCAGCCGCACACAGAGACGGGTACCGCGCTCCTGAGCAGGGGGCACCAGCGGGACCAGCGCAAGGGGCGGGAAGAGACCACGGGACTGTCTCTGTGTCTGAGCTTATGTGTGAGGACAACGTTAGAATTTGACCACAGTGGCATGAGGAAAAATCCAATGAAGAGGATAAAAATCACAAAACTAGACTTTGTTTTGAATCATGGAAGCATAAGTTCACTGTGGTTTCTATACTTAGGAATTCATCCAACCCCCCCCCCCTCCAGAAAATAAGTCGCTGTAAGAAGTGGGTATTGCCCATTTAGCACATTTTCTTTCCAAAAGCCTTGTCCAAAGACCAGTTGGGAGAGGAAACGCAGCAGCGTGGTAAGATGAGCCGTCTCCCACAGCAATAAATTAAGACGCTCCCCGGGCAGCCCCGGCTGAGTGGTAAGACCATTTTCCCCCCTTAATTAAAAGAAAACAAAACTGCGTGGGCTGAAGTGTTTGCTTATTACTATTGACATTTATTCTCTGTTTGGAAACGTCCTCGGATTCAGGGAATCGATAATGCTTACACCTACCCTCCTTTCTTGTAACGGCTGTTGTGATATTCCAGTAACAAATAATACCATTTCCTGGTCGCAGCCTCACGCCCTGGGCACTCGGGAACGTTCCTTCACCCTTTCAAGTGAGAAACCAGTAGAACCACAGGATCCAACAGGATGCAGAATTACAAATTATCTTCCGGTGTGAAAAATAAGATATGAGGATGTTTTTGGAAAGTTCCTTCGAGGAGCAGTATCTCTAAAAACAGCTAAGTTCTCTGGTTCTGAAGCTGGTCCCTCAGTGAGCTCTCTCTGTGTAGCATTAAACAATACATGTATCAGTCAGGAGAGTTTGATAGTTCTTTTAAAGGCAATCGAAAATGATAGAAACTTAAGTTTTCCACCTTTTAGATCAGAAAATAGATCAGGTCTAAGTATACGCATGTTTAAGTATAAAATTCCCTTAAGCAAGGCACTTAACAAAGGAAATAACTTTTTCATACTTAAAATAAGATTGAAGAAATAAGTTATTTACTTTATTACCTAATAAGTGAGCAAACTTCGAATTCCTATAGGTAGCTTTCCACAAAGGGCATTGTAAGTAAGAGGATTACTGGGAGGGTATGACAGCTAAACCCAAGGAGGAAATGTTTGGTAAAGAGGGTGTGTAAAATTTCCCCACGACATATAATTCTACAGAACATAAATGGCTTCTGAAGAAATGATATATCGCCCTGAAGTCATATACTAAGGTTGATTATTAAATATTAAATTTAACTTTTGAACTTTGTTGGTAGTTGCTGGAATATATGCAATATCCTAACGACTTATGTTGCTTTTATGGAAACCAAAGAACAATAGGGAATAAGGAACAATTTTTCATGAATACCCAGGGAGAGGAATAGTCCAATACCTCCTCATCTATGCCTCCTTTCCTATCTTACCACTGTCCATCTAGCTGGGGGGTGTTTAACCCCCAGGACAGCTCTGCTGGTCTTCTCATAGACCATATTCCCAAAGCCACACCCCTCCTCCACCAATGGCACCTGCTACTTTGTAGCTGGATGTATCTCCATCAAGAGTCTTAAAAAGTGGGCACCTGGGTGGCTCAGTGGGTTAAGCTTCTGCCTTTGGCTCAGGTCATGATCTCAGGGTCCTGGGATTGAGCCCTGCATCGGGCTCTCTGCTCGGCAGGGAGCCTGCTTCTCTCTCTCTCTGTCTGCCTCTCTGCCTACGTGTGATCTCTCTCTCTCTGTCAAATAAATAAACAAAGTCTTTTTAAAAAGAATCTCGAAAAGCTGTTTCTGATTCAGGTCTGTATCCTTCAGGGTGAATCAGGATATTTCAGTCTTTTTTTTTTTTTTTCCCCCTAATGCCATTCCTGACAGCACGGATGGACCTTGAGGGTCTGGTGCTGAGTGAGACGTCGGGTGGGGCAAGATAAACATGGCACCATCTCACACGTGGACCCAAAAGAGCCGAACTCATAAAAACAGAGAGTAGGATGCCGGTTCCCAGGGCTGGAGGTGGGGGAGACGGGAAGATGGTCATCCAAGGGCCAAACGTGCCACGAGCATTGCATGAGTCACGGAGCTGTGGGGCGAGGCGGGGAGATGGAGCGGACAGTGCTGTGCTGTGAGCCTCAGCGTCGCTAGGAGACTAGACCTTAATTGTCCTCGCCGCAGAAGAGAACTGTAGCAGAGGAGTTAGCGGTGATCACTGTGACGCACAAAGATAGCAAGTCAGGGCTCGTACACCTGAGACTCACGCAGTGTCCCCTGTCCATGACATCCAGTAAAAACAGATGAATAGAGGCAGCGGGCGACTTTTGTCCTGGAAGTCACATCCAGGTTCATGCCTCTGTTACCTCCCAAGATAAATGATGACATTTCAGTAAAAGTTGGCGGTTTTTACTGAGGACGGTGTCTTTGCCTCTGGGCGGACGTACACCGACACCGGGTCCGCTTGGCGACGCTCTGCTAACGGAAGAGTCGTCCGGACCTTGTAGCCGCGGAAATGCCACCGGTGTGTCGTGCGGCCGACTCTCAGCGCACCCAGCTAGCCGCGGGCGTGGTAAGTACCAGGGTTCTCGACCAAGAGATTTTTGCTTCCGTCACAAATAAACCCGTAACTTAAATCGGGCGCGTCCCACACCCGCTCCGACCCACCAGGAAGCCGGGCGGAACAAGAGGGAAGAACAGGTGCTCAGAAAGTGTTCTCAGCTGGCGTGCTGGAGAGGCAATTAGATCATGAAGAATTCTTGGTATTTTAGGAAACACTTGTGCCTTTTTAGAATTTTGTTTGGTTTTCTTTTGCTGCCTGAGTTTGCCGTCCCTTCGATGGCTTTGTCCTCTCACTAAACTTTCAAACAACAGAAAAAAGTTACAGTCCTGCCCCGTTGTTTTTTTTTAAGAGACTCGTCCTAAGTGAGACCCACGGTCACAGCAGGCTTTATCACGAGGCTGTGTGGGGCATGAGCAGACAGCGGGTCGTGGACAGACAAACCGGCGTTGAAGTTGCAACTCCATCAGTTTTCAGCTGTGTGGCTCTAAGTGGGTGAGTGGACTTCTCTGAGCTGCGATCTCCTTCCCCGAAAAAACACAGATGACTGTAACCGCCTGCTGACCTGTAGAGGAGACTCCAAGGGCGCCCAGCAAGCCCTCGGGGGGGAGTCTCGGCTTCCTTACGCCCATGTTTTTACTCAGCCTTGCCCCCTTATTACCGTGGATAACTGGACTTGGGCTGTGGCTTTATTTATTTTAATACTTGAACGGTCCCGCATAACTCTCTGGTCAAATGTCACCTGACTCAAAATCTTTTTGCCCAGGAATGTGCCAGGTGGCACCTGGCGTGGGGGGCTGGACGACAGGACCCTGGGCTCGCTCTCCCCCATGAGGGGAGCTGGACCCGGCAACTCCAAGCAAGGGGGCTCAAGGAGGGAGCAGGTCTCCTTCCTGCCGCTCCTGCCCCCGCCCCCCAGGTTCCTGTCCCCGCCACCTGCTGGCCTCGGTCTCCCCGCTGCAGAGAGTTTCTCCCTTCTTGTCCTCGGTTTCACGCCTGTCAGCTGGCAGGGCGTGGGGGGGGCGGTGGACCTTAAGCACCCGGTGGTTTCTCCTGTGGCTCCGCACAGAACTCAAGTCCTTCCCCAACACGGGAAAGGCTGAATTCCTCCTGGAACAGCGCTGCCGGCTCACAGAGGCTCTTATTTGCACACGTTCTGCGACCGGTTTTGGTTCTTATGAACCAGCTGCATAACACTCACGAGATGAATTGCATTCATGCAGCTTTTCCAAAAGGACCTGACTTTTTTTTTTTTTTTTTTTTTTTTTTGCAACAGAACAAAGTATTGGGTGTTTTAAAATAAAAACCTAACACGCGATAGAAAGCGGCGGGTGCTGGCTGGGTAGTTGTAAGACACTGATGCCTCCGGAGGGCTTGCCTTCTCCAGGACTCACCCTGGACACTTTGGTGTCTCAGAGTCCTTTAAGGACCCCGGGTATGTCTGCCTGATGCCAGGCCTTGCACTATTGGGAAGATGGGGTGGTGGTAAAACAGAACAAGTCCAGTGATTCATACCCTGGAGCATTTTTGCAAAATGCAATGCAGCAATGCCAGGTCATGCTCCAATCCGTCCCCGTAAGGCAGCAGGTGGTGGGACCTAGCTCACTGCACTATTTCTAATAAATGAGGTCACAGAATATTTATATGGGCCCTTGGGGCGAGCCCCTGATTGAAACAGGAACCAACAAACTCACATTTTGGTGACCCACCATGCGTGAACTTCCAGTTTTGGTAACATCTAGAACAGTGTGTTATTTGGGGACAAGGTGGTAAAGAAGTGACGTGAAAGAAAGAAGATTAATGGACGAAGAAAGTGTTTTCTCTTTGTCTTCCTCCAAAGGGGTCATTCTGTCCATTTAAGAAGAGAAGACAGAGAAGCAAGCTGTGGTACCTCCAGATGACGGAATATTATTTGGTGACAAAAAGGCAGAGGAGCTAGCCACGCACAGAGGGACACGGAAGGACCTCCAATGCGTGTCACTTGGTGAAAGAAGTCACACGCCGTGTGATTCCAGCGAGGGGACATTTGGGAAAAGGTGATATGATGCACCCAGGAAACAGACCAGGGGGTGCCAGGGGTGAGAGAGGAGACAGGGGTGAGCAGGTGGCTGTGGAAGATGCCACAGGTGACCTTAATGGTGAGCAGGTGTCATATCACGCACGTGTCACAAATCGCAGACAGCACAACCCTCAGAGTGAACCTCACGTACCGGCGGACTTCGGTTAGCGGCTCATCCATTGTCCCAAATCATGCAGGATGTGAGCAGTAGGGAGAGGAGCGGGGAATGTGGGGCTCTTCAGGGGTAGGGGGACTCTCCATTTCCCAGACAAATTTTCTATAAACCAAAACACCACATTAAAAAAACACAGTCTGTTAATTTTTTTTTAAGTGAAGATCGCTGTTGGCAACTTGGAATATCGCACACTGTCCTCTGGGCTCTAAAGGGAACCCCTGGGGCTGGGTGCGTCTGTCCCTGCGCCGCCCCCACCCCTGCCCTTTCCCTGCCACTGCTCTCCCCCGCTGCTCCCAACGAACCCAGCGACACTTCTGTTCCTCTGTGACACGTTGCCTGGCACAGTGCCCGCCAGGCTGGGGCGCGAGCCCACTCTGGAAGCTTCAAGCCCCTACTCCAGTAGGCTTTCCAGTGAGAAGCGCTGTCCTTTTGGGTGACGTTAGTGAAAAAGGGACATTCTCTGCCAGACAGGAACATGGGCTGTTTCTCTTTTCCAAGATGACTCACCCGGGGATGAGCGCGAAGCCCGGGTCTCTCCTATCGAGTGTGTCCACATTGTGCTGTGCCCTGGCGGGGGGTGCATGGACAGCACCCCCTTGGCCAGCGCTGCGGTAGGGCAGAGCCCGGTGGACGCGGACAGGGCCAGGCCGCGGGCATTTCCTGGCCGTCTTCTCAGTGCCGAGCCCTGTGCCGGGCCGGGGAGGGACACACGAGGGGTGAGATCTGCCCGTGGGAGACTGCGGGGTAAGGATAGGCTCAGCGACACAGGACGGGCCGTGCAGACAAGGGCATCTGCAGGAAGGGGTGTGGGGGGCCAGCCCCCGGGGCGGGTGGGAGGAAATCAGCCCCCAGCTCCGGCCCCTCAGACGCTCTCCCCAAAGCCCTCAAGGCACCAGGCAGCTGCCTCCCAGTTCCCGCTGCTCCCCAGCTCTGGTCACATGTCCCAGCAGCACCTCAGGGACAGTTCACAGCAGGCGAGGACCCTGCTTCGGGTCGTCGCCCTCGGGGACCTTACATGGATTATGCTTCAAGGGACCTTCTCCAAAGCCCTTTAGGGCGGTTCCGTGGCACACCGAGTCGGCTTGGGCATCACTCTGACACCTCTAACTGCTCTTGTCCCGGGCTATGGAAGCTGGAGGGAGTCCCTGAAAGCCTTCAAATTCTCTACAAAAGGAGGTCCGGGGAGGTTAAGCCCGAGAAGGGATTTCCCCCACCGCAGACACATTTCTCAGAAGCAGGGCACGAAGAAGGGGGGAATGTGGCGGAGCTGTCACCCCCTTTGGGAGCGTCAGCCTTGAGCCATGGTCTCCATCTCCTGTCAAGGGCATGACCGTCTGCTTGAGACCAGCACGCGGGTTACCACGCACGTACACGAGCCGGGCTGGTCCCTGGATGCTGCCCGTGCTTCCTCGTGGCTGAACTCCCTGAGCAGGGGGCACAGGCAGGGGACTTGTCCTGGTCTGTGACGTTTCCCAGGAGAGTGGTTCTAGGAAGGTCCCCAGCACTGCCCCATCAGCAACAAGATACGGCGGTGCTGACCTGAGTCCCCGGGGCTGGCCCCAGTCCTGCCCCCATTCTGGGAGCAGCGTCCACGGATGTGAGCCTTATTTTACCTTGATTTACCTCTTGGGCATTATCTGCTGCTTGCTGTTCGTTTGATTCGTCTCCGGTTCTCTTATGCGTCGTAGCCCCAAGGACACCGCGGAAGGCTTTGCTGTGCGGCTGGCGCAGGAGAAAAGCTGAGAGAAAACACTGGTCATTGACACTACCGGGTCCGGGGAGGAGGGCAGGACCACCTCCACACGCAGGAGTGTCTAAAAAGCACAGATCTGAATGGTTTTTCCAAGAAAAAAAAAAAAATCCCTGTAGTATCAAAATATAAACTGTAGGGACACCTGGGGCTCTGTGGGTCAAGTGTCTGCCTTCGGCTCAGGTCACACTCCCGGGCTCCTGGGATCGAGCCCCGCGTCAGGCTCCCTGCTCCGCGGGGAGTCTGCTTTGTCCTCTCTCAGTCTCTCATGAATAAATAAATAAAATCTTAAAAATACGTAAATTTTATGATTCCACACTTTTAAACTAGTTTTGTAATTATGAAAAAGGGAAGTTCTACCTTGCTCTGTGTGTGTGCACGCACACCAGTCTTGCTATCAATCCTGTGATATTTTGGCAGCAAACCGCATGGGTTCTGGATTTCGTCTGTGCTCGTTCTAGTAACATTCAGAAGGAAGTCGCGCGGCCTGGGGGAGACAGGACGGAGGTGGCTGCGCTGGGCCGAGCTCGCCGGCCGGCGCTCGTCTGGGGCTGCGCTGTGGGGCGGCTGCTGTGGGAATGTCACCGCCCAGGGAAGCAGGGCCTCTTCTCAGAGCGAGAACAAGGCGAGGTAACACGGGCTCGCTGTTCCCAGCCGCTCCTACGCGCACGCCACAGAAGTTCACGCCAGATTTGCACGCCGGTGGGTGTGCAACCACGTTTGTCCCTCAAGTGCTCGCTGACCCCCTTTCTTCAGCCTCGGTGAGGCTTCCCAAGCGGGGACTGTCAACATTTTTGAGAAGAAAGTAGGGCAAGGGGATGGCCAAGCTGCGGGAACGTGGTACGGCAATCCAGGGGACCAGGCTCAGGCTCGGGGCTGTGTCCCAACCTCCGGAACTCCAGGGAGGGCGCCAGGCACAGCACGTGGGATCACCTGGGGCTTGCTGCACTTTGTCCCCAAACCAGCCACTTGCCAGCTTGCCCAGCTGTGCTGCCCGTTCCACAGGTCAGCGGGATGAGACCTGTGGGGCAACCGCTCTGTCCCTAAGACACCCTGTACGCCCTTTCCTCTGGGAGCCCAAAAACCTTCATACAGGATGGTGACATCACCAGTGTCCCTGACGTGTCTGTCCCCCTGACCCAAGCCCCGGAGAGCAGAGTCAGGTCCTGCATCCCTGTGTCCCCAGCCCCATGGCAGCCTGCTGCCTCGAGGTGTCCAAGAAATGCTTTGCTTCAAGAGGTTCCTCTGAGATGAACAAGAGCCCGAGGGCCATTAGCAGGACATCCGCACTGACAACCGCGCCCGGCCCCACACGGACTCCGGGACCCCCGTGAGGTTCTGACTCCCAGACCACAGGAAGCGGACCCCACTCATGAGGGCGGCTTTGTTGGCTCCACTCGTAGACTAATCGTCCCTAAACATGCTTCCTGTTTCCTCTTCCATGCCTCTTGTCTTCCCCAATTATATTTTTTAAGATGCTTCCTGTGTCTTTGTTCTATTGATATTCATGCTCTTGATTAGAGAGGGAGGCTGCCCTTTAGACTCACTTATGTCTGCCTGTACAGCGTCTGAGCTATACAGCCGATGTTCCTCGAAACTGAGCGGTAAGGGAGGGTGGGCCTGCCGTCCCTCTGAGTTTCCTGTTCTACCGCAGGCCACTGGCTTGGGGGAAATGACCCACAGTTCCCTTACTTACTCAGAACAAGTGCATGAATTTTTATTTTGCTCTCTCATAATTTCAGTAAAATGTGTTTTAGTTTAGTGTAGTCCCTGCCCAAGATGAATACGTTATGCTCCAGCCACTAAGGGGAGATACTGTAGAAAACCGCCTCGTGGCATAGAAGAAAGCTGACCTTCTAAAGCTGATGGAAAATTGTGTGTGTTAGACTCTCTATTACGTTATGGTCCCAAATGTGAAAAAAATAGTAGTTATTTCAGTTGGTAGGCTGATGACTGATTTTAACTTTCCTTATGTTTCTCTGGATTGGGGAGTTTTCTTTGATGAGCAGAAATTTCTTTGTGTCAAGGAAGAGAAACCGTTGGCATTTTAGAAGGTGTAAACGCTCCTTTTCCTTGACCATCCCGACTGTGGGGTCCCTGATTCACAGAAAGACCCAAGATTCCCACCAGGGTTGTGGGAAACCTCTGGTGTCATTGGTGTTAGAAGGTTGTGAGCTTGGATTTGGGAAAGACAAGAGCTTGAGAAGTGCTTTGAGGTTTTGACTCAGGAGGCAAGAGTGTGAGAAACGCCGTTGTGATGGCTGCCAACCCAGCAAGGTGACAAGAGAAATTCTGTAACCGGACAAGTCATCGAGGACCCATTCCCATGGCCAACCATGAGCCCAGAGCTCATCCGTTCAGAGAAGTCTGGGAACTCAGCCCTCCAGGAATAGTCCCAGATTCTGGCTGAACTATGGCCTCTTGGCGTCCCCGCTGGGGGTTCCCTGCTGCCACCTCTGAGCTCACCACACAGAACAGCCCTGGGACTGTCTGGGGACGGTGACAGCCAAGGATGACATGGCTGGTTGGTACTGTAGGTGACTGAAAGCTGAAGCCAGGTGGACCTCCCCATCACACCTGCCAGCTCGAGATACCTTTAGAGAGGTGGGCAATAATGTCTCCAAACTATTAAAAAGACTACCATCTCCATCTACAAACCAGATGTTTTACCCATGGCATTTCTGTGAAAGAGAAAGCTTCTTCACTGCAGATGCGAACGCTGGCACCAGGGAAGTGGAACCCCGAGCTAGAGAGGGGCAGCTGTAATGCACACCTGAGTCCCCAGAGTGCATCCCAATTCCATGCTTCCCCTGTCTCGTGCCCTGATGAGAGGAGAGGCCTGTACTTCTCCGGCAAGCCAACGTCTCTGAGCTAATGAGGAGATGGAGATAAGTGGATTTTGAGGTCCTCTCAGGCCTTTTTGCATTTTATGACTCTTTGATGATTTTACCCATAGGCTGACAGCTTCATGAAGCTTTTAATGAAATGCTACGTTCTTCCTGGCATTCACTTTACATAGTACCACGAGCAAAGCACAACAAAGCACAGACAGGTCACGTGTTCAGGTGTTGGAGGGTCCAGAGAGGTCCTAACTACAAGTGCATTCCAGACGCCTCCGCCTGCCCCGTGGAGCGAGACCAGCATCACCTGCCCGGTGAGAGGTCGTAGCTATCCCCGAGGTTCGCCCCCACACCCATGCCCTTGCGACTTTCATGCCGTGCGTACAACTTGCAATACAGGCAAATTAACTTTTTGTTCTGAAATTCTAATTTCCTCAAAGTCTTTGAAACAAGCCTGCGAAAGGGAAAATGGAATCACGTGCCTCTCCAAGATGATACGGAGTCTGATGGACATGAACGTGCCCATCCCACAAGCCCTGAGAACAAGAGTTTTCTCTGAGCTGTCAGGTCTGGGTCTGCAACACGGGCCACCAGCCCTGCAGGATGACCGAGGGGACATTTCAGAACAACTCACTGAGCGAGTGCAGGGTTAGCTTTTGTGGTTCAAGTTCTGCATTTCTGCGGACTAGTGTTTCTGTGTGTCGTCACTATTAATGTGTGAAATGAAGAAGTCTGCACGCAGAGATGCCGGAGGGTAGTTTAACCCAATGGTAGAAATGGGCAATTCAGTTCATAACGTTCTTGAGTATATGGTTATAAAGGGCGTACCGATCACTTTTATTAACTGCTTAGAGTTGCCGAGAAACAGAGCGTCTTCGGGCTTTCTGGGGAGACTGGTAGACCTCATCTGTGTACAAAGGTTTGCAGAAAACACCTGGTGGGATGGTGACCACCTGGATCTGGGCTCCCTGGTGACCCCGAAGGTGGTGGGGAGGGGCCATCCGAGGGATCCTTTGGAATCCAGCGCTGGTGTCGGACCCATGTGGGTTTTTGCTGGTTTTCTTCCTTATTTGGAGTCTGCGACCACGGATATGGTGCACAGGCTGGAGGCTCTGCTTCCGCTTCTGTGAGGGCAGGTTACGAACTGCACTTCTCCACGAGGTTGGCGTGAGGACACTGTTAGGTAATGGAGGTACCGCGCCCGCCCCTGCCTAGCCCAGGACGAGCATCCGACAAATGTGAAAAAAAAAGTAGTTATTTCAGTTGGTAGGTAGGGAACATGGCATGAATTTCCCTGTCCTGGGAAGCAGGGTGAGAGCAGGAGCCCCAAGGCCGGAATGAAGGGGTGTGTGGAGAGAGGTGCAGAGAGAGGACGGCCATGCCGGTGAGAAGACGGCGTGCGGCACGGCACTGGGCTCTGCTGATAGCACAGTGCTCTGCGGTGCTCAGTCTCTGTCTCTTTCTCTCAAGCACAGGTCACTGATGGCTCTGGCCAGTCATTCATTCTCAGCTCAAGAAGTCGCTCTCACTTTTCATTTCTTCTTTGCGACCATTCCTGGTCTTGTGTTTGCAGGAAGCCTGAGTTCATCAAAGCTTATCTCCACCTGCTACAGGCCCAAGGTGTGGTCTCTTCCTTGGTCTGCACCAGGGACACAGATAGGCTTGGAAAAGCTTGATGGACAGGCTGGGGTTATAGGCCAGAAAGGCTGGGTATATGGTTAGAGCGGCCCCGTGACCGTGAGGAAGCCCAAAACCCAAGAAGCTGCTTGACCAGGAGCCAGCACAGCACAAGGCCATGGGGTAGAGCTCGGAGAATAGTGTGCTCCAACGACAAGGCAAAGGCCATGGTGAGTCTGAAGACTGCCTCTGAACAAACCACGATTTAATCTGCTTTTCCCAAAATTTGAACATGGCCCTTCCCTGATTGGATGTCTTTGATGGAACTCATGGAACTCTTATCATTTATAAATCTGAAATAACACTGTATAATGCCACAGATGCTCCTCATAATTTAGGGAAGGAAAAGGATAAATATAATTTTGTAAATCCTTCCATGGCCTCCGACTGGATCAGAGAGCCAAGCCCATCCTCCAGAGACGGGCTTGGAAAGTAGATGGAAGGAACTTCAGTAAAATGTCTAAAGTCTTCCTACACTCATGAAAGGAGGTAAGTTTGCAAAATTCTGCTCTTATAGGTGTTGACTGGTTTACAGAAGGCCATAAAACAGCAACTTCTGAGTTTAGAAAGTTAATCTTTTTAGAGCATCCAAAGACGTCTCCCTTTAACCTATTTGCACCGAGGACTAGAGAAAGCACAGATGGACAATTTGTTTTTCTGATGGGTTGTACCATAATTTCACTTCCAGTGAAAGCTCACATCAGAAGCAAAGGCTTACCTGGTAAAAATAAAGCTTTCATGTGGGTGCTTTCTTAGAATGGAGCCATTACCGATTTTCTTGGCCGTTAGTAGTTTCCCATTGATTTATTCTTTGGCTGGGGGTATTATTTGGAATCTGAAGAAGAGTTTTCCTAAGACCTATAATCATATGATCCATTATCCAGGGAGCATGCCAGATTTTAAATCTCATTATAACATCAGGGACATAATTTTTAATATTACGTGTGCCTGGGATTCTATGAAACATAAGACACCCAGAACAATCTGGATTAAACTGTGCTTTGGTGTTTTGTCCTCAGGGGATGTGCTTTTGATGACAATGGAGGAAAAAGTGGGGATTTTGTAGTCAATTGCCCAAAAAGCCTAGTTGAAAAATATTCTTTAAATCGTTAGGCATATGGCTCGTTTCCGTTGCATCAGCAAACAAGGCAACTGAGCCACAAGAGGGGCACATGTCATTTCATTTGATTATTTTTTTTAAAGATTTTTATTTATTTGACAAACAGAGATCACAAGTAGGCGGAGAGGCAGGCAGAGAAAGAGGAAGAAGCAGATTCCCCGCTGAGCAGAGAGCCCCATGCGGGACTCGATCCCAGGACCCTGTGACCATGACCTGAGCTGCAGATAGAGGCTTAACCCATTGAGCCACCCAGGTGCCCCTGATTTTAAAAAAGGAAGAGAGTAGCTGACGATGATGTGCATGGTGCCAGTGACTCGGGGGTACCGATGGCCGCGGAGTGGGGGCTCCGTCCTGGAGAAGGAGAGAACGATTGAAATAGCGTTCGGTCAGCAGCTCTTGTGTTAATCAGTCTTACAGAAGGGCAGTTGGGTTTCCTCACCCTGACCCACAGTGACATTTACTCATTCTGCTGCCTGCTGAAGTGGGGGATTTTTCAAAAACCCAGTCTTGGATCCCTCTTGACTGTTCCTTCACGCTGTTCCCGTTTTGCCTCCTTGGATTAGAACCTCAGCTACTCGTCTAATCAACGGGTCATCCACCGGCGGGGAGAGGACCGTCCCTCCCGCACATGGGAGCCCTGCACAGGGCATGGAGGATGACCAGTTGCGGTTACCCGGACAGCTTGAAAGCCTAGGACACCTCAGTGCTCTGGGGGGGACTCTGCCCTTCCACCCAGTGGGTTCCCGCGCTCACAGGCGTGGTCCAGGATTTACAAAATATTCCTCATTGGCAGGTGTTGTTCTCAAACAAAATTAGACAGGTCCCTAACACTGCAAAGAAAAACCAAACCCAGTGAAGATACAGGAGGGGCTGCTCTGGTGACAGCAGGGGTTGGGTGGGGAGCCCAGAGGGGCTCGTTCTAGATGGTTCTAGGTCATAAAGCAACTGCAAGGAGATTGCTGAAGCACTGTTTTGCTATCCAGCTCATTGGAAGTCAAAGTGTTCCTACATCCAATTCCTTTAAAAAACTCACTGGGGTGATGTTCTTTTGGAAACATTGTATCAACGACAACAAGACATTCAGTGAAGCCTGGAGATATGGCTTAGGAGAGTATGAGATCTACATTTCAATTTTGAAAATTTTCCATTAAGTGATCAAATTAATACACCAGATATTAAAGGATTCTTTTACTTACCTTAGCCGAGTTAGTCTCAGGAGGGGAAAACGTCATTTACAGATGCCGGATAATGGGCATTTTGGTCCATACGTTGATAACAATAGGATTTGCTCTTGTTTTTGTTTTTTTTTTTTAAGATTTTATTTATTTATTTGACAGACAGAGGTCACAAGTAGGCAGAGAGGCAGGTGGGGGGGGAAGCAGGCTCCCCGCTGAGCAGAAAGCCTGACGAGGGGCTCGATCCCAGGACCCTGGGATCATGACCTGAGCCAAAGGCAGAGGCTTTAACCCACTGAGCCATCCAGGCGCCCCATTGCTCTTGTTTTTTATGTTCGGATGCATGCCATTCAGGACCTGGGAACCCCAAACGACAATAAGGCCCGCATCCTGGTCTCCTCCCCACCAGCCCCATTGCCGTCTCTCCTGCTCATCCCCAGGAAGTGTCCCCCCAATCAGGGTGCCATGCCCAAGCCAACCCATGGCCTACCAGTTTCTTTGCAGGTATTAGAAACCTGTTCGTATGATGTTTGCAACATCTTGATACCTACAACTATGTCCAAAAAAAGAGACAAAGTTTAAAAAAAAAAAAGAGCCCTCCTCACCTCTCTCAGGAGACCCCACCTCCGCCGCCCAGGAGGGCTGGCCGCCGTCGCCAGCTCCGGGGAAAGCAGCCTGGAACATGTCGGAGCCTAGAGAAGCAGAGGGGTCCCGTGCCTCTCTTGGCCCCTCCCTGGGGTCACCAGAGGCAGGCTCTCTGCACACACCAGTCATACGGCCAGGACACCAGGAACTTCATGGCCTCTTCCGCCATTTTGCATTCAGAACCCACGTTCAAGTCTGTATGTGACACGTCTTTTGAGATTTTTTTTTTTTTTTTTTTTTTTTTTTTACAGAGATTACCTTACAGCAGCAATTTACACTATTCCAACTTTAAAACCTGTGGCTTTCTAGGGAGTTTTCAGTGTGACACACAAACCGCTGTTATGATAACAGAGCTAATCAGAGAATGCTCCTTGGGTTCACGGTGGGGCTACGGGCGGGAGCTGGAGCTCTTCCTCGTCTCTTCGCTTGGAGGTGTAGGAAATCTAGGTACTTTTCCACCCTCACTAAAGTCCTGTGTAAAGTGAGTAACATCATAGGACCATGGGAAAACCCATCCAGAAATTTTCAAGTGTTTTCCTAAATAGTAATGCCTTGAAAGCAATGCCTTGAAAAAAATGCTATTTGTTGATGGCGGTCACATTGACAGGATCTGGGCCCATGCACTGGGGCACACAGGGAGCTCCCCCACCTCGCTGCGGAGGGCAGCCGGAAGTCTGTACCACTGAGGGCGGGGAGGGTGCTGTCCGCAGTGCAAGGAAAACATGGCGGGTCTGGCCTGTTGGTGTGGCCGCTGTTAGGCTTTCGCCATTGCCACACATGCTATTGAGAAAGGCTCAGTCTTAAAACAATTTTTGGAAAACAGGGTGTTAAAATTCTCAAACCTCTACTGCAGATGAAGCATGTTTAAAATTTTCTCGGGGATTTGAGTAAATTATTATTAAAGAATGGAAAGTGAAGGGAAATAACTAATTCTGGTCTTTGAAGCCCATTTGAAATTTACTTGACCGCCAGGCCACCAACTATCTCGGCGCACGACCACTTAATAATGAGAAGCTCAACCTTACATTAGGATTGAGAGCGACGCAATCCATCAAAAGCTACACACCATTTACAGTGCTTTCTGCGGAGGTTTCTTAGGGAACGTGCAGAACACACAGTTTTAAGTAATTTATGAGCTTTTTAGCAGTGTTATAGCGATTGAGTTCTGGCAATAATGGAAGTGTTTGTCGACTAGTATGCTTAAATTTTATTTGACTTGGGCCATAATTGTACCTTGTCTCCTGCCTTAGAAGTTCGGGCTGTAATTAATGAAGTCATGGGGGGAAATTTTTTGAAAAAATTTAGTAATACACATAAGCATAAACATCTTCCCTGTTGAAACCAGGATAAAACAATAATACCACCTTATAGTCAAACAAAATCAGTTTGTTAAATTGCATTGCTATTCTGACAAATCTCATTGGCTCCCTATGGACCCCATCGTTAAAATATCAATTTAACAATTAATTGTCAGACTTGAAAATTCCTCTCACATTAACCCCATGTGATATGCTTATAATAAAGAAATAAGACCAACACCACTGTTTCCAGTTGTGATCCGAGAACGGACATAACGCCGATCACCGGTGGGCGCTCCGTGGTAAGGGCACTGAGTAGATCCTGACCAGCTCCTCTGCTTTGAGAATCCCACGGAATACGGCAGAATGGGGATTTTGCAGGCTGGACGCTGATCTCTCCTCTGATGAATGCCCTACGGCCTTGGCCTTGAGTCTGGCACTCAGCTTCTCTGGGCTTACGGATTCCAGTCTGTGACTCTGACATATAATGTGGAATTGTGATTTTCAAGCTTTTTGTATTGGAGGACCGTTTTTATAATATTAAAACTATATAGACCACCATACAAAAATAGGCTTACCTTTGTTCTCTACTGATATAAGAGAAATAATCCACGATACAAATATGTCATCAGGACTTGTAGTGAGGGTATGTGTACCCTGGGAATCACAACAGCATCTGAAAATTCTGAAATTACCAGCGTACAGGTATGAGCAGTCTGTAAGATCACAGTCTGTAAGCAGGCATTGATTCAGTCTGTAAGATCACAACAGCTTTGACTCACTGAGTACTTATGGGGCAAGCATTGGGTCAATTACGCACTGGCATTATAAAGGTACACTATTAGTACAGTTATTTTACAGATGAAGGGATGGAGGCCTTGAGAGATTAATTAACTTATTCAAGGTCACAGAGCTAGAAAGATGTGGTCACACTGGGCCCTTGCAAATTACCCCGGACTCCCACATCCCCAGACCACATGCTGGGCAGAGACTGAAACACTGTCCTAAGCCCTACGTTCCATTATAACACTCGACTCTAAGCCAGCTGTTCCTTCAGTCGCCACATCAGCCGATGAGACCGCACCTGTCTCATTTATTCCGAAGCTTTTGTTTACTTGGTTGGGTGCGAGGAGAGATTCTGGATGTAAGCATGATGTAAATAGTTCGTTGACCATGTCGGCGAACCTGTCATAGGCTTATAACACGTTCCTACCTGTCTCTGTGGTGCAGGAGGCCTCGGATGAAAAATTCAGGGAGCGATGTGCTTTTGAAGGAGCTGACTTCGGGGGAAGAAGCAAATGATGACTTGAAACTTCTCCTCATGAACACCTTCTGTGCTATCTATCAAATGGTGCAAGTGCTTGAATCTAAGGACCTTTCCAAGGGAAATGATGGCTGAGTCTTCCCACATGCCCTAAGATTCAACACCAGATTTCCCGTGGGAGCGCCTGGGTGGCTCAGTCCGCGAAGCATCTGATTCTTGCTTTTGGCTCGGGTCATGATCTCTGGGTCCTGAGTCGGACCTAAGCCCCATGTCAGGCTCTGCACTCAGCAGGGAGTCTGCTTCCCCTCTCCCTCGGCCCCTCCTCTCGCTCGTGCTCTCTCTCTCTCTCAAATAAATATAATAAAATCTTAAAAATCTTTAAAAAAGAGAAGAAAAAGAAATTCCCTGTGGATTTCAAGGTATGGCCACATTGTTTTCCAACCACTCTGTGAGGATACTCAGTGTTATAGAACTTGGCACTTCTGATAGGATTTTACATGTCTCTGTTGGGCAGAACCTAATTTTCCACTGTCAGCATTGGACAGATAGAAGAAGTTGCTTTTAAACTTACACCAGGCAGAAACAACCGACCTCTGATAACGTCTGTGTCATAACTGGAGCTCTAATCTCTCCATGCCCGTCAGCCCCAGCAGCAGGATTGTACATGATTAATCCCACTTGTGACTGAACGAGACTGTTTTAACTACAGGACCAAGTGTTGAGCTGCGAGGACCCCCAACAACCACAAAGACGAGTGACCCCAACACACGTTCTCCATCTCGCTGTTACTCAAGGTCGACATTTTGTCTCTTCAGTCAGTGCATTTCTAACGCTGCCATCTGCACCTACACATGAGTGTGGTTTTCTAGACTGAAAACTACATCCACGCACACATTATCATCGCTACGAATTATGTTAAATCATTTCAAATCGGAATATTTTAAAGTATTTGTATAAATCCTGTTACGAAAGTTGTTTGCATACGGAAGGTCATTGAAAAGGAATTGCCACTCCTAATTATTTTTGCAACCACCTTCTTTATTTATTAAATCAAATATTTACTTCCAGTGGTCCACAAGAGACAACTTTCCCGGCAGGAATCCACTGACTCTGGAAATGCTTTTATGTGATATAATTCTATATAGATACCCAGGATTTTCCTTTTTCCAAGTAATATTTCCTATTTGAAATTCGACCAACAAGTATTTATGGACACTTCATATACTTTAATGAGTTATGGAAATTTTCTCAACTATGTTCTTAATAAACAGGAATATTGTTTCTATGGTACTCAGATTGAAAAATACATACATCTTCCAGAAAGTGTCTTGAGATGCGTGAATATTTGGCGAATGCTCAGTTAAGTACCAGGACGGTAACATGCCACACTGACCTCACGGATTGAAATTACAACAACAAAAACCCTCAGCTCTATGTGTTGTTTCCAGTGACCGAGAGAGTAAAAGGTACTTTTAAAACTTTTGAATAGCTCCATATTTTACTTGCAGATTTTATTAATAAAATCTATCAATTCCTCTACTTTTGATCGACAGAACCCAGTGAGGCTTCTGGACATATGTATTACTTGTCCTGAAGTATTCAGTTGCTATACTTATTTTGTGATTCATCGTATCATTCCGAACAAAGACAGAAATCAGTAATTCTTTTCCAGGGGGTCCTGTCCTCCAGAATATTCGGCAGAGGCTAAGAACTGCTAGAAGGTGTTGCCTGTGCACTGAGTGATGACACAGTTACTGGGCTTTAGACAACGTGTAAATCAGTGAACACAACAGATACGGAGTTTCTCCTCTCTCTTTTTTTAAGATTTTATTTATTTATTTGTCAGAGAGAGAGGGCGGGCGCAAGCAGGGGGAATGGCAGGCAGAGGGAGAAGCAGACTCCTGCGGGGCTGGGAGCCCAACGCGGGGCTCGATCCCAAGACCCTGAGATCACGACCTGAGCCGAAGGCAGACGCTTAACTAACTAAGCCTCCCCAGGTGTCCCCAGACACAGAGTTTCTATTCACAGCGGGAACGCAGTACAAGCAGGAGAGATAATCAATAAGTATATTATGTTGCAAGTTACAAAGTGACCCATGTTATGGAAAATAAAGTAGAACATAGAACCAGTTACGGCAGCGTTCCAGCGAAGCCTTGAAGGAGACAGGAGAACGTCGGGGCAGAATTGGCAAGGTTGGGTCGCAGCCCCAAGGGTGCGAAGACCGCAAGCGTCCTGATGCAGCAGCAGCAGGGAGGGGAGGAGTCAGGAGAGAGGTGGGTGGGAGTCCTTGCAGGCCACGGAATAGCCCTTCGCTTTCGTGCCCAGAATAAGGGACAGAGCCAAGTGCAGATCTGAAGATATTCTCTGCAGAAGCAGCGGCGAGGCACAAGCCTGCCTGCAGGGGGTTGAACTGTGTCCCACAAAAAGGCAGAGGAAGTCCCACCCCCCAGGACCTACAAGTAGGACCTTATTTGGAAACAGGATCTTTGCAGATGTGATCAGGATAAGATGAAGTCATCGGAGGACCCTCATCCAGTGTGACCAGTGACCCTGCAAGAAGAGACACGTGAAAGAATGTCACGTGGGGACCGAGGCAGAGGACGGAGCCCGTCTTCTCGCCAAGGGTAAGGCAGGAAGGATCGTCCCCTGGAGCCTTCAGAGGGTCCTGGCCCTGCCAGCACCGTGATCGGATGTCTGGCCTCTAGACCCCAAGAGAACACACTCCAAGAGGACAGGACTGTGGCATATTGGCACAGCAGCCATGGGAAACTCACAAGTGATCTGAGAGGGAGGGTGGCTGAGGGCTGCTGGGGGTGGGCGGAGGGGTGGGGAGAGCCTCTGGGGCCCCGGTTCACGGGGACACTGGACGGTTAGCAGGCGCGGCCACCCGGGTCCCTCGCTGCCTGTGCCCGGATGTTCACGGACGGCCGGGCCGCGCGGTCTGTGTTTGCTCTGGCCCACTGTTGGGGGGAGCTGCCCAAAGGCGGAGAACTGCGTGCCGGCCGCAGTGGGGGTGCTCCGGGCCCGGGAGGGGCACGCGCAAGACGGGGAGTGTCTGCGAGGAGCTGACCCCAGCAGGACAGCTGGGGACGGAAGCTGCGGCCTGAGAGAGGCCTCGGGAGAAGAGGTGAACTCTGTGCCCCACTAAGTTAGTTTTCACTTTTCTAGCCCCTGACATAGGGCCTCACAGATAATATTTGTCCAGTAAATCTGAAATGGTAAGTATAATAGCCCTAAAGCTGTATTTCTCACAAAATTAGAGCTCTGGGTTTACAGGCTGTGGAAAAATTTAGGCCTGGAAAAAGCCTTGACAAGCAACTAGCCAGACATGCACCTGGGTTTAGATGGAGAGACACTTCGGGTCAGCGTCCTGCCCGCGATTACACGGCCCCCGATAGATCCTAGAAGCAGAAGCCGGGGGCTGCCCGTCGTGAGCTGTTCCCGCCACACCTGTCCCCTGCTTCACCTCAACGTCCGTCCCTCACACGTGATGGACATGTTGCCCCTTCACTGGTCGTTAGGATGGTTCGCTCTGCAGAACACAGCTTAAGAACTAAATAGTATTAGAATAAAAAGGAACCATATTATTGTATCTCTGTCCTACCATAACCTGTCTGCTTTGCCTGCTAAACGACACCGTAAGAAAGCAGGAGAGCAGCCGTTATGGTCCTGGCTTCTGGTAATGTTAGCAAACGTGGAGTCGTTGGGTGGGTTCCGGGGGGGGGAGGGGGGGCAGGTGTGGCGGGAAGGACCACAGCTCGTGCGATGATTTGCACTGAAATGTGCTCCCCTGCATTCCCTTGGCTGTCACACACCGACAGAAAAATAGTGGGAAAGTGCACCACTGGCCACAGCGAACGCACAGTTCAGTGTTTGAATATGTACTTCGGAGCGAGCTGGGATTTCCCGCGTGGTTGAGCGCGTTTAATGTCAGCCTGAAGAACGCTGTTCTCTTGGGCAATTTACCTATTTTTGTAAACGTCCCTGTAGCCTCACCGCTATTACTTGCCCCCAGTCCAAATATCCGAATATCTCAGCCCTGGGCACCGTGGCCACCAGACCGGAGAGATGGGCCCTCATCTCTGTTCCACCAAAGACGGCAGCAACGCGGGACCAAGAGCCTTTGGGGGTCGGCCTCCCCAGATGGCTCCTGTGGGACTCGGCTTCTGCCTAATTGTGGTTCATCCACGGGGTCTTTGAACAGGGGACGTTTGCTATATTATTGACCCCAAACGTCTCTTTCTACTGGATGGTTAACTCTGGGACCACGGGTCCCCAACCACTGACTGAGACTGGCAATCCTGGTGTCTCATTTACCCTCTACAAGGATGGGTTCAAGGAGCAGAGACAACCACCAGGCAGGGCCGGGAGAGTCCTTCTGTGACATCAGACCCACATGTGGGAAGAGAGAGGCTCCCTCTGGCTTGGGATCGCTAGAGGCAAGGGGAGGGAGGTGGCCCAGAGCTCGTCTTCCCTGGCACTGGAAGAGAGCCTATTTGCAGCAGGAGACAACAGAGCCAACCGGAAAAATGAAACAGAAATAAGGAAAAAGGAGTGGGGTGGGGGAGACCGGGATTGTGTGAGGCCACGTGAGCTCCAGATCCAAATGTGCGCTCAGCCCTCTCGTCCTGATGCTGCACTTCCATGCGCCTCCTACATCCTTTCCCGTCTCTGTCTCCTAACGATGCCGCACACAGGTCCCACGCCTTCTCTGGTCCCTCTTGCTGACTGGAGGACTCATATTCTCAGACATGAAAAATCAAAATCTTCCTTAACTTTCCTGTTCAAGCATCTCGACTTCCTAGCTCAGGGACCCCTGAAATCCTGGGGTCAGCCTTTGTCCCTCCCCTCCTGGGTGTCCATCTTTCCCCTCGCCAGTCTGGCTGCTTCTGAAGAGAAGGGAGAAAGTCCTACTTGAACAGGTTCATAATCTGGTTGTTTACTCTTCTGTCGGCAAGTGACTGGGTGCTGGGTGCTCCTCTCTGGATTCCGGATTCAGGGCCCCACTCTCCGCAGAAGACCATCTCCCTCCACGTCCTTTTCCCTGCAGATCTCTTGGGGGAAGTCTTTGAGCCAGGCCACAGCTCCGGGACCTGCCCTGGTGTCCATCTGTATAATGAGGAACCTCGGGACCCTCCCCCTCCCACCACCAAGTTCGGGAAGAGCGGGCGTCTCCCTTTCCACTTGACTTTTGCTCCCGCCGTCTCGGTCTGCTCTAGCTGTTCTGCCTTCCCACCTCTAGGGGTAAGACTTGACAGTGTCTTTGCTCAGATCCGCCCACCGACACCCGCAGGATTGTCCAGCCAGTGCCCGTCTCCAGAGGTTTCCCAGAGAGGCTCCTTCTTGAAAGCATGTCTCGTTGCTCACAGATGCTCCTGGGTGCCCGTCGCTTGACTGGGGAGAACAGAAGCCATAAACCCAGACGGGACAAACATCTCCCTCAAGGAAGGCAAGCTCAAGCGTCAGCCCTTGAATTCCCTCTTTTTTGCAGTGGCCGGCAGCGGGCAATGGGCACAGGGACTCCGAGAGGATGTTCTCCAAGTCCCGTGGTTTTCCCACGAGTGACAACGGCAACCCTGCCCTGTCGTCCTGAGGCTCTGAGGCCCCGGGGACGTTCCGTGTAATAATCCGTTACCGTGACTTCAGGCGAGTTGGGTCGGTTGCAGGCAAAGGCGTCCTGACATGTACAACATCCCGTCTCTCATTTACTCCCGAGGCCTTGGGATCTACTGTTTACAGAAACTCGCTTCTGCCCCGGAAGGCCCCTGTAGATGCCAGGTTCATTACCGCCGTGTTTCGATTCCCTCCCATCCACTTGGCATCCCCCAGGAATTCCCCTCCGCTTACACAGAGGTCCCGAATATTCTCTTTCCCACTCCTTGGCAACAAGTGCTCGGTGAGCGCATAAACGGGCAAGTCCACACAGACATCCAGGCACCGCCATCAGCCTGGGGTGCGCAGGCCGGTAATTTTCCACCTGAAGCTTCACGACCAACCTTCACTACTTCCCGCATGGGGACCGTTTTCTGCCCACCGAGCGGAGTGTGCATCTGTCTCTATGGAGACGTACAGACACAGAAAGGTAAACACTATCACGTGGTCCGCGAGACGATGAGGACGGTCCGAGAAAGGCCGTGAGTGTCCAGCGGCGGGAAAAGAAGAAGAAAGTTGGAGCATCCTTTGGGACAAGCCCCCGAAACAGACACCAGAGGGCAGGAAACTAACGTAGAGCTTCGTGAGCAGCTAGAAAGCCGGCACGATTGTCACAGCAGCCAGGTCAGAGCATGGAACTCCTGCTGCCCCAGGAGCCCGGGGAACGTCCTCACCCCACCGCGGACTCTTGTCCACGTCAAAGCCACCGCTATTCTGACTTTTACAGGAATCGCTTATATTGCCTTATTTTAATTGCTGCTTTCAAGCCTGATGTGTCCTAAAATCTATGTGCCCCCCCATCACATCCCACCCTTTTGCTTCCAGTGTGTCTGTTGAAGAATGCGGCCGTCTGTCCGGCAGCGTTTCCCAGAGACGAGGTCTTGTGGCTGCTAACCACACGCGTGGCGACCCTGTGTCCTCAGTGGGCGGGCGCTTATTCGAAGTTCGATCGGGTTCGGGTCTGACTCCTTTGGAAAGACCACAAGCAGCAGCAGCTCTCTCATCAGGAAAGCCCTTCCTGTCTCATTTTCACTCCGTTTTGACAAAAACAGCTTTTAACCGCTCCGATCCATAGAAACTTTGGGTATGGAAACGGGTTCTCCTCCTGCATCATTTTGTTTTCATTTGTCAGCGGGACTAAAGCTCTGCGAAGGCCTCCCCCATCATCTTCAGTTCAGTGGGCCTGGGGGGTTCAGGGAAGCATACGGGTACTTGGTTCTTTCCTATCATTTAACGAGGTTTACGATAACGAGCTCACTAGTCACCCTCCGCAATGAGTGGCCCGTCTGGCTGGCTGAGGCCCATCATGATGGCGAGGAGGTCAGTCTGCGGGAGACGTGTCAGTCTTGGCCTTTTCCACCCACCGAAACTCAAACCGCACCCTTCTGGCAGGTGGGAACGTGTCCAGCTGGCTTCCTTAGCTCCTTTGAAAGACGCCTGCGTCGTCCTTTACCGCTCCTTCACGTGTCAGCAGGGCCACGCTCTCCCTGAAGACTCCAGGGGACCTGTGTGGCATGCAGTTCTCTTAGCTTCTGACACGGCCGACGGTCACCCCAACCTCTGCCTCGCTGTCCCGCGCTGTCTCGCCGTGTCTCTCTGGGAACGTCTGTCTCGGGTGTGTTCTCTTCTGCAAGGACACCGGTCATGTCGTGTCGGCACATCTGACATTCTACTACCTAGGCTGTGTTATAAAAGCGAGACACACGGTTCCCTCCCTCTGCTCTCAGCCTCCCCCGTTTGGGAAATGCCACGTCCCCCACGCTGTGCCAACTCCCTCGAATGTCCAGGGAACACAGGCATGAGCGTCAGGAAGACACTTCGTGTGAAAAGCCCCAGGAGAGAGCGAGAGACGAGCGGCGTGCCTCCGAGTGCTGTCAGCCACCACCACGCCTGGAGATGAGGCTAGGCGGCTGGGAGGCTGGGAGGCTTTGTGCAAACGCACCCAAAACAAGGGTCGGAGGTAAGCTCCATATCCACCCAAAAGTCCATGGTACAGAACCCAGCGGGCTGCCCTGCCCCCAAAGCCTGCCGAAGTCAGGGGGCGCGCAACCTTGCCCTGGAGGGGCGTGTCTGGAAAGGGACGCCTGTCCCATCGCGTCAGCTGGAACTCAGGGACTCACCTGCACATTGGAATGACCTTGGGGAGCTCAGCCAGCTCGTCCCAAGCTTCCCCCAGCCACCGTGAAGGGAGGAGGAACGGAGCATGGTCATCGATGGACAGGGGTGTCAGGATGCACGGTGGGAGCAAGGCGGGGAGGAGCCATGGCCGCCAACAGCGCTGTCAGAGGACCGGGGAGGACAGCAGGGGCGGCGGGGGACTGCCGGCAGCCGGCCCAAGGGAGTGCGGGGCATAGGTTCGGATGGAAACCCTCTTCTCGTTTGCTGATGGGGTTTCATCGCGGAGGAGTTGGGACTCTTCCTTTTCAATATTCAGGCCAATCTCCTGCCTGGATACCTCCACCGATTTTTCAAACAAATTTGCAGCCGGGTACTTCCAGGACCCTGCTTAGCTCCGTCACATCGGCAGGCACCACCCCGAGCCCAGTGCTGGTTCCAGGGCACACTGGATGATCGACAGAGGGTCGTTCGAGTCCATGTTTGTGATCACATTCGAGATAGAGGACAGGCTTCTCTGGCAGCCGCTCGCCGGGAACAACAAGCAGCCTTCTGTGGGCGGGAGAAGCCGGCTAAGGTCTGGGGCCCCCAGGGTTCTGGGTGTCGCTCTGCAGGCCGGAGAGGTCGGTCATTCTCTGAAACTCAGAGCTCTCCTCCAACCGAACAGGGTCCTTCAAGAATTTTAAGGTACAAGGTGGCCTCAGGATGGCCAGCGAGTGCCCCTTCCTTCATCTCCCAGCGAGCTCTTCCCTGTTCAGAGCTTCCCTGGGTGCTGATCTGAGTCCCTGGTACATCATAAAGGCTTGGTAAATGCAGCCATTCCCGTCTGGTCTGTTTCTCTCCAGTTTTATACCAAGATTCCCCAGCGCAGTGCCCACATGGCGAACTTCATCGTACCCATTCCTGCTCGCTGCTCCCAGTGGGCCCCCGGGGTAGCTGTTGCTTAGCGAATGACAGGGATGCAGAGAAGTACATCCTTGGCAACAGGGCTGGTCAGCCGGCGGCTCGCGTCCCCACATTGGGATGGTGCCCTGTGACTTTAGGCAAAGTCACCTCTCTGTGGCTCAAGTCCATCGTCTATAAAGGGTGAATTATGATACATATGAAGTATTTGGGACAATCCCCTGGACACCTTCTATTTTCCTTGCTCAGATTTGTGTCCCTGAGGGAAGTGGCAGGGTCTCATTTCTCTCTGGGATCCTGGGAGCCGTTGAACAAATGCTCAGTGCCCGGGACCGAGCCGCGCTCCCCCGTCAGCCGCCAGCCGTCTCCGCACCTGCTGCATCTGAGGACCCCGGCTATCGGGTCTGCAGTGGAAGGTGCTGCTCACGGGAGTCTGGCTCTGGTTTCCTTCTGCACACAGGAGGCTGTCCTTCCCGGACGCGCGGAGGTCGGCGGGGCCGTGGGATGAGTTTCAGGCCACGGGCAGTGAGTGGGAGGGGCGTGGGAAGCCCCTGCGCACTTGCAGGTGCCCCGCCTTCCACTCCTCTCTGCCGGCAGGGAGGAGGGGCCACGCCAGCCTGTGCACGCAGGGTTCCCCGGCAGAGCCCACCGCACCCCACTGGAGCGCTAGGAAACACGCTGGCTGTGCTCCATCCTCGCGACTGACTTAGGACCACAGTGTGGCCTGGCCGGCCGGACGGCTGCACCCGGGAAGGAACATGCATGTATGCGTGCCCACGTGCACACAAGCACACACCCCCCCACCCACCCCCACACACACGCAAACACACATGGGCACACACAAATGCACACAGTTTACAGACGAGGAAATTAAAACCGAGTAACAAGTGATTCCGACTTCCTCAAGCTGAGTAATGATCCGGTCCCGGGACACAGATTCTCTCCGCCCCACGCCGGGGAGCTCTCCACCTCCGGTCCCCAGGGCCGCCTCCCTCGGGGGCCCCTTCGCGTCCCTCCCCTCCGTGTGTGGCCCTCCTCCCGTCTGAGCTTTGCACGGTTCTCCTGCCTGGAGCGCGGGTCTCCACTCCCTTGGCTCTGAAGTATCTGTCCTTCTCTTCTCAGCGTACACAGAACTTCTCCGGGAAGCAACTTCCAGCCCCGTAAGTCCTGGTGAGGGGCTCCTGCTCTGCCCCGCACGGCCTTCCTCGGCCCCTCCTAGCACAGAACATCCCACACCGAGGTGTGTTTACGTGCTAACTCCGCCACAGCCTCAGACTAAGCAGAGGCCACATGCCCTCCTTCGCTCACTGGGGCATCCCCGGTCTGGACCCCACTGCTGTCCGCGGTGGGCGTCCCAAGGTCATTTGCAGAATGACTGTGTGAAGTACGACAGCTGCTGGCTAGCCAGTGCTTCCCACCGGCTGTAGCCCCTCGTCGCATACACATGAGGTGGAGGTTATCCCATCATAGTTAAGGATCAGGAGGACTCTTCAAGTCTAGAGCAATTTAAGATCCAAGATTGAAGATTTAATGTTTCAAAACATCTTTAATCCCAGCGAGATTAAACATCTACCTGACGTCCCTCAGTCAAGAAATGGTGCAGACAGGACAGGGGATGTGCTCTCCTGCCCCCAGCTGCCGGCGGCCAGGCTGGGAGCACACCGAGTGGGGGACACGTGGCTCCGGGGGGCAGCCTGGACAGCCCGCCGCCCTGCTGACCTTCCCGGAGCCTGGAAGGGGACTTGAAGAAGGCACGGCTCCTGTCCTACTTCTCCGTGAAGTCTTTCTGGCCCCTTGCCAAGCACATGGGTCTCTCGTTGTGGGGTTCATCCCTGACCTTCCGTGACTCACGGTCATGCAGTTGGCTCTGTCCTGTGCGGACTCGGCATCCCCGTTTCTAACGCACCCATTCCTAACCACACTCCAAGGGCGTGGCGGGCCTCCTGGGGTCCCCCGTGACTCAGGCGTCAGGATGGCCAGTGGGGGCCAGCAGTGGGCAGCTGGTTGGGGGGGGGGTGCCCCACCTTCCTTTCAGGACAGCCCGACCCGACACTTCAATGCCTGTGAACGAGGAACACAAGCCGGTGATTCTCTTCAGCGCCTTCCGACCCTGAGATGCGCTTTGGGATCGAGGAAGGGATCGCGGAGGAGAAAGATCTGCACCAGAAAAGAGCCGGTGCGCTTGGGCCCATTGGCCTTTCGGAGAAGGGGGAGCCGGGGGCAGCCCAAGTGCTCTCATTTAGGGGAACAGTCGGTCAGGGCGATCACACGATGCCTGATCCCGAGGCCGTCCCTGGTGCCACCCAGAGCAGGACATGTTGGTCACGCCTGGCCACGGTGTCCCCCGGGTCCCTGGGAGTCACACCGAAGGCCTTGGGAGCTGCACTCAGCCACACGCTGTCACCCGGAGGGTGCTGGCATGTTTGCCATGGGGCTTCTGAGTGACCCTCCGAGGTCGGAAACAGGATTCCAGAGATACAAACGGTCACGTGTTCTATTCAACACATGGTTGTGCAACGCTAAGCACCGAAGTCCGCCTCCCAGGGTTAGACACGTCCGCCGCCCCTCCGGCCAGCCGTCAGCCCCCGGGCTGTGATGACGTGGAGGCGGCGGTCCCGGTAGCCCGTGGCGCGTTGGCTGCATGCTTGGCGGAGGGAGGGGAGGGACTCTGCATGCCCGAGTCCGGGCCTTGGGCTGGGGCTCCACACGCGTTCTCACGGGTCCACCCTGCCGGGTAGGAAATACCCCAGGTTTGTGGACCACGTGGCTTCTGCCATCGCCACGGTCAGGCAGGGGGATTGGAGCCAGGATTCTAACTTGAGTTTATCTGAATGTAGAGCCCCTGAGCCTTTCTACTACCCTTTTACCCGAATAAATGTGGCTGCTTACACCAACGTGCCGGTGCACACCAGACCTCGCATGCACGCTCTTCACGACTTGCGTGTCAAGAATGTGTTATTTGACCTCACCTCTTAGGTAGGGATGACCCTTACCACCCTTTTCAAAACGGATAAACCGAAGCACAGAGAGGGCTAGTCACTTGCCTAAGGTCACACAGCTCTTGGCGGGGGGAGGTGGCTGGGATCTGAACCCAGGCAGGCTGCCTGCAGAGGCCGAGTTCCTAACGGCTGTGCTAGAACACAGGTGAGCCAAGACGTTGCCTAATTCAGTGTTAAGTTGCACGACAAGGACCCAAGTGGCTGCAAAGTCCATGAGGCCCGGAGTTGTCCCCCTGCATGAGGGGGCAGGTGCAGGAGTCGAGGGCCCAGCGTCGGGGCAGCAGGGGGCGCCAGGCTCCGAGGACCGGTGTTACTCGCTCCTTACGCAGACCAAAACCGAAATTTACCGAGCCTTTCCAGTGCGCCTTCCCTCCTTCAGCACTTCCACTGTCCTGAAAGACAAATGACTCTGCTTTACTACATGGATAATCAGAGAGTATGCAAATGAAGCATGGCTTTAAAAACCATCCCGAGAGTTCCAGCTGCCCCCCTGAAGGGAAGACGGGCTGGTACGCCGCGGGAAGCTGGCGTGCGGCCGCGTGAGCCGCACGGTCATTTCCAGGGAGGCTTCTCAGGGGAGACCCGTCCTTGATCAGATGGCAGAGCATCCAGTTCAAAGTGGCCCAGGTCAGAAAAGGAGAGTTTATTGGCCGCTTACTCAAAGGTCCAGAGTCGTTCCCTCTGTCCCCATGAGGTAACCAGGGCGCTGACAACCCAGAGCAGGTGTGTCTTCCTACGCGAAGGTCCTGGGCTGGGGCCTCGTCCTTCACCTCCTCACCACCCACAGCCTGAATGCCCTGGGGTATGGAGGCAGCACGCGCCAGTGCTCTGAGATTCCCCCTCTGCCCCGAAAACCTCCAGGGGAGTCTTTCTGGGCCTGGCCTGGCATCTCGGGAGGGCCTCCCTGCCCACTGAGGGCTCACTGCGGTGGAGAGGGCCACCCTGAGGCCCGCACCACCCACCTTTTAAAATGTGGTCCAAAGACCTGGACTTGGCTGCCGAGGTGCGGCAAGGATTGGGTGCTGAGGCGTGTGTGCCCAGGGCTGCCTCGTGCTGCACGCGTGTGTGTGAGGCTCTCTGGGTGCAGGACAGAGCCCTGGTGGGAGAGGATGGGGACAGGCTGCCAGCCAGGCCTGGGAGCCATGACTCCAGCGGGGCCGACGTGCACACCGAGGAGTCTGGGAATTTGAACCTGGACGTGCAGCCCCTTACAGAGGTCCGCGTGCTAAGAGCGGGGAAGGGGAGAACAGGGACGGGATGTGATCATTTTGGGGCTTGGTGGATCTCTAGGGTGTTTGACGCTGCATCCACGCTCCTCCACGAGTGCAGGCAAACACTTTTTTCTTACAAAACGTGGAGAAAGTCCGTGAAGGGCCGAGAGAGCGGGTGCGCCCAGAAAAGGTGCGGACCTGAATCCTGAGCAAACCAGAGACGTCGGCAGAGGAGGAACGGGGACGCCAGAGAGGAAGGAGGGAAGAGGCGGGCCCACGCGGATGGGGGCTGGGGGTAGCAGAGACACGGGGAGCCTGTGCTCCCCTTCGCTGCTGGGGGGAGTGGGAGACTGCTTCTAACGTTCTCGGAGGAATGCAAGAAATTTTAACAATCCGTGTCACTGTCCTTGGGTGAATGCACTGTTTTCTTTGAAGGCTGCTCCAGTGTTTGAGCTGTGGACTGCTGCCCGTTCATACGTGTGGAAAGAAACAAAGTGCTGTTCCCAGTAAGTAGGAGAGATGCGCAGAGAAAGCACAGGCAGTGGCCTGTAGGAAGTATCGCTTCAAGAAACTTCCTTCTGCCGAGGACGTGTACATATTGACGGGGCCATGACATAGAATGGGCTGCTTTCAGGAAGTCTGGAGGTCCCTGGGCTCTCCTGTGTGACACGCTCATATTTATTTGTGCTACGTGAGCACTGAGTGAAATGAGACGCACAGAATTCTAGCAGAACGCCCGGCAGGCGGGGACACTGTCCCTTTCACGCCAACCTCTGCAGTGCAGGAGAGCCGTGCTGGAGTCCACCCTCACCGCCAGGAGCGGCCGAGACCAGCCTGGAAGTCGTTTTTCTATCCTCAGTCCTCGAGCTTTTCTGAAGTTCTATACACCTTATTACAGTCGTTCGTTGAGCTAAGAAGTTGTCAGTATTTCCCGTGTGATTTTAAAGGCTGACCTCAACCCCTGACACAGAGAACAACACAACATCTAAATCTTAATTCTAAACGATTCCCTCCAGGAACACTTTTCCCTTTCTGTTGAGGTAGAAAGTACAAACATTTTAAGCATATAGCTTGATGAATCTTTGCTTTTATAGACCACCGGGCGCACACACAGATCAATGAGCTCTCCCAGAAGGATCTCGGATGCCCCTTCCGGTTACTGCCCCAGACCAGTCTTGGTCTGTATACACGCGGATCACACTGTATGAACTTCTTTTCCACTCACCATTTTGTTTATGATTCATTTTTGCCGTGACCTGGTGCAGGGGTTCCTTCTGTCTCGTCTAGTGTTCAACCGTATGAATATAACCTGATTTGTGATCCGTCATAACCTCTAAGAAGTCCAGTTCGTCTCTAGTCTCTGCTACTATTTATCTTGCCTTTGCTATTAAAATAGTCGCCAGGAATGTTTCTGGGCCTGCGTTTTGGTGGAATTAAGTGCCGACCCACACTGGGTGTTTACCCAAGCCTATAGAAGAATTCAAATAATTACAACTTTGTAGACAACAGAGTTCATCAAAATATAATTTGTGGTAGAAAAAGAAAGGAACTACAGAAATCACCAGGGAATAGACAGATCATTAAAGATGCAGTCTTGGGAACTAGTACTTGCATATGGATAAATGCCAATTTTATTTTTATTCATGCCATTTACCAAAACGAAAGCATCAAATAAATAAATAAATAAAACCATAATGTGGTCCACAGTACAGTATAAGAAAACATAAGCAATACTTCTGTCTGGGCAAGGGAAGAATTCCTAAAAGTGAACATTTATTAAATAAACCACAATGGAGAACAGAGAAAATGTTTGGGCACAGGGCAATTTTAAACTTCTGAAGATCAAGACATGTCACAAACTAAATTACAATTCACATGTTATTTCAGAACAATATTCATAACAAGTACACCATAAAGGGCTAATGACCTTACTGTTCATAGAGTTCATGCAAAATTTGGTGAGAAAAACATTAGCGACCCAAGAGAAGAGTTCACAAAACTGTTTTTTATAAAAAGATAAAAGACGTATGTTTAATGAACATGAAAACATCCTAACCTTACCAGTCATCAAAAGAGAGCAAATGAAAACACGGGATGTAACTTCTCACACAGCGCAGGGCACAGATGCTTCGCCGTCTGAATCCGAGACTTGGAGAGAAAGCAGAGAGCCCTTCTGCTAAGATACCGGGGACGGCTTCTCCAGGAAGCAGCTCAGTATTGGTCACACAAAACTTTAAAACATTTAGTCCCTTTGAATGTATTTCTATGTTCAGGAATCCATCCCTCGGGAATAATGCAAGATAGAAACAATAACGTATGTGTAGCACCTTTGAGGCCTGCCTGAGCAGCCTCACAGGGCAGGACAGACCGGGGACAGCAGGTGCTCTGTGGGGTCCCACCGTCCATCCACCCCACTCCCGAGCAGGAGCAGCCGTCCAGCCCGCGCGGAGGGGGCTGCAGAGCCTTTAAGCCCCAGAACTGGAGGAGCACCACCGTGGACGACCCGGGGTGGTATTCGGGGTGGGGCTGGCCTGGGAAACAGGGGGAGTGGTCGTGCTGCCTGCACTCGACATAGGGAAGCCTCTTGCTGCTCCCCAGGTGGTGAAGCCTGCTGTGGGTTCATTGGGTTGAGCTAGGTGGACAGTGATTTTGGGTCGCACCTGCTGGGGGGCAGAAAGAGATGGACAGAGATACGGTCAGTATCAACAGACAAATTAAAGTCCTTACAAGACACACAAGACAGTGTCAGACCACATGCACCCCAGTGTTCACAGCAGCAATGGCCACAATCGGACTGTGGAAAGAACCAAGATGCCCTTCCACAGACGAATGGATAAGGAAGATGTGGTCCATATACACTATGGAGTATTATGCCTCCATCAGAAAAGATGAACACCCAACTTTTGTATCAACACGGATGGGACTGGAAGAGATTAAGCTGAGTGAAATAAGTCAAGCAGAGAGAGTCAATTATCATATGGTTTCACTTATTTGTGGAGCATAAGGAATAATGTGGAGGACATAGGGAGTTGGAGAGGAGAACGGAGTTGGGGGAAATCGGAGGGGGAGATGAACCATGAGAGACTGTGGACTCTGAGAAACAAACTGAGGGTTTTGGAGGGTCGGGGATGGGGGGATGGGTGAGCCTGGTGGTGGGTATTAAGGAGGACACGGGTTGCATGGAGCACTGGGCGTTACACGTAAACAGTGAATCATGGGACACTACATCAAAAACTAATGATGTACTGTATGGTGACTAACATCACACAATAAAGAAAAATTTTTTTTAAAGCGTCAGACCAAACACAGCAAATGGCTAGACATTACTCTGCGGCTCGTGGGAGAATCATAGCAAAGCATCAGGTAGGTTCTGGTCCCGCTATTCTCTCCTCAATCTCCTGTTGCGCTGAGCTAGGAGAATGTTCTTGGCACCCAGGAGAGAGAGAATGGGAAGAAACACGGCTTCAAAGCTCGCGGTGAGATGAAAAGGAGAGCAGGAAACTGGGACGACCCCCCAGTTACTGCCCGTGCCCTTGGCTTGAACCGGGCTGTTGGCGCCACTTGATTTCGTCACTTGAAGTTCTTCACGGAGTTGAGGCAGAGACAAAGATCTGGCAGGCTTTGTAGCAGTTCTGTGGGTTCTTCAAGGACGTGCGCCGCGGTAGGAATACCTTTGTAGTCATTGCACGTGGGTTACCCTCTCTGTCCACTGCACGGCCCCTACCATCACGGTTCTCATTTCATCGGGAGTAACTGATGTTCGGGAAGGCCATCCGCCGTGAGACCACCACTCTGCCCCAGTCCAGGGACCAGTGTTCAGAAGGCACAACGGCCCCGAGGTTTCATGTGGCCCCCACCAACCAGAAGGAACTGGTAAAAGGAGGTGCTCAAAGCAAGGTTCTTGGCCAGCTCATTCCAGGGAATCACCTCGCTTAAATCTGTAAGGGAATGAAGACTGCTGTTCTACCTTTGTCTTCCTATATTACAAATTATAATTTATGTTGCAAGTAAGTTTCCATTCATATACAACGTCCTCAAGAAATAACTCTTCCCTTTAGGGTTCAATATCTTTAAAATGTTAACTAATGTTGTCCAAATGTATTTTATTTAGTATTGGTATCTATTGGTATGATAGAGCATATCTATGTCATGGTATGTCAATCAAATGCTGCTGAAAGAATATGTGTTAAAAATAGTTGTAAGTTCTTTTAGGTTTAAAAACAAAAAGATAAACCACAAGAAATTTCTCTAGATTGAATGAAAACATTTGAAAGCCTTCGTTTTTCCCTTTTGGGCAAACTTATGGACTTGATACTTTGAAAATTTTCTGCTGTAAAATACTTATAAGTTATCAAATAAAAACCACATCTTTAAAGTTCATAACAGCTTTGTAGGAAAGTAAGAGAAATCCTCAAGGGATAACACAAAATGGTGCAGGAACCTAGTGGTGAGCCAGCTATGAGTAATGGCTCACTGAAGGCCAATGCCTGTGTCCCCAAACCTTGTGCTTTGGTTTTAAAATCCACACAGAAGCAGAAGAAAATAGCTAGGGCTCTTGGAAGTCTAGACTCTGGCTGGACCTCCTCCTGCAGCAAGAAACTCCAAGAGCCACACTGAGCAAGAGGATGAACACGAGAAATTATTTGTCCTTCAAAGGGAGACGTTCAGACACAGAGACCGACAGCAAACAGGCAATGACTCGGACGCACACAGACACAAAGTCAGAAGCTGGGACTGTCAGACACAGAGAGAGACCTTATGTCCAAGTCTGTGTTCAGGGGGACCCAAAGTGAAAGAATGACAAGGTTAAATTCATTCCAGAAACAGAAATTTGGTCTAACATTTGAAAATCAGTTAGTGCAGTTTGCTATATGAGTAGATTAAACCAGAAAATCCAAAGATCACGGCAATAGATGCCAAAAAATATTTGATAAATGTTCCCGTCCTGTCAGCTTAAAGCCATGAGTGTAGTGGGATTTAAATGGGATCTACCAAAGTCTTTGAGAAAGCACGGTACCAAATGGTAGAACTTAAAATGTTCATTTTCAAAGATCATTAAGACAATGTTGTCCTGGTACCACATACTGTTTGTTCTAGAGAATTCAGTACGAGTTAAAAATAGAGGGAATGGAAATTTGAAAGGAAAACACAAAATTCCCACAACTTGAACATTATCTACAAAGAATCTCCCTTTAACCCTCTCCAAGTTATTCAGATTGATAACAAGGTTTTTAACACAATCGCTGGATATGAGATAACGGATTAAAAATCAATTTGATTTCTAAACCCAAGCAATGAAGAGAAAAATGGAATTTTTATATACAGATGCTATTTACAATAGCAACAAAATATACAAGGTGTTAGGAATAAATGTAACCAAATATGTTTAAGATATCTACAGGAAAAATTAAAGAGCTTTATTAAAAGACATTTTCAAACTCCCCTGAATAGACTGGGAGAGACGCCGTAGTCATGGATGGAAGCACTCAGTGTATTAAAGATGTCCAATCTTCCCAAACTTCCCTAAATTTTAACAAGGTGGTTCATTAAGCTTGTCAAGCTGATTCTAAAATGTGTAAGGAGTAGGGTTACAAGCATTCACATGTTCCTGTAGAGGAAGGAGAAGTAAATGTTTCACCAGACAGTGAGATGTGTTAAGAGAAGAGACTACTCAATGGCGTGACATTAACAAGGTAAATAGAACAGAGGAAGAGAGGCGAGCACGTCTATCCATGCGAACAAGGAGATTTGGCTCATTCAAGCAGTGGGGGAAAGCCAAATATTCAAAACATGCCTCCAAAAGTGTAAGAAAAACGGAACTGAGCCTCTATCACATCCATACATAAGCAGGTGAATAAATGTCAACATGAAAAAGGAAAAGAAAGAAGGAAGGAATGCTTGTGACTTTTACGGTAGGGAATTTTTTAAAAAAAGCAAAACACAAAACCAAAAAGGAAGTTTGATAAATTTGACTCCATGAAAGTTTAGAATTTCTGCTCGTTCAGAAGGCAACATAAAGAAAATGAGGAGACGGGAACAAATCAGGAAAATCCATTTTTGCAAAAGATCAGTGAACGGAGGGGGTAAGGACTACAAACCACGGAGGAAGGACCAACAACCCAGAGGCTGACATGAGCGCCATCTTGATCCCCAGTTCACGGAGGAGGAACGGCAAATGGCCCGCCACCCTCCCAAGAGCCGCTCTGCGTCGGGGGTGACCGAGGAAACACAAAGTCCGGTCATGAGACGCCATTTGCCTCCCTGCGTGCAGGAAAACTTAGAGTCAACGATACCTTGCTAATGGAAGTTTTTATTGCATACTTACTTGGGAAAATAATTGTTAAATATGTGTTACAATTAAGAATGGGAAGAATTAAGAATAGAAATTCCATTCCTGGGGCACCTGGGTGGCTCAGTGGGTTAAGCCCTTGCCTTTGGCTCAGGTCATGATCTCCGAGTCCTGGGATGGAGTCCCGCATCGGGCTCTCTGCTCAGTGGGGAGCCTGCTTCCCCCACCACCCGCCTCTCTGTCTACTTTTGATCTCTGTCGAATAAAGAAAGAAAAACTTAAAAAAAAAAAAAAGAAATTCCATTCCTGTGTCCAGACCAATGTGTGTCAGTATATGCGTGCATGTGCGAGTGATTGCTAAACGGTGCTTTAATGGCTAAGAATCACTTAGTTGTTGAACTTACATTTCTTTTAAAGCAAGTAATTCTAAAATAAAAATTTCAAAAAAATTATAAATAGTCAAAACGGCCACCGGCAGAAATGAAACATTATTAGACATGTGTCACCGTTAAAATGAATGAATTATGGCTACACTGGCCAAGTTAGACGACTCAAGGACATCTTGTTGATGTGAGACGGAAGGATCAGTGGTTGGCTGGGCTCGGGGAAGGGGCGTCGGGGAGAGTCTTTGTGGGCACGAGGTTTCTCTTCAAGGTCATGAACATGTTCCAGGTTTAGACAATAGTGATTGTTTCACAACCTTGTGATCATGCTAAAAACCTCTGAATGGTACGTTTTTATGCAATATGAATTACATCTCAAGAATAGAACGTTGTTTAAAAAAAAAGCAAGTGACAGAGACTGCAAATAGTGTGCTGATGTTTCTAGAATGCTTGAATATAAGCACAATGCAGAAATTTACCATTTAGGCTTACGACATATCATAAAGACAAATCATAAGGACAGTAAAAGAGTGATAAGACCCAATTTAGAATGGTAATAAGTGATAAGACCCAATTTAGAATTCAATATTTGGAAGTCCAGTCTCCGGACTTCCAAATATTGAATCTGCTCTCTTAGTTAGGGTTGGAACTGAGTACATCGATGTCCCATGACTTATAATTGGCATATATGTTAAACGTCCTTTTGCATGTGTGTACTATGTTGCATAATGTTAAAAAAAAAACTGTTTCTTAAGGTAAACAAAACAAAATCCTATCAAAAACGTGTGAGAAAAGTTGGAAGAGGAAAACAGGATCTAGTTTGTAAGTGTGACAAGTAGGAGATAACCAGTGCTGTGCCCTGTGATTACTCGACCGGTGAGGAACTCAGAAAACGGAGACCCAGGCACGCACACGGGGGTGGGTGGTGGTGGAAAAAGGTGACATGTCTGCAGGATATTTTGCATGCAAGTAGACGGGCCCTGGCCCTGGATGGGCTGGGAGCGAGCACCGTGAGAACTGCTCGTACATCTCCAGCCGGAGTAACTGAAGTGTCGAGACCCACTTGCCAAGATAAGGAACACCACAAAATTATGTTTAGTCACCGCAGTTCAGTGTTTAACAGTAAGAGATTAGAAACAACAAAAACAGGCAAGCATAGGACGGTGGTTGAATGAGTCATGGTGCATTTGTGCAGAGGAATGGTACGCTTAAAAATTGATAGTTCAAGACACTGGAGACATTTCAAATTTTACAAGAGGACTAAAGTCTGCCTAGGCACTACGGTTTCCACTTTGCACGATAACACATCTACTATTTGTGGAGTTCTGTATCTGTCTATAATACGTATATTTTTATATCTTTTATATATCTAAAAGATTATATATATATATATATATGCATATATATGTGGCATTTAACACCGCCGCTGGAATCGGTGCCAGTCTCTTCGAGCATCTGTGAGACGGAGAAGGGACACGGGCTTGGGAGATGCCTGGGAAGCCGTGGGTGCCGCCAGCCGACGTGGGAGAGCGGCGGGGAGGAGAGATGTACGTGCGTTATGAAATGATTATGTGGCGGGGGGTTAAAAGCCTCTCCGGGCAACCAAACTCCAGCGTTCGTTCCGACACTTTTAATGCACGAGTGCCACACCTTCTTTTCGAGTGGATCCCACCTGATGCCAAGCGAACGCTCAGCCCTGCGCCCGCCTGCAGGAAACCACCCGCGGGCAGAAGGCGTCTCAGGTTTTCAGACTATCTCTTTTCACCAGGTGGGATTCCAGGCACACGCGTTTCTCCCTCCTCCAGTGTTCAGCGCGTTCTTCCTTGCCTTGCCCTTTTTCCTTCGCGTTCTCCATCCTTCTCTTCTGCTCTCCTACTCTCTGCTTTTGGAAATAGGAGCATCTTTTGGAATAAATACTACACGTTGGGGCGTCTACTACAGTTTAAGCATGAGGTTCCTTGGGTCCTCCCGCCGAGGTGACGTGTTTCAATCGGGGCAGATTTTATGAAATAAAATGCACATCAGACAAAAGAGTGGCATTAAATTATTTCCTTTCATACTATCTCATGGTAGGTTTTTGTGGAGAACATTTTGAGGCCTATTGTTTTAGAGCAGGTTCAAGGTCACAGCAACACCGAGAGGCAGGTGTGGCGAGCTGCCCACCCCCCTCCCCGACCCGGAGGCCCGCATGTGGGCCCTTCCCCGACTGCTATGGTCACTTACCAGGATGGTACAATTTTTACCAAGGATGCATCTTGGAAAGTAGATTTCAAAATAAGAAAGCTGTGTTTGCTCTGAGCTACAGAGACTCGGGAACCCGTCTACCTCAATACAGAGGGCGAGTGAGCCTCTCCCTTCCGGTTCACCCCCAGATCGCAGATTTCCCTCGAGCTCTACAAAGTACACACTCACGTTCAGTAACTGGAAAATGAATAAAAACGTAAAGAAGACACACGCTTTATCCCGATAGGTTTCTGCAGTTAAAAATCAGAATAAACAAGTTCTACATTACCATACTAGCACAGGAGAAATGACTAAGATCTTGTACATTAATCCACTTTCCTGCCAAAATGATTTTTTTTTCTCCCTAGAAACCTATAGCTTTTTCTGATTGGCTTCACTCATTTTTTGCCTCTAGCCATGGTTAGAAAACAAACCATCGCTTTTCTAGAATTAAATATAGAAATAGTTACTACATATCTACTAGTTTATACTATGTATCCACTTCATATATATTCTTCCAGGCACAACTTGGCACAAAGAAGAGTCATTTTTTTAGGTGTCAACCTTGTCTGACTCCCCCCACAGAAGACCTCAGTTTCCCTACCTCACTCCGTCCCTTTCCCAGGAGGCGTGAGGATGGATTCTTCTAGAAACCTTGAGGGCAGTGAACTCCTGTACGGCTCAGAGCTCTGTAACTCATGGTCACACTCACATTGTCGGTTTCCTGGGTCTCCTCTTTCTCCCCTGCACCCCGTCTCTCCCTGCACCCAACACCCACTTCTGCCCTCCCTTCCCGCTAATTTGCTGTACCCTCTGGAATTCCCACAGTTCGACCTCAAGAAACATGGCTCTATATATCCTCGGGCGTCGGCCCCCCACTCCCTGAACAGAAGGGCCCCGAGGTCTCCATGCTTGTGGCGCACAGAAGGTATGACGCAGAACACAAAATAGTAACAACACACGTTTATTGACTATTTACAACGTGCAGGTCCTTTATCATTGAAAAGGCTTAATAGATCGCTTTATTTGAGTTTTTCTGTAATTGCAAGAAATGTCCAATTAGAGGACAAAGTATACAAGCACAATCCGGAAGGTAGAAGAACAATCCTGACGAGAACGGATCGAGCACCTGTGAGGGGGTGGGCTCCTTAAAAAAGTGGGTCAAGTCAGCAAAAGCCCAGGCGGGTTCAAGGGCCATGAAGTGAGTTCTTTCAGGCTGGGCCGTGAGGAGAGCCCGCCAGCCTGCAGCACCGAGGGTGGGAGGAAAGGTCGGGCACGGTTTCTGTCTGTTCCAGAATGACGTCAATGCTCGTCCCGCGTGGTCAGTGGCACCTGACGATCGGCTAATGGCACAACGTCTGGAAATTCTTGGCCTGAGCTCTCACCGTGAGCTGCTGCATAAACAAGTTGCATCTTACCCCAGGTACTATGTGAGCAAGTTCTAACAAGCTGTCAGCTTGAGAGTCAAGGAAAGGGATTCTGACCCGTGTTCCAAAAATGCAAAAGCAGAAGAGAGATAGCAAGACGACACTTTGGGGGAAAGTTGGGAATGGGGGTTCTACGATTTACAACAAAGCAGAACCGTGAGATTGAAAGGAATGGTGGGGACCCCGTGTCCCGGACATGTCCGAGGCCCCCAGAAGCTCCGTGCCAGGGACTCCCCCAGAGTGATCAGGGGCACATGTAGATCTCTCCTTGTCCCTGTCCCTGTCCCACACAAGGGACCCCCTGGCTGGAGCGTCTCTGGTCACCAACTGTGGATGCCAACACAAGCAACACTGAGGGAAGGGGTCTTGAGCGCTCTGGCCTTTATGAGGGCTGGCCCCAGCTCAGTGGCCACCTTCACAGCCGCTGTTAAACCCAATCTGCCGTGGGCATCAGGCTCCCGCCCACAGCAAAGCCCCTCCTGCCAGACACCTGCTCCCACATGCTTGCACTAAGCGGTCCATGCCTTTCAGCCAGCCCCGTTTTCCTTGTTTCCCAAACACTTCTAGTACATTCTTCTATGTGTCATCCCACTGTACACCTGAGTCTGTGTCCTGTGGGGACCCCAGTTCCGTCCCGAGGACGCTGCTGCCCTTTGCCCCCAGGACTGGCGTGTTCTCCAACTCAGCTCTCTGGCTCCTGGTGTCCCTGGTGACCCCCAGGGCTTTGCCGGCACAGGGAAGGGAAGTGCCGCACCCACGGCATTTTCTCCGCAGGGACCCTGGCCAGTCTTCCATGTGCCTCTGGGCTGCGTTCCAACCGCCTCATCCCCACCGATGCCCAGGGGGGAAGCACTCTTGCCGCGGAGGTCAAGCCCCACTTCACGGGAGGATTCCCCACCATTGTCCCTGGCTGTGCTTCATCACCGTGGCTGCCGGCTGCCGCCACACTCCCCTCTGCTCACTGTTGGGACTCCTCCCCCGGTGGTTTCCTCCCACTTCAAAGGCTGCTCCTGCCCAGGACCCTCTGTGGGTTCTTCTCCCATCGCCTGTCAGTGCTGGCGTAGTCTGGGCAGCTGTGACCACCTCTCACTCACCCTCCCAGCCCGGCACCCAGTTAACTGCAGCTCTGGCCCCCGGCCCCCCAAACTGATCCCCTGTCCAAACCTGTCCATTTGAAGGTCTGCTAACCTCTTCCCTGGGGCGGCTGACAGCTCTGTCCCACCCCTCGTGTCTAGAATCATTCACTCCATGCTCCCTCCCCGACCTTTTCTCAAGAGAGGGCACTGCGGGTCTCAGTCACCATGCAAGACTTTCCAGGAGCCATTTTTCTGACTCCCCCTCTTTCCGCACACCCGAACCATCCCAAGGGCAACTGAGCCATTCGTTAGAGCTAAAATTATTTTCACATCTTTGACTACTTAATAGGTTCTTGTGTTACAAAATCCAGAAAACCCCAAAAGTCATTTGGTACAATGGGGGTCCTCACCCCACTTCCCACCCCCCCAACCCAAGTCTGCACTGTCACCAGCCTTGAGAGTATGGTTCCAGAGCCTCTGTGTGTGTACACACACATTTCCTTTTTATAAAAATAGCAGCATCCCATTAAACACACTGTTCTGTGATGTCTATCCCACCTCGCAGTGTATTCTCCAATGGGATTGCGGTCAGTGTAGATAGAGCTGCCCCATTCCCGTCGCAGAACATTCTGGTATGCATTAATACTACCCTTACACCCGCTAGGTTTTATGCGGATGTGCCCTGTTTATGAAATGGGCACTTGGTTCTCATCATTAAAATGTTTCCATTATGATTATATTTAAAATTATAATCCAGTCTTGATTAGGGACACCATCTGTCTATTTCCTTGTGAGCTAATATCGATGGCTAGATACATAGAGGAACAGACAACGTTTGATCAGTCCCAAATTGTTGGCATTCAACTTGCTTCCAAGTTTTTGCTATCCCAGGCAAGCCTGCAACAAATACACCTGCATACGTACATGTGATTTCACACAGCCGTATTTCTTTCTGGTCCAGTCATTAATGCGATCAACACCCTTGTGGAGAAATTGCCTCGTGTATGCACGAGTAATTCCCAGAAGTTAAACCGTGGGTCAAGGACTGTGGGCATTTGCCATTCGGGTAGATCCGGCGAAAGGGCTGGGTGCACGTGCTTCTGTTGGTGCCCCTGCAGCCCGCTGTGGGAACCCCTCCCGACATTCTGGCAAACGAGCTGCACTATCAAACTTCTTAGTCTGAGCCAATCTGATAGGTGAATGATTGTACCACTTTGTGGTTTTAATTTGCATTTATCTTATTACGGGAGAGGTTAAGCAGGCTTCGGTATTTTCCAGACTTTCTGCTGCTTATTTAGTTTATTGTGACGTTTGTGTTCAGACCCGTTGCCCATTTTTGGATTCTTGATTATGGTCTTATGGGACCCCTCGGGTACTGACTAAAGACAGAACTAAAGCATTACCTGTGATACAGCTGTGATTACCTCCCCTCACAGAATTCTGGTTTAGGAAGTCAAATTCATCCAAATTTCTTTGATTTTCTCTTAAACTCTATGGTTTCGTGTTTTAATATTGAAATCTTTGGTTCAACCGACATTTCGGTGAAAGCAGACGGACATGCAAGCTTAACGAGTCTTCAGATGTACGTCCCGGTATGCCAGCCCCGTTTAGTGACAAGTTGTCTTCTATCCTGGTGAAGTGTGGCGCCCACTTGGGAAATGCACCAGGTCCCCCCCGGCGGTCATTCTAACTGTGGACAGAGCACGACGGGCCCTCCGATTCGGCTATTTGCATACACGCCCCCTTCTTCCCGGCGGACTATGAGCTTCCTGAGGGCGCTACCAGGGCTGGAAATTTCATTCCATCTCCTTACCAGCTCACTGGTTAGCCTGCCTCGTGACATGTGCGCCAGGCGAGGACGTGAACATCTTGGCTCAGAGACTCGGGGTGGGCCTTGCTTCTACTCCACCCAAGCCCCAGGGGGGTGGCCTGGAGAGACCCAGTGCACCTGCTTCTGTGTGAGGTTGTCCCAGCTGACTCTTGGGGGCTTGGAGAGCCCACCTCCTTTGTAGCCTGAAATAAGCAAGTTTGCCGTTTGTCCATTTGTCCGAGAAGGAGCTGTCGCTTTCTCTGTTAGGGTGGTTGTCTGCAAACCTGTCCCTAGAGAGGCTTAAGTGAAGGGTGGCCACTGTTTACCACTCATTCACGAACCCAGCAGGAGGCGTCGGAGCAGGAGTGAGCCTGGGAAGACCGTCCCTCCCAGCAAGGCCCACTGGGTGGTGGCTGTAGGTCTGCGTTGTTGGGGGTTTGCATTTTTGTCCCCAGAGGACCCCACACAGTGTCTAGCACAAAGTGAATGCTGAAAAATATTGATAAATTTTCCAGAATCAAATATTTCATTGGTTATTAGGGATTTATCACCAGATAACATAACCAGAAACCATGTATCCCACATCATTCCACACTGTGCAAACAGCTCCTTCGCCTGGAGTCTGGGGCCGGCTCAGCACACGGGCTTTTTAAAAATTAACCTAACACTGGACTAAATAGAATTAGTCATGTTTGTCTAATTAAAACTGATTTCCATGAAACAAATTTGGAGACTGTATTTACTAGTTTCATTCCCTCCGAAGGGTTCAGCAGGTAACTTGGAAGGTGGGCTCTGGGTATAAGTGCCCTTAATCTATTTTAAATGAATGTGCCTTAGTTATAAAATGGGCACTTGTTTATTATCACTAAAATGTTTTAATGATGCATTGTCATGTTTGAAACTGTAATCCAGTCATGACTAGGAACACCATCCAGTAAAGAAAGCTGGGACACCAAAAAAAGGGCTTGTCCACAACCCTATGGAATTAGCTGCAGATTGCAAACACCATTCAGGAGGCAGAAAAGGGAACTGGATTAAGAATGTAAAGGGAAGGGGCACCTGGGTGGCTCAGTCGGTTAAGCAGGTGCCTTTGGCTCAGGTCGTGATCCCAGGGTTGTGGGATTGAGCCCCACATTGGATTCTCTGCTCAGTGGGGAGCCTGCTTCTCCCTTTCCCTCTGCCTGCTGCTCTACTTGTGATCTCTCTCCATCTCTCTAATAAATAAAGTCTTAAAAAAAAAAAATGGGACAAGTTCGCCCAAGAGTGTTTACTAAAAAAAAATAATAATAATTAAAAAAAAGAATGTAAAAGGAAGAGAAGAACCAATGGGAACAGCAGCGAGATTCAACAGCACATGGTTAATTTCCACGTTAACTACTCAGCGCCTAATATCAAGCACAACAAATCAAGACGCCTTAAAAGAGATTCATTTTGAAGTCGCCTCAGTGTACCTCGCACTCCTTCTCGTGTATCTCCTTTCTTTCTTGTGGTGCAAACAAAATCATAATCGGACAATGCTGCAACTTAGCAAGCTGAAATTCAGTTTTTTTTTTTTTTTTCATCCCTCCTTGTCCTACAATTTTTCTGAACATGTAATGTGAAGTGGTGGGAGAAGGTTTGTAAAACCTTTGTGCTCAGAGATGAAAATCACTTTCTCTGCCATATATTATTGGCAAGAAGAGGCTAAAATAGCAATATTAGGAATTAATATCAACTGTTAAGAAAATTAAGAACATGCCAGATGATGGTCATAATAACATATAATAATTTCTGTTTCCAAATTATGAGACAATATCGAATAAAAGGTAGAGAAAAAAAGAAACTTCTTGAACATTAATCATTTAAGGAAATAATGCCTTAATATTTAGATAGAAAACCAAAAGGGCAAAGACTTACATTTAGATAATTCCTAAAATACATTTGAAGCTTAACAAATACTGAACATATATTTAGTGATTTTTATATTTTGGATTGAGGAAGATACAAATTCACCTGAGTAGTAAAGGATATCCTTCCTTTCCTATTATTCTATAATTAAAAAACAGTGTGCCTTTAATCAATGGGGCCAAATGGCTACAAGCATATTGATTTCCTTTTTAATTCATCCTAGAAGGGGTATGGGTGCCATGTTGAAATTGTAATACACTCTCGGTGTGTAGAAATGTTAAAATCAGGTACAAGTTTACCAAAATAAAAACAGAAAAACATCAGCTCTCAAAATAGCAATATACTTCATTTTCTGTTTGCTTTTCAGTAGCAGTGATAAATACAGCTTTTTAGTTTTTCTATTTACCATGTAAAAAGGCATTCTCACAGTATAAAATGTAATTTTAAGACAACTTTTACATAGAATTCTCATTTTTTCCATGTTTTAGCAAGACGAGAGGCTGAAATCTTAATAAAGAACCAGCAAAGGTGAAATTCTGGCCGGTATTTACACTCAAAGTGGTCATTCTTGGAACGAGCTTATTTGAACTGACCTTTCCACCCAACACTCAACAGCCAGCAGGAAACGGCCCTAAGAGCATCGTTGTTATTTTCTTGCGAACCTCGCTACCTCGTGTTTCCTCAGGCCGGTTCCGTTTGCACTTAAGTGTTCTAGACAAGGAAAAAGTATAGTAACTACGTGAGCAGTTAATCGTTCTTCTTACAATCGTACGTGGGCACATAGCACACTTGAGTGGGATTGAAAGACTGAGGTTCCATTCCCACTTGTGCTGGAATCATGTCTTTACACGGTGTCAGCATCATGGGATAATTACATATATTTCACTCATTCCATAAGCCGGTAAGAATCAAATAGTGTAACATACATGCATATACTGATAAGCTGCCCTTACCAGTTATAATATTGCTTTTTCCATATCAGCATTTTTTTTCATCCACAGGTAAATGTACCTGGAGGACACGCTTGGTGGCAAAGAAATGGAGTCTTCTGATCTTCTCGCTCTATTTAGACAGAGAACTTACCTCTAAGTGGCATTACTAACTTGAGCATCTCTATTATTTGTACTGCCTGAGGACGAATTAGAACAATTAAAAAGAAGATGTAATTTATACATTTAGAGTTGATAAATAAGTCAAGTGTATAAGTTCGAATTAGTTCAGTAAAAAATAGCCACATTGGACATTTATTAACTGCCATTTATTGTTTATAGTTTAAGTGTTTTTGTTATTCTTAGCTTTTAAGATATATTTTCTTTCCCACCCATGCTTTTTCAAATTTTGCTTTTCAATATCCTTGAAGATGACCAGCATTTATTCTCAAAAAATTTGAGACTGGTAGGTTAATGTAGTGAAGAAATATGATAAAAAAAAAAAGTTTCCTTGCAAGACAAGCAAATCTTGATTGTAAACTCACGTTTACTCCAAAATAGTCCTGAGTTTAGATCCTTGTTTGTTTTAACTTTGTTGGCTAGGTGGCTTTCTAAGCTCTTAAAATAACACTGATGTTCATTTTTTATCCACTGACTGTTCTTGTAAATACATATGCAAATTGAATATGAAATGGATTTTAAATTTGAATGTATTAGCTTGATACTTCCCCAGGCATAAAAAAATAAGTTTTTCAACTGAATGGAGCCTTTCCTTTGTCCCCTGATAACACCCTGGGTCGCTCACTGCGGGTATTTCTTTGTTTTCTCTCTCATTGTTTCTAGCAGCTTATTTAAAGATTTGTGCAAAGCAAATGGATGTTAGGTTGTAACCAACTTTCTGCCCCTACTCTGACTGCAACGTCTTGCAAAAAAAGCCTGCTCTGCCTTAGGAAAAAGCGTTGCCAGTTGGTGGCACCATTCACAAGACCGGGTCACATTTCGCTGTTATCTTTAGGTTGGATTTCAAAACAACTCTAGAAAACAGACTCAAAGCCGAGTCTAGAAACAGCACGTGAACTGCAGAAAAGTAGAAGGTTTCTGACTACAATCCAGTTCCACAAAACCCCGGAGCATCTGGCAAAAAGCAGGGTGGCTCGTGTCCTACTTACCTCCCAAGCGGTTTACAAACAGGGTGAAAGCTCGCTGGAGAGCAAACAGTGGGATCAATTGAATGCAGGCTGATCTCTGCTTCCTAACATTTGCTCTGTTCAAGGACACACAGCGCTCCTCACTGCTCCTTCCCCCTCCCTCCTAGAAAATAGAGCTGTGTCATTTTAGAGACTTTTTTTTTTCTTTTATGTCATCTGCTCATGATCTACAGATTGAGAAGCAGACAATTCTGTTCTGCTCTGACAGAAAGCCACAATAGCAACAAACAAACAACGTTTTAACCCAGCAGCTAGGACACTGGCAGCCAGCACTACCCAGGGCACCAGGTCATGCAAAATGTGAGTGTATTGGGCTAAGGGGCAAGTATGCCAAGAGGGATATTCTAAGAAGGGACCCCCCTTTTTTTTCACGGTACAGTAATGTTATGCAGTCATTAATGTAAAATTTTTATTTTGATCATGGAAAGTCCATGGGGAAAAAAAGGTGGTTGTTTTTTTTTTCAATTTAGAAATATATTCTCAAAATTCTAACACAACAACATCCAGAGGTGAACTGATAAAAATGTTAAGTCACTAACTATAGTCACTTTGTAATTGGTGGTTTATATGTTTAAATTTCTTCAACATAATTATATTTAAAATGAAAATGTTTTCGGTATTGGGTGAGCTGTGCTTGTTCCTACAACATAACTGAGTGTTTTCCTAAAGAGCATTAATTCAGTGCATACATTTTTCAGAAGAATTCTTATTTTTAAGTTATATTGAAAGTTACAGTAGTCTGCTCCACCAAATACGCCCATGAAAGTCATTTATTTTAGAAAATCCCTCTTTCAGAAAATTCCTCCTCCCTAATGAATATTTAAGAAAGATGTACGTATTCTTAATGAATGAGCAACATAAACACCTAAGTGGGAAGCATTTATAATTTCCAAGGAACCAATCTGATCTATTAACAAACCCTGATTCCTCAGACATTTGGAATGCCATGCATAGATAGTAAGCTATCCAAACAGTACTTACATTCTCTCATGTCAATCATTCTATTGCACACAATTAGCATGTTACAAAATTCTTGTGAAATTTCAGTTGAAACATATTAGCAAATATATTGGTGGGAAAAAAAAAAAACAAAACACACAGCTATGAAAGTCCAGGAAGTCCTCTTATGAATTCTAGATAAAGAAAAAGGCTGTCTTTGCATGGCTCATTCATCGGAGAAAGAGAACTGTATTAAATGAGCTACTGAAATACATTATTTAACAAAGCAAACTGTGATAAAATGCTGTCCCTTTTTTGAAAGACTAACTAGGTGGGTGCCTGCGTGGCTCAGTGGGTTAAAGCCTCTGCCTTCGGCTCAGGTCATGATCCCAGGGTCCTGGGATCGAGCCCCACATCGGGCTCTCTGCTCCACAGGGAGCCTGCTTCCTCCTGCCTCTCTGCCTACTTGTAATCTCTGTCTGTCAAATAAATAAATAAAAATATTAAAAAAATAAAAAGACTAACTAGGTCTTCTGACATAAGGCTCTGAGGTTCAAATCTATACCTCTTCCTAAAGCATATTTTATGTTATGTTATTTTGGGTTTTTTTCCCCATAAAGCACATTTTGAATCGAAGCTATTGTAACTGGTTGCATAGTGTTCCACTTAACTATCTGCTCAGACCGTTTTTAGATACAGCTCATCCAGATAGGAAAAACTGTCAAAACTACTGGGTTAAGAATTACAAAGGGAAAAAAAAAAAAAAAAAAAAAGCCAAAAACCTCCCAAGCACTAAAATGCTATCTACTTTTGTCCTCCTAGGTGTGTCTGCCTTCCATGAACCAGCGAAGAGAAGGATGCTTACTCTTATTTGTATTATTATTATTTGTGTTATGGATGTGATGCATTTTTAATGTCTACCTTCTTATGAAACTGACCGCTTTGTGAAAGGTCATTAAAGGATCCCAGGAAGGACATTTGTTTTAATCAAAGAATCATTGTGTAGGATTCTATGTAAACAAAACAGAAAGGACAAACAAAAGCACTCCTGGCTAAAAGATATAGCCATTTAGTTATCCATAAAACCAAGAACTTCCAACGAAGGATCTTGGACCACGAGAAAAAATTTCATCCAGGCTGCTGGCTGGCAACAGGCCATGCGAAACAGCACCCAGCCCTGCATGGAGAGCTGGTTGACAGATGTTATTAGCTGACTTTTGCTGAAAAAGTACGGGAGAACAGTTGGAAAATCACAAGGTGTCGGACAAGCTTTAAATAAATAAATAGCTTATTTGGCAGTAGAAAGGGAGAAAGACAATGAGCTCCTTCGTTGAGGAAGAAGACAGGGGTACTTCTAATTACAGAGTTCCTTACTGTTGGTTTCATGGGCTGACTTCTTAATGAGAATGGAAATTGTGCCTCCCACACTTGTATTTAGAGGTTCTAGGACTTGAGAATGACAATTAGTTTGCAGTTTTGCTCCAGATTTGTGATCTTCCTGGTATGAGAATGCCACTGATGTAGGTGAGAGCTCGTCCCCCTCCTCCCTTGGTGACGGAGGCAGCACGTGGGGAAAGTGCCAAGTGCCGACTTAGGGCTTCTAACACCTTGACTTGAATATGGCATTTAACACTAGAAGAGCCCTAAGGAAAAAAAACAAGCACTCCACAGATGACACTTGTTAATGTCTGAGGGGCACAGCAAACAAGGATTCAGAGAATATGTGAAAATCTAATTTTGTAGGAGAGGCCAGAGACAAAAGGAGAAGAATGAAACAGTTGCAAGAGATACTTTCTCGGAGGAGATCATTAGCCCACAAAGCTGAGAAGAGGTTCTCCCAGGATCACCCTTGGCTAGTCAGGGTTGCCGAACATATAGGCAGGCCCATCTGGATCCCTCACAAAGTGAGATGGAAATCATCACAAAGCAGACAAAACTGGGCCACATTTCTTTCAAATTCCAAGAATCCCGTCATCTCTCTTTTCTGAGTAGACATATTGCTAGGCAACATTTGTTAACACAGAAAGGACAACAAGATCTAAAAAGAATAGAAATCCACAAGTCTACGAAGGTGCGCCAGACACACAATCTTACACACACACACACACACACGCGCGCGCGCACATACAGGCACACACACTTCACACGACGTTCCAAAAGGTATTATTTTTTTAAGCATGACTTAAAATGGAAGATCGACTTTAAATACACGTCTTTGAAGCAAGCTCTGTCCTTCCAAATTCACAGTACTCTACAAGAAACTAACTGTGTTCGGGCAAAAGCCCTTGTTATCTTTGTGTAAATAGGGCTCTTTTGGCACAGAAGATCAACTGGCAGAATCCTTAAGTCACACGCGGGCAAATATGTGAAAATATTTATTACCCTTTCAAAAATCACAATCTTAAGTTATTATCCTTAGACTTAAGATTTCATTATATTTAAAATAAAGACCTTTGTAAACTATAGAGGACATTCAAAGGCAAACTTCCAGGACTTAATAGAAAATAACCAACATTATTGTTCCCAATTATTTCACGAAGACACACAAATTAGAGGAACAGAATAGACAAGGGCTGGTTTTGTAAGCCTTCTCGGGTTCCGCAGGGGCCCGCGCCTCTCTCCGCTCAGGGACGTCCCCCCTTTACTCCCCCACCCCCGCTGCCCCCACCGTGACATTTAGGCGACACGGCTGCAGGGCTGCTTATTTGTGATCGACTTCGAAAGTCACAAAAGCCATCACAAAAGCCCTGTAGCTGGAAAACACTAGAAGCGCTTCTTCAAGGGCATTTTCGAGGAGGCCCTCGCCGCCCGCGAAGGGCGCGCGGGTCTGGAGCCTCCCACCCCGGACGCGCGGGGCTGCGAGGGTCGCGCGGGGAGGGCCCCCGGCGCAGGGACCCGGGCCCGGGCTGCGCCCCCGCCGGCGCCCGCCCTCTCCCCGGCGCTATGGAAACCGCATTCTTGCGCGCCTGCTCGTCCTGCCGCTCCTCCGACCACATCCCGGGCCGGGGACGGCAACTTCCCGGGCTCCCGACAAGTGAATGGCGCTGATGACGCCCCGGAAGAGCCCGCGACCTGGGTGCGGGGGAAGGGCGTCCCCGGGAAGGGGGGGGGACCCTGGGAGCCGCCCGAGGGGAGCGCGGTCCGGGGTCGGGGGCGCCACCCGCGCCCCTCCCCTCCTGCTGGGAAAGGGCCCCGCGCGGCCACCGACCCGGCGCGCTCCGGTGACTAATGGGATGCTCGTAAACAAGGCGCGGGCCGGGCTCCCGGGAACCACCCAGGCGCACACCCGCCGCGGCGGCCGGGCGCGCGCCCACCCCGAGTTTGGGCGCCAGATCCGCGCGCCCAAGTGCGTGATGGAGGGAGCGGGGGAGGCGAGGGCAGCCGAGTTCACGGGTCTCCCCGGTCCCCGCTAGGGCGGCGGCAGCGATGCGAGGCCCGAGGAACGGCGAGGCTGCCACCCCCCGTCCCCGGCGCCCAGCCCCGGCCGGCGGTCCCGGCCCTTGATCTCCGCCTGCCCCCGCCCCGCGCGGCGTCCCCTCCCCCGGCCTCCTCCCCGGCGGAAGCTGCGAGCCCAATTAATTGAGTCCGAGGCGGGAGGGAAGGGCCCTCCGCGCGGAGGCCGGCCCCCGCCCCTCCCGCGCGCCCCTTTTCCCGCCCTGGGTGGCATCTCCTCCGCCGGCATCCACAACGAGCCTCTGATTAATGAGGCTCAGGTCGGCCCCCACCCCGCCCGGGCCCCGGCCTCCGCGGGAGGGGGAGGGGACGGCGGGAAACGCAGCCCCGGGAGAAAGGGGGGCGGGGCGGGGGCGCGCGGCCCGCCCCCCCCGCGGCCCGCGCCCATTGGCTGCGCCGTCCGTCCGTCGGGGGGCGCGGCGCCAATGCGGGCGGCGGGGCGGGGCGGCCGCGCCGTGTGTGCCTGCGTAACGCCGAGTCACATGTTGTTTTGCTCTTCTTAGTTCAGTCACTCGGTGCGCGATGTGTTACTCACTGTGCGGCGGGGACCGCGACGAGCCCGGGTCGCCGTTGGCAGCAGCGGCAGCGGCAGCAGCAGCAGCCCCGGTGGCGGCGCGGACCCCGAGTGCCTGGGCGCACCCCGGCACCCCGGAGCGCGGCGCAGCGGCGGGACCCGTGCGGCTGCGCGCGCCTTAGGCTCGGCCCCGCGGCTCGGCGCGGGGACCCCGACTCTCGGCCCAGCCAGCGAGTCCCCAGGCGCCGCCCGAGAGATCTCGCCCGGGAGGCAGCGGCCGCGGGCAGCCGGGCCGGGGGGCGGCCACCGCCCGCGCCGGGCATCCTCCGGGGCCCGGGAGCGCGGAGGGCGCTGCGCCACCGCTCGGGGCCGCCCCCGCGGGCCTCCCCTAGCCTTCCCCACCTCTGGGCCGGAGGGACGCGGGCTCCGGCGGACGAACGCGGGGGGGAGGGAGCCGCCCCCGCCCGCGCCCCCGTCCCCCCCCACGCGCGCCCCCAGCTCCTCCGCGCCCGGCCGGGCGGCGCGGCCTGAAACGCCGGCGATGGCGAGCCCGCCGCTGCACGGGGCCCCCGGGCCGGCGGGCGGCAACGGCCCCAACCTCAACAACAACAACAACAACCACCACAGCGTGCGCAAGTGCGGCTACCTGCGCAAGCAGAAGCACGGCCACAAGCGCTTCTTCGTGCTGCGCGGGCCCGGCGACGAGGCGGCGGCGGCGGGCGGGGGGCCGGCGCCGCAGCCGCCGCGGCTCGAGTACTACGAGAGCGAGAAAAAGTGGCGGAGCAAGGCGGGCGCCCCGAAGCGGGTCATCGCGCTCGACTGCTGCCTGAACATCAACAAGCGCGCCGACGCCAAGCACAAGTACCTGATCGCGCTCTACACCAAGGACGAGTACTTCGCGGTGGCGGCCGAGAACGAGCAGGAGCAGGAGGGCTGGTACCGCGCGCTCACAGACCTGGTCAGCGAGGGCCGCGCCGGCGACGCGGCCCCGGCCGCCGCCACCGCCGCGTCCTGCAGCGCCTCCCTGCCCGGCGCCCTGGGCGGCTCGGCCGGCGCCGCCGCGGCCGATGACAGCTACGGGCTGGTGGCGCCCGCCACGGCCGCCTACCGCGAGGTGTGGCAGGTGAACCTGAAGCCCAAGGGCCTGGGTCAGAGCAAGAACCTGACGGGCGTGTACCGCCTGTGCCTGTCGGCGCGCACCATCGGCTTCGTGAAGCTCAACTGCGAGCAGCCGTCGGTGACGCTGCAGCTCATGAACATCCGGCGCTGCGGCCACTCGGACAGCTTCTTCTTCATCGAGGTGGGCCGCTCGGCCGTCACGGGCCCGGGCGAGCTGTGGATGCAGGCGGACGACTCGGTGGTGGCGCAGAACATCCACGAGACCATCCTGGAGGCCATGAAGGCCCTCAAGGAGCTGTTCGAGTTCCGGCCGCGCAGCAAGAGCCAGTCGTCGGGCTCGTCCTCCACGCACCCCATCAGCGTCCCCGGCGCGCGCCGCCACCACCACCTGGTCAACCTGCCCCCGAGCCAGACGGGCCTGGTGCGCCGCTCGCGCACGGACAGCCTGGCCGCCACCCCGCCGGCCGCCAAGTGCAGCTCGTGTCGGGTGCGCACGGCCAGCGAGGGCGACGGCGGCGCGGCGGCGGGCGCGGGGGCGGCGGGCGGCAGGCCCGTGTCGGTGGCCGGGAGTCCCCTGAGCCCCGGGCCGGTGCGCGCGCCCCTGAGCCGCTCGCACACCCTGAGCGGCGGCTGCGGGGCCCGCGCGAGCAAGGCGGCGCCGGCGCCGGCAGGGGGCGCCCTGCAGCACAGCCGGTCCATGTCCATGCCCGTGGCGCGCTCGCCCCCGGCCGCCACCAGCCCGGGCAGCCTGTCGTCCAGCAGCGGGCACGGCTCCGGCTCCTACCCGCCGCCCCCCGGCGCGCACCCGCACCTGCCGCACCCCCTGCACCAGCCCGCCGGCCAGCGGCCCTCCAGCGGCAGCGCCTCGGCCTCGGGCTCCCCCAGCGACCCCGGCTTCATGTCCCTGGATGAGTACGGCTCCAGCCCCGGCGACCTGAGAGCCTTCTGCGGCCACAGGAGCAACACGCCCGAGTCCATCGCCGAGACTCCCCCGGCCCGGGACGGCGGCGGGGGCGAGCTGTACGGGTACATGACTATGGACCGGCCCCTGAGCCACTGCGGCCGCCCCTACCGCAGAGTGTCGGGGGACGGGGCCCAGGACCTGGACCGAGGGCTGAGGAAGAGGACTTACTCCCTGACCACGCCTGCCCGGCAGCGGCCAGTGCCGCAGCCTTCCTCCGCGTCCCTGGATGAGTACACCCTGATGCGGGCCACCTTCTCTGGCAGCTCCGGCCGCCTCTGCCCGACCTGTCCCGCGTCGTCTCCCAAAGTGGCCTACCACCCCTATCCCGAGGACTACGGCGACATCGAGATCGGGTCCCACAGGAGCTCCAGCAGTAACCTGGGTGCCGACGATGGCTACATGCCCATGACCCCTGGCGTGGCCCTCCTGGGTGGGGGCAGTGGCAGCTGTAAGAGTGATGATTACATGCCCATGAGCCCCACTAGCGTGTCTGCCCCGAAGCAGATCCTGCAGCCTCGCACTGCTGTGGCCGCAGCCCTGCCTCCCACCGGAACGGCGGTGCCCGCGCCCACCCCTACAGTCAGCAGGGCGTTTCCAGCGAGCGGGGGCAGCTACAAGACGAGCTCCCCAGCCGAGAGCTCCCCCGAGGACAGTGGGTACATGCGCATGTGGTGTGGCTCCAAGCTGTCCATGGAGAACTCCGACACCAAGCTGCTTCCCAATGGGGACTACCTCAATATGTCCCCCAGCGATGCCGGAACCTCGGGGACCCCTCCCGACTTCTTCTCGGCTGCTTTGCATGGCAGCGGGGAGATGCTCAGGGGAGTCCCTGGCTACTGCTATAGCTCCCTGCCCCGCTCCTACAAGGCTCCCTACACCTGCAACGGGGACAACGACCAGTACGTGCTCATGAGCTCCCCCGTGGGGCGCATCCTGGAAGAGGAGAGGCTCGAACCGCCGGCCAGCCCGGGGACCGCGCCGGCCAGCAGCGCCTTTGCGGCGGGAGGCGGCCACAGCCAGCCTCCTCACCCAGTAGTGCCTTCGCCCAGCAGGCCAAGTGGCAGCAGCGGCGGCCGCCCAGAGGGCTTCCTGAACCAGCGCGCCCGGTTAGTGCGGCCCACACGCCTGTCCCTGGAGGGGCTGCAGACCCTGCCCAGCATGCACGAGTACCCTCTGCCACCCGAGCCCAAGAGCCCCGGCGAGTACATCAACATCGACTTTGGCGACGCCGGAGCTCGCCTGTCTCCACCCGCGCCTCCGCTGCTGGCTTCCGCGGCCTCCTCGTCCTCACTGCTGTCCGCCAGCAGCCCGGCCTCGTCCCTGGGCTCCGGCACCCCAGGCACGAGCAGCGACAGCAGGCAGCGCTCCCCGCTCTCCGACTACATGAACCTTGACTTCAGCTCACCCAAGTCGCCCAAGCCGGGCACCCAGAGCGGGGACCCCGTGGGCTCCCTGGATGCCCTGCTGTCCCCCGAGGCCTCGTCCCCCTACCCGCCGCTGCCCCCACGCCCTGCTGCCCCCGCCTCCTCGCTGCAGCCGCAGCATCCCCCACCGCCCCCTCCAGGGGAGCTGTACCGCCTGCCCCAGGCGTCCACTTGCCAGGGCCCCAGCGCTGCCTCCTCTTCGTCTTCGGAGACCGGGGACAACGGTGACTACACCGAGATGGCCTTTGGTGTGGCTGCCACCCCGCCACAACCCATCGTGGCCCCCCCGAAGCCGGAAGGTGCCCGTGTTACCAGCCCAACGTCCGGCTTGAAGAGGCTGAGTCTCATGGATCAGGTGTCAGGAGTTGAGGCCTTCCTGCAGGCTAGCCAGCCCCCAGACCCTCACCGGGGAGCCAAGGTCATCCGCGCAGACCCACAGGGGGGCCGCCGGCGCCACAGTTCCGAGACCTTCTCCTCGACCACCACTGTGACCCCCGTGTCCCCGTCCTTCGCCCATAACCCTAAGCGCCACAACTCGGCCTCCGTGGAAAACGTCTCTCTCAGGAAAAGCAGTGAAGGGGGCGGCAGTGGTGTCCTGGGTGGGGGTGACGAGCACCCCATGTCCCCTCGCCAGTTGCAGCCGCCGCCCCCCCAGCAGGCACGCCCATGGGTACCGAGTCAGCCGGGTGGCTTGGTGGGCTGCCCCGGGGGCAGTAGCTCTCCAATGTGCAGGGAGACCTCTGCCGGCTTCCAGAATGGCCTCAACTACATCGCCATCGACGTGAGGGACGAGCCTGGGCTGTCACCAGCCCCACAGCAGCATCCACATCCACAGCCCGGAGACAAGAGCTCCTGGGGCCGGACCCGCAGCCTCGGGGGTCTCATCAGCGCTGTGGGGGGCAGCAGCAGCAGTGGGGTTTGCGGGGGACCGGGCCCTGGCGCCCTCCCCTCTGCCAGCACCTATGCCAGCATTGACTTCTTGTCCCATCACCTGAAGGAGGCCACCGTTGTGAAAGGTGAGACCCTTGGATCTTGTGGTTGACGGGTGGAAGGGTGGGGAAGCCCGTGAGCGGGCTCTGGGTTCACTGCCATTCTCTTCTCTGGTACCTTGACCTGAGCGCCAAAATACTGGACCAGCCTTCTTATTTTGTTTTCCTTGGGGGCTCCTCCCCTGGCTTCCTTCTTCTCCAGACGCCAAGAACAGTTAGTCCGGTGGTCTTTGAGTCGAAGGTGAAGTTTCCCACTCAGGAGACTCGGGTTTGTTTTTCCGGCCCAGCCCCCTCTTCCCTTCGGTTCCCAGGGCGGTGTCTTCCCAGGTCAGCTGCCCCACAGTGCCAGCTGCGGGTTCTTGACCTTAAGTTTGACAGTGACAGCTGCCTCACCTTTTGCTTTGTTTTCCTGGAACCACGTCCCACCTGTTCTTTGTGGCAGGTCAGAGGTTATCACAACAGGTCTGCAAGTCATTTAGAAAATGAGTGTCCATTTTGGTGGCTGCAGCAGGGAACAGTGAACCATTTTCTCTCCTGAGGGTCTGAAATGGGGACGGTGTCACGCACGGCAGGAAAGCGGCGGAGTCCAGGTCTACCTGGCCGTCACCTTGTCCCAGCTAAACCCGGGTGGCGGGGTTGCAGAGGTTCCGATGGCTGAGTCTAGGGTGTGGCCGAGAGTGCGCCCTCCTAAGAAGGCTGTGTTGAGGATGCTGCTGGTTGGGGGGCGTCCTCTGAGTGCCATGTCCCCCGTGAACCTCACCTGAGGAAGTTACCTCTGGGGCCTGGCCCAGACGCAAGCAAGCGAAGCCTCCAGTGGGCAGACCGCAGGCCCCAGCGCAGTTCAGAGTTTGCCCAGGTGATGGGAATGTGCAGCAGGGTCTAGTATCAGTGCTTTAGGGAGAACAAGTGAAAGACGACCTCACGGGTCTTTTCCAGAACAGCTGGGCGGGACGTGCCCTGTACCGATCACAGACCCATCAAATACCCACGAGGAGGGAGGGGTGTGCTTGCTTGGCTGGTGGTGTGTTCTGAGGATCTCAAACTTCAAATGGCTGGGGGATGGGGTGGTGGAGAACAAGGGGGAGCTAGCGTTCATTTCCTCATTTTCTTTGGTGGTGGTGGGTGGGCTGCTAGGCAGGGAGAGGCTCTGGGGGGACCATAAGACAAATCCCAAAATGCAAAGTAGCAAATAGCGTTCCGTAGCCTGAGTTCTGTGCTGGCCTGAGGTCAGCAGGCTGCAGAGGGTCCGAGGGTCCGAGGGTCCGAGGGGTTGATCTCGGGCTTGGGGATCTGTGTGTGCCTTTTGTCCTTAAAACAAACAGCGTAGCAGAATGCCACCTGAGTCCAGCATGGGGTTTGGAGTTTGCTGGGACGGTTGGTCCCTGGCGCTCGGAAGTACAGCGATAGGGTAAACAGCCAGTTGTCCTGTTAGGACAGGGGAAGAGCTGTTTGGCTTCATTTAAAGGGAGTTACCAGGAGCATAGAGCTGTGACATCTGATTAGATCCTGTGGAACTGGTCGGAATGTATCCTGTAACCGGTGACTCTCCACTGAAGGTCACTGTGCTTGGAGTTAAGTGAAGCCCTTGCAGGTACTTCTGAAAAATGGCTTGTGTGTGTCCCGGGGTGGAAGGAAGAGTCGCCTGCCAGGACACAGACCAGAGAAACGGCCCCCCCAGAACTGGAACTGGGTCGGGGGAGAGATGCATCCTCACAAAAAGTTCTTTTCGTCCGCCCAGATGGGTGTATAAGGTATATGTCCTAGTGAACGTGAGAGTACATTTTGCTGAAATCTGATTCTAATCAGAAAAGCAGCCTGAGAACAGAACACCTTTTACGCCTTTTGGGGAAGGAGGCAGCAAAAACCTGGACTGGACCGCGCAAGGCCCCGGGAGCGGGTTCTGGCAGCAGCAGGAGGAGTGAGCTGGGGTTTGCGTGGCCAAGCCTGCAAGGACTCAAGGCCTTTCTGATAAAGGAGATACATTCGGGAGCGTGATTCGTGTATGATAGAATGAGCCTTTGCAGACTAGAGAAAATTTTAAACCTCAAGGGAGGAGTTTAGTTGGAGACCTGATTTTGCTTTGTTTTGTTGGTTTTCCCACCAGTATAAAATTCCTTTCAACCTATAGGATTCAGGACTCTGAAACCGAAACAGCCGTTCACACGCTGCATGCTGGCTGAACAGGGATGAGGCCGGATTTGCTTGCTGTTTTTCCGGTCTCTGTGGGCATTATGCTAAGCCCCCTGGTAAGAAGGAGAGCGACTCTTTTTAAGCAAATAGAGAGCTGTGATCCATTGTGGTGCCCAAACCAGTTTTTTAAAAGGACTACGTGCTAAATAGATCTAGTAAACGGATGCAACACAGAGAACCGGAGAACAGGAAGGACAGGGATGTCGTCTTTATGGACGTGAACTTGAGTGGTCTGCGGAGAAAGGAACTCAGAGGGAATGTCCACTTTTATGTAACTCACGTGCGCGTGTAGAAATTGGTTTGTGGTGCTTGTAAATAAAAAGTTCACAGGAGATAAGCGTCCTTTGAGAGAATGATTTATAGGGAGGAAGACTTGCAAAGCGTTTCTTTGAAGATGAAATAGGAGAAGAACTTCCTGGGTCATCGCGTGCGCTCCCTGGTGCTCAGAGGAGGCTTCTGTGCACACACAGAGCTCCTTGGCGCCTGTGAGGAGACGTCATTAATTATGCTGAAGCCCAATAATTTGGGGTTGTTTGGGCAGGGCTTGGCATTTGCATAAGTGGTAACAAAGATACTGGTTTCCTGCAAGGCTTGATGGTTGTTTACAATAGAATTGGAGATGGTGGGATGTCTGTGCCTTAGCGAAGGAAACAAGTTAGTACACTTTACGGGGGTGTGTGTGTGTGTGCACGCGCGCTCTCTGGGTTAATATATAATAATATATGTGATACAGTAGTTATATATATTAACCCAGAGCAAATAATAATTGAACTCTCAGTTACGCATCTTACTTGGGAGCAAGGGAAGGGTCTTACTGTGTGTTCTGCATGTGCGTGTGCGTGTGTGTGTAGAAAAATCCAACCCATTTGTCCGAGCGTTGTTGTTTCAGAACTGGAACTAGAGTACGGATCTACTCTGTTTTAAAGCAGCATTTGAAAACTAACTGTATACATTTTGTCCTATGACTGGAGGTTGCTGTATGTTGTAAAAAGTGCTATCTCAGTGTTCTGTTCCTCTGTCGTGGGATTTTATTCTAAAATTGGTTTTCATGTATGTATAAGGCAGGTTAGATAAGAGTTACCACTGAAAGCATCTGTATTTAAATTCTGTTTGCTAAAAGGACTATTCATCCATGTCCTATGGCCAGAGAGTCTGGGGATAAGAGGAATGTCTCCAAAGGAACAATATAATCACGATTTACGTTTGAAAGGATTGCCATTTGGAAATCTGAAAGCAAAGAACGTGAATATTTTTAGAACTCCAATGAGATCCCTTGACAAACCACATGACCTTTGTTTTTCTGTTGTGCGTGGTCTCCTGCTTTGGTTGGCCAGCTCCTGTGGTAATAAGATAATAACGGACGCGGCTCCTGCCCTGTTCCCAGGAATAGAGGACTCAGGTGCTAATCAAAACACACAGGCTTTCGTGAATGAAAGTCATGTGACTTGGTCTACTTCCTTTATTGGAAGAGAAACCTTTACAAAAATAGTACTTCGTAGAAGGAAGCGTAGTATTGTGGAACATTAAACCAGGAATCAGGAAACCAGGTCTCTGGTTGCTGATCTTAATGAGTCATTGTGGGACAGAGGAAAACCATTTAACCCCACTTTCTCACTTTCTCTGTCTGTAAAATGGGGTAATTATAACTCTCTCTCTTCCGTGTCCTTGGCCGCTGGGCGGTCCAGCAGATCATAAAAATCAAGAACAGTTAAAGTGCCCTTCTAGAGGGCCCTGCTCGTAAACCCACTGATGCCCTTGATACTGCCTTGAAACCATGAGTATTTACAGGAAAGTCACTTTTGCCCATGAGTGTTCTTAAAAAAAAAAAAAAAACCAAAAACCTCAATCTGAAAAGGGAGCTAATACCCTTTTAAGAAACGTGTGTCTTTTTTGCTTCCTTGCTAGTTCCATTCCAGTCTCGAAGAACCGTGTTTACCCCCCCTTTACTTAACTTGAGATGTTGTGCATAGATAATTATCCATTGCAGAGAAGCAGTGGTTAAATTACATAGGAAAATAACAGTTGAGGAAAACAGCGTCCTAATGCTGAAACTGCATTAAGACTGCCCTTTTGATTACCTTTTATGATTTATTTATATGTAAAAGATACTGTCAAGATGAAAATTTGCAATTAGAATGTACATCTTTTTTTGTTGTTGTTGTTAATGGGTAGTGTTGACTCTCAGCATGGGGTGTATTGAAAGGAAACCAGAACCCTTCAACTTTGAGCTGCTGAATCCAGTGTTAGGCCTGGGTTGGTTCAATTAGGGTCGCCCCCGCCTGCAGTTTGGGGTTGTGTAGTTGTCAGACACCATAGGGGAACCTCCAAAGTTTGCTGGAGTCACTTGCTCTTCCACAGGCCCCCTCCCCCACAAAAGGAATTCTCATAGATAATTAATGTTTTATTTTCTCTGGAGCTCTGTGGATTAAATGAATCTCTCTTTTTTCTGGAGAGGAGAACTTGCAGCAGTTTAATGAACACCATGAGTATAATGGGTTTTCTGTTATAATTCCCACTAAGGCATTTTCTGTAGAAGCATAGTTCCAGGAGCTGGTTAACTTTTGGTATCAGATTTGGCACGTGGAGAGGGTTCTTTTTGTTTTGTTTTTTTGGGTAGCGCAGAATCAAGTGTTCCCATTTCACCTTAGAAACTTAAGGGAAAATGTAACTTTACTCTTATCTGCGTTGCCAAGTAGAGTGGGGAAAAACTCAGAGGGAAGTAGAGCCCCGCCCAAAGCCCGTTCTTCACTGGCGTCCGCTAATAATAGGGGAATTCGCTGACGATTTTGTCTAATACAGACGGGGGAAGGATGTGTATTTCTATACAAGACGGGGAGCGCATCTTAATGTTGGCTTTTTAGTAAACAAATGAAAACAGAATGTTCTGACCTTCCCTTATGATCCGTTATAAGCATGTTATTGATCAGGTCGTGGGTTTTCTTGAAAACACTCTCTGAATTTCAGTGGGGGAGGCTCTGTGTTAGTTTTACCTGCAGACTGAGTTCAGTGGGGAGCTGGGGGAGTCTTCGTCAGGACGGGGGAAATGCTGAGGCTGGACATTGCCGGTGATCATCGCATTGTTCCTCGATAGCCGCAGAGACTTGCTTGAACTGGGCGCAAACCTGAAAGGCACAGAAGGTTTGAGGAGAGGGAGGTGGAACAGACTGTGTGCTACCGTCTTGCTCAGCGGAAGCAAACGATACGGGGGTCCTTGCGGGTGTGGTGTTCTCGCTACCTCGTTGAATTCCTTGCACCGAACACTGAGATAGAACTGGGTCACTGTGTAAAGGCTGCGTGTTTACAAGTGATAAAATCGGCAAGTTAGTGGTTCTGATTTCTTGGCGATTGGACTGGATTAATACTAAGTTTGCATAAAGTTGCTTTCACATGTCCAGAGACGTGGTAAAACTCCCGTCAGGTGAATGCGTCTTCCGATTTGCCACCTGCCCTCTTCGCTTACGTCACACATGCGTAGACGCGCACAGAAAAGACTTACAAAATAGTCTTTGCCTGCTGTGCTTTTACTGAAATTTGGAATATTTGGTCAAACTTTGTGGTAGATCTACTTTAAAGGTTCATAGCACCTTGTAAATACTGGGTTTTATTTTAGTGTTGATTTTATTTATTTATTTATTTTTAAGGTTTTACTTATTTATTTTAGAGATGGGGGGAGGAGCAGAGGCAGAGGGACAAGCCAACCCCGTGCTGAGCCCAGAGCCCCACTCGGGGACCGATCGCACGACCCCAAGATGGGGACCTGAGTCCAAATCGAGAGTCTGATGCTCAAATGACTGAACCCAGGGACCCCTTTAGTATTGATTTTTGAGTATCAAATTTTCCAGAAAGAAATATTTTGTGTGTGTGTGTGTGTGTATGGGGTAAGGGCCTCCACGTCTCCTCTGGTCATGTGCCAAGAGGCTTGATGTGAATTTCTTTTTAAATTGAAACTCGAGGGGTACCTGGGTGGCTCAGTGGGTCAAGCCTCTGCCTTCGGCTCAGGTCATGATCCCAGGGTCCTGGGATCCAGCCCCGAGTCGGGCTCTCTGCTCAGCAGGGAGCCTGCTTCCTCCTCTCTCTCTGCCTGCCTCTCTGCCTACTTGTGATCTCTGTCTGTCAAATAAATAAATAAAATCTTTTAAAAAAATTGAAACTCGAAAATATTGAATAATGACATATTCTCTAATCATGTTAAAACTTTAAAACCACAAGTACAATTAAAGTCTTACTGGTGCTTTAATCTAGCCCCACTATTGGTACTGGTATAAATTATTGTGTGAATCATTACAATCTAGTATTAAATTTCATTTTTTTAATGTGTAAGAAGGGGGATTGTGAAAGATTTCATTATATTATGTGATTTTCATAATTACCTTAAAATCCATATGTTTATCTGAAGGATTTATGCTTTTCCTTAGTCCGAATGCATAGCCTATCGTGTTTATGAGTGTGAGATAGTGCTCTCTCCCTGCAAATTTATCAGTAGCTATTTTCAGTCCATCTTTTGCCTCTGGTGGTGGGTAACTGACAGTCCCAGAGCTTGATGGGCAGCTGCAGCTGGAGATGGTGACATCGTAACCATTATCCTGCTCAATATTGAAAGATTATTGTGCATCCCTATCCCCTTTAGGTCAAAGGAATTGTTTAAAATCCAGAAAGTGTCTTCCCACTTCATGGTGGAGAGACTTTTTCCTACCTATAGTATCACGTAATACCCCAAAACTCAGTGCCACAGGAATCTGCTGCTGAGGGAGGCCCCGGGGCTTGCCAGGTTCCCCGAGCTGAAAGGAGGACTGTTGGGAGGCCCAGCGAACGGTCCGGCAGCGTCCTGGGGCTCTGCGTCCTCGTGCACTTTTCATTCTGTCCCATCGTCTCCCGGTGTCTGCTTCCGAAGCTCCCAGCCAGTAGTCACATGCGGACTTGACCGTGGACCCGCCTCTGGCAACTCTCCCGGGGACTGTGTGGTGTTTTATCTCACTTGGGGATAGTTACTTCATTTCTCTCTCTTTTTTTTCCTTCCGTGTATTTATTCATTCCCAAGAAAACGTGGGCAGGTGAGCGGGAAGGAGGACACAGGAGGACAGCGGCCTAACTTTTTTAAACCAGTGATACGCCCAGCATTGTGAGGAGCTTGGAATCTGATGGGTCTTTGATGGCTGTTACGGTGTGTCTCGGGCTGTTGGCTGGTGACGGGTTCTGGGGGTTTCCAGGCTGGCTTCCCGGGGTTCTGGGGGTCTGCGGCGAGAAAAGCTGCTGTTCCCCCAGCTGTTTTTACTTCAGCAAAGCTGGCTGTGCCTTACACTCGAGAGGACCCCTCCCAGCCCTCCCAGCCCCAGATGCATTCAGACTCCTTCCACGAAGCTGGGGGAGAAGCCACAGGGAATCGAGTTGAGTTCGTGTGAAGGAGAAGAGCTGGGAAGTGTTGGTATAATGTCACTCCCTTAAGGTTGTGAACGGGGAGGCTGAGGGAGGTCAGACGTCTTCTCCAAGGTCACCATTTAATTAGTTGGTAGAAATGTTTGTAAATAGTATCAAGAAAGAATCGAGTGTGCACTGTCTCTGTGGGGCCTTTGTGTACTGATGAGTAACTGTTCTGGGGCTGTCATTCGCTGCAGAACAGCTCCATGCTTGTAGAAGTGCTATCGCCTGTCTTACGTGGGGACACTGTGCTCCACGCATGGACCAGAAGGTCTGGTCACCAGAAGTAGGGGACGCACTGAAGCAAGGCCGTGGGCTGTCAGTCCGGGAACGAGCCTGCTCACGGCCATGTGGGCCGTGTTTACTGTGAGGCAGAAGAGCGAAGGTTTGGCCAATATTCAAGATCATGTACTTACTTGTTAAAAAAAAAAAAAAAGAAAGAAAGAAAAAAAGAAAGAAAAAGAAGAAGAGAATTCCTGGCATAATTCAAATGGAAAATTCTCTTTCATCTGGGGAGACAGACGTCCTTGATCTCTGTGATGGGTTCAACCTGCACAGTTGTCCTGGTCATGGCTTGAGGTGTCTCTATGATGTATTCATTCTGTAAGTGAAATATCGTGATCTCCTCATTATGAATAAGTCCATTAACAGTTTCCTAAGAAATGAGTCATTAACCTCTTTAATGATGAGTGTATTTGAAAACTAACCAATTTAGAATTTGCCTAAGGACCGATAAGTTAACTCATGATGTTTTTGTTAGGTGGTGACCTTCTGGGCACTGGGTTCTTTCACGAGTACCTGTCTTGTTTGCAAGACTTTTTTTTTTTTTTTTTATCATCATGTAACTGAAGTTTTACACCAAGAAAAAAGTGATTTTTCTACCTTCCTAATGATGTAACTGCAACCCCACTTTCCGAGGCATAAGGGCACACGTCCGCCAACCTGAGCTCAGAAGCTGTTCGTAGTTGTAAGAACCACAGCGGGGATCTGCGGTCTTGTGCCGCTGTGGGTGCTCCGTTTTGTTTGCATGAGCTGCTGGTCCCTCGCATCCTTGGAGAGACGACTTCCTTCCGAGCAGACGGCAGCCTTGGGCCCACGCGCCTGCCTGGTAGACAGGGAGACCCGGTAATCTACCCAGCTGCGCGGGACCCCGGGCTGCCTGCTGCAGGGGGCTCAGCGAAACAGGGGACACTGCCCTGCCATCCCCATCACTGCAGCTTTTTGGGGAGCAGGGAGAGCAGAGTTCAGAGTGCCCCGTCTCTTTGCTTCTGGGTCTGGGGAGTACTTATCAGGATAAATAGAAAAGCTATAAAGACCCATAAAGACCGTGGTGTGCCCCTCTGTAGGGAGTCTTCAGAGATAAGCCCAGCAGTCTTTCCCGGGGCAAGGCTTGGATCCCTTCCATAAAGCACCCCTGGAACGGGCATGGCTGCCCTGCCAAGTGCGCGGGGTGGGGGTGCAGGGGATGCCAGCCAAAGTAGGGACCGCAGTGTCTCCCCCCCCACCCCATGAAGCCCTGGAATTCCCAGGCCTGTTGGAGAAGCCACGGCCACACCCCCTGGGGCAGGGGTGGGGGCTTTGTCCCCACTGAGGGGTCTAACCAGCACCTCCTCTCCTGTCCCCAAGCAGGGTGTCGGGCACCTGGTGGGTGGATGAGTTGGGGGAATTGTGAGGTGGGGAAGTCGTTTTGGAAATAGGCCAGGATGTTCTTACTAAGTTTGAAAACTAAGCAAATCGTGCTTTAGAAACTCTGAGCAACAAGCAGGTTTAAACCAGGCAGGGATTAGTGTGTGTGGAGCAGCTTGATTTTGTTGGAAGGTGAGAAGCAGAGGCACGAGGACGTCGGGACACTGTGGGCACCGTGGAGCTCCTGGACTCCTCGGGCGGGCGAGGTTGCTAGAAAGCGGTCAGTTTCTTACGCGGCCTCCTGGACGTGTGTTTCAGAAGATAAATCACTCAGGTGACTGGCACTGGCTGCTTCTGTTTTATTCTTACATGAGAGTAGCGTGTTCAGAAATTGTTCTTTGGCATAAATGTGAGCAAAAATAGCGCTTTGTGTACACAGACGAAATGGAGAACAAAACCATTAGCTACTCCTACCCTCTTCCGGTTGTATATATCAAGTTCGTTCGAAGACATGTCTTCAAAGAGTTTCATTCGTTCGCTGAGTAGACTTCTAAATGTACAGTCAACTGAAAATATTTAGGTAGGATTTAAGCAAAATATATTAGTTGCAATACTGCAAAAGCTGCATTTCTTCCTTTTTTAGGATATTGTAAACCCTGAGGGTATGGTTGCATTATAGTTGGCATCAGAAAACTAACTTCAGCTGGTTCAGTTAAAAAAAAAAAGAAAACTTAAATAATGCATGGTGTGGCCATATTAGATATGAAAGCCTGACAAACTTCTAAACATTAATGAATTTAAAAACATTCTTTAGCTTTTCCTTACTTTGACCGTTTTTCAAATGAGCGCTTTCTTTTCAAGTTTGAAGTTTGTGTGACTTCCAGATATAATGACATTTTGGTATTTGGGGTCATATCAGAATTTTAAAGAGGCAGAAGAACTGACTCACCTTAATTCCATTTTACTTCTTATCATTATTTGCAGTTTAGCTTATCAGTAGGGCTGGTTTATTAGTAGTCTCCGTTCCAAATGAAATAACCCCAGCAGTAAAATACCCAAGTTTCTCTGGCATGGAGCATTTAATTAAGTTCCTAGAATAACTCTGGGTGATAAGCATTCATCTCCACACTCTGGAGTCTGCCCTCTTCCGCGGGAATGTTCAGAATTCTTCAGGTCTTAAGGCATTTCCTAGAGTCAAAGACGGTTCAGCCGTCACTCGGTTGAGGTTCAGTGTGTCCCAATGTCTGAGTCCTCGCCGGGGCGATGTGACGCCAGCCTCTGGCCCCTCAGAGCTCCCCCACACCCGCTGTTCCTGGGGCACTGTCCACAGCGCTCCCAGAGGTGGGTGTCCACCCTTCGCAGGGGCCGGCCTCACCGAAGGTTCTGATGGGGGAGCATCTCCAGCGCGGGGCCCCTCCCCCCACACCCTGGGGTGACCTCCCAGGATTCTGGATCGTTTTCTGGCTCAGAAGCAATAGGTTTGATTTTGCTGGGGTCCGAGCTGCTGGGTGTAGCCCACTACAGCCTGTGCCCTGGAACTATCTCGGGATCTGTCTTTGTACCCAGTCTTCGCTGTCAGAGGGAGTTTTCCAGAAACTTCCCGTACTAGGTTAATGGCTTCCCTTTCCTGAGTCTTCTGGTTCTTCTCGGCCCACCACCCGCTGCTGCTTCACAGAGTGCACGCTCTCTTCAGTTGGGCTGGTGGGAGTTCTTTCTGTGAGCTCATCCTTTATTCTGCAACCCCCACGTGGAAAGCTCACGTTTAAAATGTTTGTGGAGGCTGCTTGCGTGCCGGGGTGCCCTTCCGTGAAGAGTGAACCTGGAGATTTTAGCCACTGTCCTAATAATTTCCAAATAGGACTGTGTTTGCTTAAGACCCAGCTATAACACACCTTTGATGGTATGCAGGTGGATCTGAAGACCCTTTTGAATGCCTAGATCCTGTCCTTTTATAGACCTCGTGACCTAGCTGGGAAGGCCCCTCCCTCTCCTGTGCGGAGGAGGGTCCCGATGGCCACCAGCATCCCCCTCTGCTCACGGAGCCTCCCACTCCGGGACCTGCTGCTGCTGGAGCCCCATCCTCTGCCACGGTGGCCACTGTGGCAGGAGGCGGGCAGTCCATCGGCTTGGCAGCTCTGTGTTACCACCCCATCAGGCTGATGTGGGAGGTAGTTCCAGGCAACTTTCCAGTGCTTTTACCTTTTAATTGCTCATTGGGTGGTTGGGGACTTCACATAGGGGCTGCTTGATAGAAGGAAGGGCAGTGGGTGGGAGGGACAGGGGCAGAAAGGTCAGATCTGCCTTCAACTTGCAGATTCAGTCAAATTGTTGAATATTTTTTCATTGCAAAGATGCCAGTTGTTACTTGTTAAACACTTAAAATGTTTCACGTGTTCGAAAAATATTAAAGTGTGGGTTAAAAAGAAAGTGGTTTGGTTTCCACGCTAAAAAGAAAAGTGGAAGGTATTCAGTCTCAGGTCTGTATTTGAGACCCAGGAAATAGACTTAATTTTGAAATGGGTTCAGACGGTGAAGCATTGCAGGTAGTAATAGATGCTCCAGAAAATAAAGTGGGGAACGGAGAAAGGGGAAAGGGGACAACTTGAAGGTGATGAGGAAGCAGGTCTTGTAGCTGTTTGGGGGGAGAATCCACATATGCAAAGGGAACAAATAGCCATGCAAAGGCCCTGGGGCAGAAGATTGCTGCCACATTCCTGAGTGAGAAACGAGAAGTGGATCCGTGTGACTCATGAGGAGGGAGAAAGAAAGGCAGAGCTTATCATGTGATGAAAGAGGTGACAAGGGACAGTGACCTGTAGGGCCCGGTCAGGGTCCGCCGTTGTAAAGCTGTCAGCTCGCATCTAACAGTACAGACGCAGAGTAAAATCTTCGGAGTAACACACAGAGCATTTAAAAACCTTCCTACCGGAGTGATCTGATCCTTCCATCTTGTGGTTTTTGCCTGGTGAGGGAGATGGCGGCTCTTGACTTTGCTTCTCCAAACTCGCAGAGAAGATGGCAGAAGCCCTTAAAGTGGGCTGAGGCCCTGCGATGCGACGGGATGCGGGTAACTGAGATAAGCAGCCAAGCCCCTGCCTCCGCGAGGAGTCACATACTTGGCTACACAAACGTCTGAAGCACCTTAGAACTTATGAAACGTTTCTGAACGTGGTCGAGTGCTCAGGACCTCTTTGGAGGGAGGTTCTTGTTGTTCTTCGTTTTAGAGGAAAAACCTGAGGCTGGAGAGACCCCCTGGGCCGGGAAGGTGATGCGGCCCTGGTTGCTTTGCTGCTGCCTGGTTCTGGCTCTTCCGGCTGACGCAGTGGCTTCCTTGGGGTGGGGGAAAAGGCTGTCACCCCGACAAGACAGACCGTGGCTGAGTCAGGAGCTGGGTCAGGGCCTCGTGGGGCCGCTTACGACTGACCCCTGAGCTGGGGGCCCAGCAGGCTCTGCTTGTCCCAGGGAGTGCCCGGCTCCGGGTGTGCAGCGGACTGGCTCTGTCCTCCAGCCGATGGAGAACCGAGTCTTCCCTGTATTCCGTGGCGAGAACCCCCGACAGGATAGTGCTGGTGCTGAGTGAGCTGAGGGCTGCGGCCACCCCGGGGGGAACCCGTGGCCACTGGGAGGACCCGCCCACCCCAGCCTGTGTGGGAGGCAAAGGCACGTTTCGCACATGGATTTGTGTGCAGTTACTTGTAGCTTCTGTGGTTCTCGGACTTGACGTGGCGTGGAGGTCCGTCTTCAGGATTTAGGTTTGTTTCACTTAATTTCGGTGAACTGTGTACAGAATACGGTAGCCGACATAGACCGTGTTCGGCTCCTCCGTCTCAGTGGGACGGACGGCCTTCTCCTGATGGCTTACATCCCTGGGAGCAGGTCCTCCTCTGCTCGGGGATGCTCTTGCCTCGTCTAGGCCAGAAATGGGACATTTCAGTTTTTGTGCTCAAGTGCGTGTGCTAGAAAGTATGTGCTCGTGGGTCTCCTTGATTTCTCCGGGGCCTAAACTCTAGAGAACTTGCTGCGGAATGCCCCACGGCGGCGAGTGGCCGGAGTGGGAGGCAGTGTGTCCCTGAGTGGCCATCTGGCCCGCGTTCAGGGCCTTTGCAGAGATGCATGGCTGAGGCGCCGTGGACTCCACAGCGGATGGCCGGCAGAGTCCCACACTCCAGCCCCTGGGGGTCTTGCTGTCACGGGCAGTGTTCAGAGTGAGGCTGTTTTCTTCCCATTCCTCTTGGGCTAGGCCACTTTGAAGCCTGATCGTGGTCAGTTCAGTGCAACAGGTAGAAATTACAGAATGGCTTGTTGCTCTCTAAGGAAAATCATGACAATAACCATTGTTTTTCCTTAACTCCTGTGGACTGTGTGTCACCGAATCCTTGCACTGGTACCTGTGAGTTGGAGGAAATGATTCCGTGGGTGGACTGTCGCGGCGGGCGAGCTGCGCTCCGGCGTGTGATGGAACCGCCGTGAGAAGCTTCTGTCTGCTCTGTCACATTTTTGTCGTTTTGGTCCCTAAACAGGTGGCTAGGGAAGGTGTGTGTCTTTTAAATCCATTCTAAAAGTCCTAGTCCTAGAGAATTCTGTCCCGCTTGGAGGGACTGGGGATGTGACCAGGCTGGTCCGCGAGCCATCCAGCCTTCTCGCAGTGGAAAGAGAGATGTCTTCATACCCAATATCCTGTGTCCCCCTCCCCAAGCTTTGAGCCGTTTGGGAAGCTGTGTCTTTCTCTGGTAGGCCGTTTTGCTCCTTCACTGGGCCTTCTTCTCGCCACAGGAGAGGGAAGGGTGAGAGACTGTGGGCTCCTGTCCCCAGTGTGCCGCCGTGTGGGCGGAGCCGGGGCCCTCCATCCCCGTGGGAATCTCTCCCATGCCAGAATGCGGCAGCGGGTGCTCTCCTCGTTCTGGGCGTGTCAGCCGTGGCCCTGGCCTCCAGCAGGCACCCGGGGCCGAGGTGTTCAACTTGCCTGCTCTCTTGAATCTCCCGAGAGGCCGTGAGAAATCCCAGGCTGGGCCCCTGACCAGAGCCCGTCCTGTGGGAAGTCCCTCTCAGCAAGCCAGCACGGAAAATGCCCGCCGGCTTCGGCCACGGCGTAGTGCGGGGGGTAGTGCGGGGGCGGAGGCCCGTCCTCTGCGCGGACACCTGCTGTGCGCGCTCCGGCTCTGGCACTCTGATGGAGAGCGCATGCGGCACCCCACCCTGCCCTATGTGCTGTGTGGCTGGGAGGGGGGGTTGTGGAGGTGGACCCCCTGCGGGCTGGGGTGGGGCGGGGGGCGGGGGCAGGAGCCACCACAGTCCCGTCCCCTTTGCCCGGGAGGCGTGGCCGTGGGCAACTGTTGTCTCACGTGATGTTACTTTTCAGTAAATGAACTTGACAGAGATGCTTTGCAGCTTAGCCTTGGCATTTGTCGCTCCTGAAACTTGAATAAATGGTGATTTCCTTGGGTGTGGGTCTCTCTCGGGTGCTGTGGAGCCTCACTGCTCATCTGCGGTTTGCTGCGCTTTTGTGCGTGAGCCGGAGACGCAGAGGCCCATGCGGGTAGCCCCGCCGGCCGGAGCCCAGCTAGCCGCGCGCTTGCGGGGTTCGCTGTGCACCCGGAGAGGCGTGGGTGCCTGCCCTGCCTCACGCGCCCGCAGGGGACCTGCCCGCGGGGGGACGCCCACGACCCCGGCCCCATCCGTGCGTTCTGTCCCGCAACGAGCCGCCTGCGTCGGTGCAGCGCTGGGAGCCGGCAGCTGCGACCAGCCCGGAGCCACCCCGAGAAGCAGTTTGGCCTCTGTTCGCTTCTGTGCAGTTACCCCGCAGCTTACTCACGTGGCTCCGGGAGCCTCTTGCCCTTGATTCTCCGCATTCATTGGTTCGTTTGTTGCCTGCGCGTCCAGTTGGTGCTGTCATCTGCGGGTGGGATTTTGAATGCAGGGAAGTGCTGGGATGGCCAAGAGGTCGCGGCAGGGCGCCCCGGGAGCGCCGTGGGAGGACTCGGGCTGGTGGCCCAGGGCTGCGGGTCTTGCTAAGAAGTCTTTGTAGTTCGCAGGGACAGGTGCTGACAAGCAGATATCGTTTACAGGAGCTTGAAGAAAGTGAAGGGACCCAGCCGCAAAGCACAAGTCAGGCCAGTGGCATGGGGTCCTCTGCACGCAGAAACTCAGGTGTATCCTGGACAGTGCTGACTGCTTTATGTGTAACTGGTCCATGTACAGTCTCATTTGGTAGCTTCTCCGTGGCCCAGGGAGGAACTCCGCGCAGGACAATAAGGTCCCCGTTTTCAGAAGAAGGAACGGATTGGTCAGTGCCGGATCCTGGGCCCCAGGACCCTGACTCCGGTGGGACCCGTGGCCATCCACCCCCACGTCGTACTGAGCCATTGGAATGGCATTTGGTTCTAAGGGGTGGGGATGGCTTGACCTGAGTCACTCCTAAGCTCCCAGGATGCTTTGGAGATGAGTGGTGGTGGGAACGAGCCAGGGTGCAGCAGGGCGGGACCCTCAGCCTTGACTTTGCTGGGGGATTCTGCCCCTGAGGGCTGGCTGCCCATTCACACCAGAGCCTTTAAATGAGCTCAGTTCTGAGCCCCCGGGAGACAGCAATGACGCCCCGTATTATGAGCGTGTTAGGGACAGGGAGGGAGTCAGCAGGGAGGCCGAGGACGCTCAGGCGGTCAGGCATGTTTGTGCACGTTGGTGCCCCGTGGAAGCTCCTGGCTAGAAGGGAGATGGCTGGGCAGGGGTGAGGCGGGCCGGGGGTGGGGGGCAGTGGATTCCAGAATCTTCCTGTTGCCATTAAATGTTTCTTTCTTTTTTCCTGTAATGAAAGACAAGTGTTTTACTGCTTATTCTCTATTTTTCATACATTTCCAAATTACAGTATTATTGTTAAATGTGAAAACCAAAGTATATTTTAGAATCCTGAGGCCATCCCTTTTTAACTACTCTCCTAAGTCTGTTTCCTATTCAGTGATATTATAGAGGGGATCTGAGTTGTATTTGGCATAATTTCAGACTTCCAAAAAATGCTTATTTCGATTTCCGTAATAAAAACAAAAAAGGGATGAAATCATAAAGCTAAAATAACCCCCATAGCAGTTCTTAAGTATTTAAGTATTTGAAGGAGAGAAAGGTGCATTTGAAATGAGATACAAAAACAGGATATTTGGGGTGAATATATTTTGAATAAATTGTTATTGTACATGCAATAACATTAATTTTGAACGAAACACATAATACTTAGGTTTGAGAACTTCAGATAACAACAATGTAACGAACACTTCCGTAGTCTACATAAAACACATGTTCTTTTTGTCAGTGTAAACGCGTAAGCATAGTAACGCGTTAAATCCGAGGAAAGCACACGCCGCTCATTGGATACGTGCACTTTCAATGCACGTGTGTCACTTGGCTCAAGCTTTCTTACTGTGTCATAGGGTAGAGGCATCACACTTATATTCCTGTCCTTAGACGGCCCCAGAAAGAGAAAAGACTTGGACGGACATATTGTGAGCTCATCTCTGTTGAAGGTGGGTCGTGTTTCGTGATAATCACACGCATTCAGTGCTTACGTGTTGTGCATGCAGAACCAAGCAGGAGGAGCCATGGTTAAGGGAAGTTAATCCCCAAAGCGTGCTGGCTTCATAAATGAGTGTGTGACTTGCTTCGTCCTTTTCAGCAGGGCCTGTAACAAGAGAGCGTGGTTTTTAGTCCACGGTGTTGCGTTTCTAAAGGACGGAAGCTTGTGGATAATCTCCAGAGGGAGAATCAATTAGTCTCTAGGTGTAATGCACAGATGGAAATATATGGTGTTATTTTGACTGCTTCAGCCTCCTTTGTCCTCAAAGTTTTCCTCCTGTCCAGGGGCAGGCAGTGTCTCCAGGACCACTCCCCTCTGCTGTTGAGTGCAGAAGCAGCCGTCTGCTAATGAATGAGCATTTGCTCTCTTCCAATAAAACTTTATTTACAGAAACAGACAACAGGTCAGATTTGGCATACTTTGTGGACCTCTGCCTTAGAATGCCTGTGTCGCTCTCTCGCTCTCTCGCTCTCTCTGTCTTGTGAACTGAAGAGGTTTTTCTTTTCTGTTGGGCCTCAGACAGTCCTAAATATTCGTTCTCCTTTAGAAGAATTTTTTTTCCTTTTTAAAAAAAAATTTTTTTTATAGCTTTTTTGCCTGTGAGAGATGGCGTAAACCACATGGGTCTTTATTTCAAGATAATTCATTAAAGCTTTAGGAAGGGCCACCAAGCATTATAAAGGATGCTGGGGACAGGTGGGGTTTGAGGGCTCCACTCACAGGGGAGACAGGTCTGTGCGGCTGCAGCCCGTGGCCCGGGCAGTGTTTCGTGTCACTGGGGAGAGTTCTGGAATGAGCCCTTGGGGCTGTGTAAAGAGTGTAAGCTCCAGGGACCCCATCACAGTTACAGACCCTCTCTCCCCCTCCCCAGCCCCACTCCTCTCTCCTTATTTGTAACAATGGACAGAGATGGCCCCAGCAGAGCAGGGAGGGGACCCCGGGGGACAGTTACAGTCCCTCCTTCACTGCTGACCAGTCTCTGATGCTCCGCCGTCTGGTTGGTACCTAGGAAGGTCTGACATTTCATGGTTGAAGAGCAGGGTCCCCCAGGAATTCGGGGGACCTGCCCCTTGGGCGAGCATCCTGTTTCTCCTGCACTGTTGGACGCCACAGCCTCACAGGCAGAGGGGTGCTGGCGCCATGGCACAGCTTGTAGGAAGTGCACGTCGGACTTCTTACTGACAAGCACAGGAAGGAAACACACATGTGAGGTGGGAGTCTGCTGGGACCCCCAGCCTGGGACCCCTAGCCCGGGACCCCTGGGGGCTCTAGTGTGCGGTGATTAACACAAGGTCTCACCTGAAGGTTTAAACGGGAGCAAAAGGAGGAGAAGCCCCCTTTTCTGACCCCAGCCACTTCCCAGGGCTAGACCGTCTCGTCCCGTCTGTGCTGTGTCATTTCCATTGAGTTTCAACTTGGGGCTGGGACATTTCTTCAGCAGCAAGCCGTCAGGATGGAATGATGTTACTTGTCAGTGGAAACGGTGATCTCATAGGACAGACAGTTTGAAGACTCTCACGAGTAGGATTGGTGAAGTAATTTACTGCCCCCGTTTGTCCTGGGGGAACATCTTCCCTAGTTTCCTTCTAGGTTGTGTGTTTTTCTTCTTTTTTCTCCTATTTAAATGAAAAGTTCAAGTAACCGTTTTTCTTAGAATCTCTGGCTTGTTTGTTATCACATTTCACCGTACTTTTTTTTTTTTTCCTGCTGTTATAGTCAAGAGAGCTTTGCCTTTAGTCAAGTGCGGAGATACTGTATTATCATTTCTAGGAATTTCTCATGTAACTGAAAAGTTTATGTTCTCCTGTAAGTCTGTGTTTAACATCAAAGGTTTAAATGGGCCAAAGGGCATGTCTGGGCTCATTGCAGGTTTCTTTCCTCCTAATCAGAGTTGCCGCTGGAAATAGAGGTTTTCATTTTGAGAATATGTTGTTTCTTTGTCACGTAAGTCGTCCTCTGTGGCTCCCCTAAGCACCTGCAAGGGTTAAGTCCGGTCCGGTTGGGTCCAGGTGGGGACCCTGCTGCTGTGCTGGGAGCTCCCTGCACCATGGAGTCGGGTGTGGGGCTCTGTCTTCGTGGGGCCCCACGGAGGGGGCCAGCATGGGGCCCCACGCACATCCCCACCCAGCCTGCCCCGGGGCTCCACGTCCAACGCGGGTGGGAACGAGGCTCTCTGCAGAGGAAACCAGGGCCTCCCTGGGCTGACTCACCACCACTCAGGGCTGTGCACTGAATTCTGGCGCTGCAATATGCAGTGTGAAGCCACCCGAACCCACAGACTCCTGAGAAAATCAAAACGAAAACATCTTGAGCCAGAATGTGTATCGAAAATGCTGCTTGAATTAATTTGCCAGTGCAGATTTCCCTGATTTATCTCTAGAACATTCTAGACCCGAAGCGCACCATATTGGGAATCCTGGAGCCCCGCACACCGACGACACACGTGTCCGTGTTTCGACGTTGGTGCTGTGCGGGCAAAGACGCCTTCCCGCTTGTTTTCATGACAAGGTCTTCAGTGACTTGTTTTCTGTTTCTGCTGCTGCTTTTTGTAGAGCAGAGTAGACTGAAGGCGGGGTCTTTAATGACAGGGCCCTTGCTCATTTGCATTCTGATTGCTCTTTTAAAGGAAAAGTCCCGGGATTATCCCTCCTCCCAGGAATGAGGGTGCCAGGCACGTGGAAACATGTCCTTCCTGCAGCCATCATTTGTCACAGGATGGGGAATAGCAGGCCAGGGTGACGTGTCCAGTGGAACAACTTAGATCGTGTTAATGCAAGTTTTTTTGTTTTTTTTTTTAAATCAACTAATTTTGGGCGCCTGGGTGGCTCAGTGGGTTAAAGCCTCTGACTTTGGCTCAGGTCATGATCTCAGGGTGCTGGGATCGAGCCCCACATCGGGCTCTCTGCTCAGCAGGGAGCCTGCTTCCCCCTCTCTCTCTGCCTCCTCTCTGCCTACTTGTGATCTCTGCCTGTCAAATAACTAAATAAAATCCTTAAAATAAAATAAAATAAAATAAAATAAAATAATTTTAGGGCCATGCTTCTGTGAATGGGTTTCTTTCCAAAGCAGTGTCTAAGCTGCAGACCAGCACTGTGTGTGATGATATGACAAATTCAATGAATGCCAATAAATTTAAATTCCTTGGAGACGTGCACCCCCAGGACAGCATCCAGATATCCTGGTGATCACATTCACGAGCAATGTGTGGTTCTCGATGTTTCTTTTTTTTTGTTTTGCTGCTACACCTAATGGGCTCAAGGGGTATCTTCTGTCCTGATGAATATTCCATGTGGAATGATCATAAAATTAATGATTTGTACTTTGCTCCTACTAGAATTAACATAGATAATAAAGCCCATGAAAGTTTGCTGGTATCACCCTTAGAAAGCATACGTACTTGGGCGTCTGGGTGGCTCAGTGGGTTAAGCCTCTGCTTTTGGCTCAGGTCATGATCTCAGGGACTTGGGATCCAGTCCAACATCGGGCTCTCTGCTTGGCAGGGAGCCTGCTTCCTCCTCTCTCTCTCTGCCTGCCTCTCTGCCTACTTGTGATCTCTGTCAAAGAAATTAAAAAAAAAAAATCTTAAAAAAAAAAAAAAAAGAAAGCATACGTACTTAAAGGCAAGGATGTCAGGTTGGTCATGTTAGAAGACTTTTTTCCTAGTCTGGATGAAGCAGATTAATTTTCAGGAGGAGAGATCATTTAACTTCCTCTAAAAGTCAGTAAACAAAGATAGAGGCAAATGTGCTTGGTTCCCAGGCTCCAGGGAGGGGGGAGTGGAGCAGAGCAGGGTGCGGTGAGGGGGGCAGCCTGCCGATCGGAAGTTCCGTGTCTGGGAGGCCGCTGCCTCTTGACCCTCCTCTCGACCCTCGGAGCCCCGGCCCCTTTCTGTTGGCTCCTGCGGGCGTGTGTGGGAGCCGAGCTCCGGCTGCTTCCACTCCCTGCCCAGGGGCTCCTCCTCCCCCACCAGCACCCCGCAGCCTCAGGGAGGCCCTCGTCCTGCAGATTCACCACATGCACAAATGCAGGCATGAAAGAGGCCCCCCTGTCGTCTGTAGCTCCTCACAGCGCGACAAAGCACAGAAGGGAAGGTTTTGACACTGGCCGAGGGATACAGTCCCGTGTGCCCTGGAGGGGCGCTCCGGGAGGTCCCATGCTGGGATCTGGGTCTCGGGATGGAGCGTCCCCTCCGCCTGTGGTGTGCATGGCCACCAGGCCCCCGAGAGTCGGCTGGTACGAGTGGGGCACGTCCTCAGGAGCGGCTGATGTGGGTTTCTGGGACTGTGCTTCCGCGTGGGAGATGGAGGGACGCACTTGCTTAGCGGTTCTCGAGGCGGTGGGTGTGGGGTTAGCAGGAGACAAGTTCGCCACCTTTGGCTGATCATTAAAGTCAGCCGCGACCCCAGACCTTCGTGTTGGTGGATCCAGGGACTCGCCTCCCACTCAGAGCCTCAGGACAAAACGCGAGCTCGTGTTTGGGGAGAGGGGGGAGTCCGAGGTGGAATTCAGCAGCGCCCGCGGTTGGAGGGGCCCCAGCGTCCAGGTTAGGCCATCACACGGGCTCTCGCAGGGACGACGAAGTAGCGGGGGGGTGATGCAAACAGACCACTCGGCAGTTTGATTAAAAAGCCAGGAAGCTTTGGGCACCTGGGGGGCTCAGTGGGTGAAGCATCTGCCTCTGGCTCAGGGCATGATCTCAGGGTCCTGGGATCGAGTCCCGCGTTGGGCTCCCTGCTCAGCGGGGAGCCTGCTTCTCCCTCTGCCCCGCCAACCCCTGCTCGTTCTTGTTATTGTGCCTTCTCTCTCCCCAAAATGAATAAAATCTTAAAAAAAAAAAAAAAAAAGCCAAGAAGTTTACCAAGATAGGCAGTTTGCTATGAAATGGCGAAGTCTTCAATTCGGTCTGTCCGTTAAAGAACACAGGAAGTTAAAAACATGCCGGAAACGATGGAAATTAGGAACAGGTTGAAGAAGTTTGATCCTTGGGCCTGAAGGCAGGAAGCTGTAGGGAGGGTTGGGGTCCGACAGCTGCGTCATCAGTAGGCTCCTGGGGGTCAGTGACCTAACCTGGCCCGGGGCGGCGAGGCCCATGGGGAGGGTGTGGGACGACGAGCGTGTCCCTGCAATAATGTGTGTGGTCCTGGCCGTTTTAGGAATGGGATACATGACCCAGGGGGATGGTTTTCCGAGGCAGGTGCAGACTCACTGCCTGTCCCATGTTCCCACCAACCCCCGATGGCGTGATTTCTGGGACGTGCTCCCAGGCCCTGGTGTCCGTCCCCTCGTGAGCTTTCCCCCGCAGCCCCTGCCGAGAACCGGGCCAGCAAGCTGGCCACTGGCTCCATGGCTTCTGTCCCCGAGGGCAAGGGCAGCGTCCTTTCTCTGTGTCCAGTCCAAGCCTGGCCTCAGCAGAGAGCATGCGTGACCCTCTCAAGTTACTAGCCCCGGGCCGTGCTTCCAGAGGCACGGAGTGTGTGTGCGGGGGCGGGGAGTGACCACCCTAGAAAACACAGTGAGGAGATGGTTCTTCCCAGAGTGCATCATGCTTGCAAGTGACACGGGTCGTGAGGGGACTTTTTCTCACTCGGGATGGCTCTGTTCCTGTGACAGTCACCACTGACTTCTTTCCTTTCTCTTCCAGAGTGAGGATCTGTCTGGCTTGATCACTATGACGTCACACGTCCGAGAATGACATCAAAGGAAGATGCTCAGCGTGGGGTTTTTTGTTCTGTTTTTAAATCTGAAGCTGCTTACAATTTTCTTTTGGATCTGAGCAATGACTAGGTTTGGGAACATCTGCGACCGTATTAGACTCTGAACCAACAAGACAAGGACGCCTGCCCCTCTCCTGGCTCCCGCAGTGGGGGAGGGGCACACTCATCGCTCTGCTGTTTGTGCTGTGTTTTGTTTGTTTGTTGACAAAATTCACCGAAGAAGTTACTCTAAAGAAAATTGGATGTTCCCATTGGCCTTCTAAATCACGGCCAGTGTCTGACTTTCTTCTTACTTTCATTTTGGCAAAGCAAATCGATCCCTCGGCGTGCTGGGAGGTTCTCCCGATGCCCGCGGAGGTGGTGAACTCTGGCATTCGCTGGCACGCACTCAGACCTACCACAGTCCTACCTCAGTTCCAGGTGAAGCCGGATTTGTGCGGCGGGGGGCTGGCGGGACCTCTGCGCGTCTCTGCTGAGTGCGGCTCGAGGACGGCCCTTCAGCCTTATTAACTGGTCCCAGGACGCATCCGCTCCGTGGGCTCCAGTCCAGGTCCCTGCGTGATTACTCAGACAGAGCCCAGTGTGGGACTGACGTTTCTCGACGGAAAGGCAGTTTGGGATTGGACTTCGAAGATGGATTGATAAATAACGATAATGATGCGTAACTGAAGCAACCTACTTTTGAAAAAAAATCATCAACTATATTAGGGAGTTGGGGGGGGTTGGGGCAGGGGGTAAATATCTGTTTTTACCTTTAACAGACTTGTTGAATCTTCTCTCTGTAGACGTTTCTGTAGGTACTTCAGACTGCAAAAGCCTTTGGTCCTGTTCACAAGCTCAGATGTCTCTGCTGTCCTTAACCTTGAGCTTGCATTTCTTTAACCAAAAATTCACGTAGGCATGCTAGCGATCCCAGGGTGGTCACGGCTTTGGCAGATTTAAAAGAAAAAAAAAGTGTGTTATCTTTACTCGATGCTGTTGTGTCAGCCAATGAGGCTGTCCTGAGCAACAATTAAAAAAAAAAAAAACACACACACACACAAAAACTCAAAAAAAGACAAGGGAAGCAAAGAACTTGGTAGAAGAGCTGTTCTGGCCCCTGTGTTGTTAAGGGAAGAAGAAAAAGGAGGAGACAAAGAAAAACCTCACGGTACATCTGACTTGTCGAAAAGTTCCCGACAAGACTACCCTCATTATATGTTTGCAGTGTTCTGATTTCTGCAGGTGTCACCCACCACTGCTGACCTTGACCAGCAGAATGTCCTGTCACCTCGCTGCCCCCTTGACACGTGGCGGAGGGCTGCAGAGCCCCTCCCCTGGGCACGTCTGCAGTGCCTGTGTGCTGGGGGTAGTCCTGTAGAGGTTACACTAAATCATTGGAGATGGGAGCTTTTTTTTTTTTTTTTTTTTTTTGGAGAAAATATATATATAAATATATAGATATATATCACTATAGAATAATGCATTAATAAAATGAGGCTTTTTAAGAGGAAGACCAAAAAAATTCAATGTCTTAAAAAAATATTTAATGGCAATGCAAACGTCTTCCTGCTTCCATGCTAACTTCTAGAACAGAGGATTGTATTGCAAGACAAAGTTGAATGTAAAGTGATCCCCCAGAACATTTTTAAAGTTTTACTTTTCTAAAATTACACATCGCAACAGGTATGGACCGTACGATGTTAGCTCGAAGGTCAGTTTCAGTGTAGGATACATACACTTTATGAAAATGTATAAAACATCCTGAAATTCGCATTTAGTTTTGGGGACTCGGGACCGGTGGGTGGTATTTGCTATGTAGTCCCCCCCCGGTCCAGTAGGACTGAGTGTGGACCCTGTTGGCTACAGCGTGCGCACGTCTGGCGTGGGTGAGTAGGCTCTACACTTACAGTAGGTCTCCGCACCTTCCCCGTGGCTCCTGTTCATACCGCAGCTTACAACAAGCAGAATAAAAAGTTGATAATATACTAAATTTTCCTCTATCCTGTACATTTCAAAAAAGAAAAAAAAAAGGCATATGCAATATTTACATTTTTAATTTAGTTTACAGAATGGAACCAAAATGTATAAATGTTATGTTTGCTAAAACTTCACAATGTATATTGGGTCTTTGTACATTTTGCCTGACTTACCTTAAATTTAAAATATTTTTTGCTATATAAACTTTAACAGTTATTAAACAGTGTTTTCTTTTTGGCTACGTATTGTTTCTGGATATCAAGATGTTAAATATATTTCTTGCTGTTGTGATATGACGAAAGACTTACTTGCTCTGTCTTCCACTGTCCACGCTGTACATAAAGCATCGATGAGACGCTGCTGGAGACGGCGATAACGGGCCTAGAGTAGTGCATTGTACTTAGTCTGTATTGATCATGGATGCTCTCCTTAACAGCCATATGCAATAAAATAAAATACATTATTTATGAGATGAGCGCCTGGAGGATGTCTTCTTCCGCGTGGATGTGGAGTTTTGCGTAAAGGCACTCCTGCTGTTTGAGAGTGAAAAAGTAAACATGGAGCTCTTCAAATACTTTGATGCCTCGTAATTTAAATGCTTTCATCCCGGAAGCCTGATAATGGTCCCCAAATGATAGAACTTATGGAAAGGAAGTGTATTAGGAAAACAAAGATGTTACTTACTTCGCAAACACACAGGCTGCTCCCGGCGTGCTGGCTGCCCGCTGTTCGGAGTCCATCCCCACACCAAGTCCTTTGTAGTCCCTCACCACTGTGGTGGTGGAGCCCCCGACCCATTTTACAGATGACGTGGCGGGAGGGCGGGGACACGGAGCCCTGAGCCCAGGAGCCAGGGTCCGGGCCGATGGGGACGCTCATGCTCCTGGCCCTGCCGCCTCCTGGGCGTGCCCGCGTGAGAGGGGTGAACCAAAGCTGCGGGGCACGGTCACCGCGGTGGCTGGCAGGTGCAATTTAGGAGGCAGAAAATATAAAAATGATGACTCTTGATTTTTATCGAGAACAACTTGACCTCCTTGTTGGAAATAGTTTTTCTGTCCCTCCACGTTACCCTCACGTCACAGGAATACAACACGTGGGTGTCCTCTCTTTTGAGCAAGTAGAACAGGAGCAGTTGGGAAGACGATTTTAAATGTTGGTCTTTAAGTCCTGAGACTGACGTCCTCCATGTAGGGGTGTCTGGGGACTTGGGAGGTGGCAGGACAGCCGGATGGAGGTGGGACATAGGACGCCGTGACGGGGCGGGAATGGGGGGGCTCCCGTTAGCCACAGGGGGAAGACGGCCTGCCAGGTCTGATGCCTCTGAAATCTACTTTAAGGAAAAGAGGTCATGGTCGCCATTCTGGGAGAGTCATATAAAGTAGGAATCGGTAAATGGATTTACTCAAAAGATCTCAGCACAAATGAAGTGGGGAGTCACTGCCAAAATCTGCAAATGCCAGGAGCGTTCGCTTGAAAGTGATCTAGAAACTCGGAGGAGAAGGCGAAGTGTCGTAGGATGGAACGATGGGAAGGGTGGAGATTTTGGATTTGGATTTTGGGAAGAGCGTGGTTCTGACCCATGGAGGGTCTCCGTAGTGAGCTTGGGAGAGGCTTCTTGCTCCCAGTCTCCTGGCCTGGCATCCTCCGCGGAGGTCCGGTATCCGAGCTGCCCTGCAGGACCTGGGGCCCTCCGGTCAGACAGTACGGAGCAGGCTGTCCGTCCGTGGGCGCAGGGAGGTCTGAGGAGATGAGTGTGCGAGCATTTGGGTGAAGCCAGCACAAGGACTTACGGTAGCGGCGCTTTGATGCCCCACTTGAAGGACAAGGGATGAGAATTGGTGCCTTGAAATGTGCCCTGTGTCTTCTCCATCACTCCTCCCCTGTGCCGCCCTCCCGCGCTTCTTTGATGGACACAACTTGGGGGGATGTGAAGTCTCCGATTCTTGCTTTGGCAGTGATCTGGAAGACAGGGCCATGTGGTCTCGTGCCCTCGACAGCTGGGCAACGTGACCTTCCCTCTGGGATCTGGCCGGGGTTTCTCTCCTGCAGCCTGGCTCTGTCCTGCTCCGCAGCGCATTCCCGCGTCTCCGAAGGATGCCGTTGAGCTCTCTGACAGTTTCCTGCCTGCCTGTCCTTAGTACCTCCTTGACTTTGTGCTACAATGCCGTCCTAGCATCCGCCCAGCCCTCGAGTGACTCATGGCCTTTGCCCTGACGTGTAGAGAGTTCTGGGCTCCTCTGACCTGAGCTGTGCCTCCTGGGTTGGTTGGTTGTTTGGTTGGTTTCCCATCTTTTTCCAAGTGCACTCCTTTCACCGAGGGCGGGAACTCTAAAAGCTCTAAATTTTCACAAAATTCCTGACACCTCAAGAACGCTGCCGGAGCGGCCCCGGCCCCCTCTCTCCAGCCTGCCCATCTCAGATGTCACAGATTCCCGGGTGACCCCCACGTAGAACAAAAACGTTAAATTGATTGCATTTCCAAGGAAAGGGGGTGAGAAGTGCCGTGCGGGTATTCAGGAGGCAGAGTTTACTGCAGATGACAGAAACCCCAGGGCAGTGGCTGACATCTGCTCTCCAGCACGCAGGCGGATCCGAATCACCTCGAGTGTTGTTAGACCCGATCTCTGGACGGTCGGTCCCCAGACTTTCTTTTCGGTCATCTGGGGGCTGGGGCTCAAGGATTTGCCTTTCTAGCAACCGTCCCAGGGGCTGCTGGGGCTGCTGGTCTGGGACCGCCCTTTGAGAACCACTGAACAGTAAAGGGATTTGTTATCTCCGGTAACAAGGGTCAGCTACCTGGCCTCGTCAGGGGCCCAGGACCTTCTCACCTTCTTCTCAGCCACTCTCGGCATCTTGGTTTTTCTCAGACCTGTCCCCTCGTGCTTATAAGATGGGTGTAGTAGCCCCATAGGGCGTATCCTCCCGTCAAAATATCCAATAAAGACAGTCGCTTGTCCTTGGGTACTTTTGGAAGGGATGCAAATGGTCCCAGAGCAGCCAGACCTCACTCCCACGGACCAGAACCAGGTCCCTGACCATCGTGATGCTGTTCCTTGGGGAGGGAGATCCCCACAGCTGGTTTGTATTGAACGAGACTCACCCCCTGAGCCTAGGAGCCGTCGGCATCCCGGGACACGCCAGGCACCAGGTGGTGTTGGCTGCTGGTGACAAGCTCGGAGAGGGCATCGTGTCTCGCAGGGCGGCGCTGCCGCGGCTACACAGGCAGCAGAAAGTGGACCCGTGATCAGAACCCTTTCCAATGCAAGTAGACCTCAAACAGGCCCTCTATGTTCAAGGTGCACGCACCCCCGATCTCCAGGCAGCTTCGGAAAGGGGGCTCCTAGCAACGTACCCATGGAATAAAGTGGTGAGTTTAGCCTGATCAAAGACATAGCAGTGATGCCAGCCTGTGTTTGCAGATTTGTGTTCCAGACCCTGGACTCTCTCCACCAGTCCTGTACGGGCTTCTCTGTTGCTCCGTACCCCACTGGACGCTATGTTGTGAACGTTCAGGATACAAAGGACGGAAAGTTGGACCTTTGCAGCAGCTCTAAAAGCAAGGACTGTTTGGGTTGGAAGAGAGAGCTGCCGTGATTTATCCCCATCAGTGCCGTTAGAGGCTATGATAAGAGATTTGTCACCGACCTTCCTGGAAGAAGATAGCACGAGAGAAAGGGACGAAAGGCCGTGGGAGAAACACGTTCATTTCCCAAAAGGAATAACTCGATAATAACGAGGACTGTTGAATGCCAACACTGACGCTGAAAGGACTGTAGTTTACATCTCGGAAGCCTGAAGAAGTAGGACGTTTTTGAAGGGAATGGAGAGCAGCAGGCGGGTCGCGCGAACTCCAGCCTCGCTCAGCTCTGGGAGCCACAGGCGGTTGTCCCAGATGCCCCTGGAGCAGCGCGGCCGGAAGCCAATGGAGCCGCTGCCGTTTCTGGTCCTGGCACCGGTGAAGACGGGGACTCTACTCGGCACTGGGTTTGCGCAGGAACAGGAGAAGGAATTTTATGCGCGTTTACTTTGTTGTGTGAGTACGTAGCCAGGAAGTGTTTAAGAATCTGCAGTGAAGGGCACCCGGGTGGCCCGGTCAGTTAGGTGTCGGCTTTTGGCTCGGGTCATGATCCCGGGGTCCTGGGATCGAGTCCTGCGTCGGCTCCCTGCTCAGCAGACAGTCTGCTTCTCCCCCTGCCCCTCACCCCACTCTTGCGTGCTGTTTCTTACGGCCTGCCTCTCAAATAAATAAAATCTTAAAAAAAAAAAAAAAAAGAATCGGTAGTAAAGGTCTGAAAACCTGAGGACGAGATCAGGGTTTTAGGTCAGTCCAGACCATACCCCACGCTATCAAGTGCTGCTACTAGACGACCGCCAGTAATACAACGTCGAGAGATGACACAGCCTGGCGCAGCCAAAGTGACAGAATGGTGCTTACAAAATCCACGCACAACCATCTCTCCGTCTTGGTTAAAGATGCCCCACCCCTCCCCCAGCCCGTTTTCTTACAGGGCGTCCAACTTCCTGAGCCTGGTCGACACAGCCCATGGCCTTCGATGGGCCCATCACGGCTCCCACCTCGGCCACCCCTTCCTCTCGTCCTTGCCCGAGTCTTGCCGAAGTCTGGGAGCCACCCCCAGCTCAGCACGTGGACACAGAATGACGCTGGTAAGACCTGCTGGGCTTGAAATCATGTTGAAAACGTTCTTGTATTATACCTTTGGAAACCTCTTATTTGGAAATTTATTGAGTTTTGTACTTCAGGGGCAATGATTATTGGATGGGTTTTATCTCTGGTGCTTCTTCATATCCGGTCATTACCTTCTCTGTAAATGTCTTGATACCGTTCCCCGTTTCACATCCGTATTCACTATGGCTAGAGTTTCCTCCACGTCAGTAATTCCCTCCAACCGCATCTAACCTGCTCCTTACGCTCCGAATGTGCTAGTGCCGCGTCGGTATTGCGTGGTCCTGGTTCGTGGCTTTCGGACTTCATTCCGCTTTTCCTCTTTTTCTGACTTGGGTTACGGAATCATTTCAGAACCCTTAATGTATTGAATCCAGAGATTCGGCTGAATGGTTTCCGAGTTTGAATAATTTCTGGGGACTTGGCCTCATGAAAGTTGCCACAGACTATACACCCTGCCCCCCATCCCCCGAACTGGACTCAGTTTCTGCTTCTCTGCCCCACGCTCCTAGTGCTGGTAACAGTTACACTGAACTCATGACCCGTGTGAACCCTTTTAAGACTCTGTTCCCTTTGCCCTAGAGCGTGGAGGGCGCCTTCTTCACCTGGAAACCTGTACACCGGCTTCAAGACAGGTATCGTCAGCTGGACCGGTCAGGATAAGCTAGGTGATGCTGCAGTGAGAAGCAAGCCTCGGATCTCAGAGGCGTATTTCTCATAATGACATCTCCAGCGTGAGCGGGCGGAGGGAGGAGTGAGGTCTAGCTTACGGTAGTCACCAGAGACCAGGGTGGATGGAGGCACAACAGATTTGCTCCCAGGACAACTGCGCGGTAGGAAACAATGCAAATTGTCCACCGTTTCTTAAAATTTACAGTCTGAAGTGAGGCATGTCATTACTTCTGCTCATTTCTCATGGACCCAAGCGCATGCTATGTCCACATCTTCGAAGGGGATGGGGAGCGCCAGGGACCAGAAGGAGGAGATCCAGAAACATTGGGTGAGCAGGCTTAATGACAGCACAACCTATTTTCAACCCACCTAAGCAGAGCTGGTTACTCACTTCTCTGGGTTCACAAACCCTCAAGGGCTAAGTGTGATCTGGAGCACCGGAGCTCAGAGAGATGGTGCAGCTTGCTCAGGGTCACATCGCTCGTAAACAGCGAGTCGGCCCTCAGAGCTCTCGCTCCAAGTGCCAGGTCTTCGCCGCCGCGCTTCGGTAGAGCTAACCCGACGCCTGATAGGGAGTAGGCTGAACAAGTGTTTTCTGAAGATTCTAAACGACTGCTCTGTCTTGTCCACTTCCAACGGCACCAGTCCAAGTGACCTTATCAGTTTTGAATGCTTATACTGTATGTGTGCGTTATTTCTCAAAATTTACCTTGTTTATTAGCTTTATGAATGCATAATCTTACTCAGGGAATTAAAATACATCTGAATTATAATAAATGACCGATATTTAATCCCAGTATTCTCTCAATACCTAACATGTGCAGAAATTACATGTAGCTCCCTAGACTAGAAAAACCAAAACAACAATCGTTCAAACAAAGGGTTCAATCTCTCAGGTAAAACGAGACCCAATGTGGACATTTCATGAAGTTTCCCAGGATCACAGCTCCTTCTGTCATTAAGTTTTGCCATCCCCAGTGCACGTCTTCTGTCTTCAGGTTTTCTTCATGGCCCAATGTGGCTTCTGCAGCTCCAGCCATCATACATGCTTTTCCAACAAAAATGATGAAGGGGGCATGAAGTCAGCTGCTTTATAAGTGAACCTTCTGGTTGAGCCTCACAGGCTAGACTTTAGACACATGTAGAAGCTGCAGGAGAAGCTATGGGACAGACTTGGAACTGGGAGCATCACACCCTGAAATGTGACAGGGCTCTCAGTCTAAGGAAGAAGGGGAGACACATCGTGTATGTAGATCTGACTTCAAAAACACCTGCTTCCTTTGTATAACAGGATCATGGGGTTTGGTTTTTTAAATATATACCTTTTATTAGGTTTCCTTTTCTCTCAAAGATTTTTAAACTCGGCATGATTCCGAGCTGAATGAAGGACTTAGTCCCAAGGGTCGTGGTGCTCATGGACAAGCACCGAAAGCATCACCCATAGCAGAGTGATGGTTTAACTAACACGTGTTTACTGTGACCTTAGCAAGTCACTAAACAAGAGTTGAAGACGAATAGGACAGGGAACAGTATAGAAAGGCTAGCTTGGGGGAAATGGCAGGAGCATTACCTTCTGTGGTGGCCAGAAAAGGCCTCTCTCTTAGAAGGTGACCCTTGAACAGAGCCCTGAGGGGGCCCTCTGGGTGGAGATTCAGAGGAAGAGCATCAAAGTCCAAGGGACCAGCATGTGCAAAGGCCCTGGGACTGAAACCGATTTGCCATACTGGAGAAACAAGGAGGCCAAAGTCTCAGTCCCCGCCCCTCCATTTCAGGTTTTCAATGAGCTAGTCTCTTGTTTAAATGAGAACCAGTGATGCAAATAATCTATCAAAGTGTATTATGGTTGTTAACAGCTTTGATTTACTGCCTAATGCAGAGAATGGGCAGAATAGGAGACCGAAGAGCACTAAGCAAAAACAGAAACTTGCCTTGGCTTTGAAGGGCCATTCATCCGCAGTGAGTATATCCTCCAGGAGAAGGGAAGGCCCGAGGCAGGCTGGACGTTAGCAGAAACAGTGTGTCTCCTACTGGAGGCAACGCCTGCAGAAGCACCAGAAGGGCCGGGAGCAAGGGACCCCCTCGCCGACATGGTCAAGGGCGGCGCGTGGGAGCCAAGGCTGTGGGAGCTGGCAAGCGCGCTCCCTCACCTGGACAGGTGCTGATGAGCTGCCGTCCGCAGCCGGCGCGGCTGGGCTGGCCTCCGCTGCCCGACAGCACCTGCACCGTGTCATCGCTGGCCGGTCACCCAGAGGGCTCCCTGAGGTCCAGAGCGGAAATGAGGCGGGCCCCATGCCAGCGGGGTGCTGATTGGCTGGGTCCCTCGCCCCACATTTCAGAGTTAATTTCACGAGTCAGCATTATCCAAGCTTACGAGGCTGTGCAGTTTCTTTACCCATGGATGTGATTACTGCCATCACGTTACTGGGATCTCGTGTGTTATCACCATCCGTGACCTCTGTTAAAAATGTCCATGCTGTCCAAAGAAATTAAAGCACAAAACATCATGGCGATCTCACCCGTTCGTTCGCGCAGGGGACGCTCCCTGCCCTGCTGAGGGGCGGAGATGGGCGTGTCCTGCCAAAAGAAGCAAAGACAAGGTTTTAGGAACGTGCCCTCTCTCAGGCCATGTGGTTATATCGTTTTACAGGGCATCTCGCTCCGCCATCCAGCGATGCCGGAGGATGTCCAGAAGCAATCACTCCCACAGCAACTTTGTAAGATTAGAGGCTTGGTTTTTAACTGCGTCGAGCTGTGTCCACGGGGAGCAGGTTTCCCTTAAAAAGAAACAGAGGCAGGTTAACTTGCAATGGCATAAGATGACATACATGGGCGTCCGTCTCTGCAGAGCTCTCTCATGCACTTGCCGGAGTCCTTGCAGAGGAGGAGGGAAGCCTCAGGCTGAGAGTGAGCCGGGCCCTCCCTAATGAGTATGAGGCATAAGGGAACCCAGACAAGGAGCTGCTGGCCAGCCAGAGTGTCCCACGGCGAGAGCCTGGGCTGGTGCTGCCTGGCTCAGCTCCTCCATCCTGTGGCCCCAGGTCAGGTTTACTCCAGGGCGTGCCCACCCTGGGGGCTTCCTCCCCAGGGGGCATGGGAAGGGATGGCGTATGCACTGGCCACTCCCCCAGCCGTCCGAGCTTTCTAGGACCTGCTGGAGATGTCCGCGCTCCTCCCTGCGGCTGGCCCAGACTTTGTTCCTTGCTCTCAAAGCAAACCCGCACTCTCCTTCCTGCCCTCTGGTCCATTTTCTGAAAACACTAAGCTCTTGGCTCGAAGTTAACTGCTTCCTGCTTTCATGCGCTCGGGCCTGAACCAATGAGGTCCAGCCGGCTGCCCGAGCCGGTCCCATGTGGGCAGCGCCGTTGTCCCTGCCGAGTGCACAGAGGCTGGGGGACTCAGCCTGTGGAGAGCTGTGCGCTCCCTCTTCTCACCACAATCCCCTAGGAGTTACTCGGTGTCAGTGCCCTTCTGAACACTGCACGGGAAGGTGGCATGTCTGACCCGGGCCCTGGTGACACGCCAAATCCAGTTCAACTGATCACATCATTCCCCGCCTCGGGTTCCACCCTGATCACAAGGTGGCATTCCCCCGGGGCAGGGGGACGGGTTTCTCCGGGATCTCCTAAATCCTGGCTCTGGTAACGGAGCCTCCTTTCCAGCATCTTCTCGAAAGCTAATTCAATACAGCAGGAAGCCCTAAGGAGGGCCTTCGACTGTGTCTGCCTCCTTTCCAACAGGAAGCAAAGCTGCTCCATTCCAAAGAGGTAATTACCCCCTCTGCACCACGTTCCAATTACGCAAAGGTATGTTGTTTCCCTTCCACTGAGAGTTTTCTCCTGATTACCTGGAGGCATGCAGGTGTGCCTGAAACTACGCTTAGCCCCCCAAATAAATGTCTACACTGAGGGGCGCGCACAGCAGTGCCAGGCAGGCTGCCCGCGGCGTGGGTGCTCACAGGGACCCATGGCTGTTCCCTTGGTGACTCGGGCGGGACCCCAAGGCCAGACAGACTGTGAGGCAAGCGCTTTCGTTGGACGCTTAAGAGCAGTTCCTGTGAAAGGGGATCTCATGCCCCTCCCTGCCCACAGGCCTGCACTCTGTCTCACGCTCTCTAATCCACACTCAAGGAAGAAAAGCAAACTTTTCACTATGTTTCCTTTGCATTCAAGGTCAGGCAGCAAGGTGTGACCTTGTAACCATCGATGGGCACCAAAGTGCCCATGTAGATAAATTTAAAATATCTGTTGCGATAGTTTCTGTGTTGTCTCCTATCAAATAACTTCTAATCTTTATTTGTTGTTATAGCCTGGACGTGTGTGTGCCCCCAGATTAATTTGTGCATGGCAGTGGGCGGCCGGCTGGCTTTGAGGGATGCGACCCCCTTCCTGAGCAGTAGGAGGAGGGGAAGAGCTCTGGGAGCCTCTGCGGCACCCACAGCACAGCGAAGGGGCCCAAAGGTACTCTTTGAAGGGCGAGCCAAGCCATCAGCCACTAAGGCGATTGTCCACACGGTTTCCCATTGGGGTGCGGTGCACGCAGGGACTCCGTCAGGGAACCTTTCACTGAAAGTTGAGGAGTCTGGTTAGCTCCTTCGAAAGCTCTTCTTTGGCAAAACCCAAGTGGGTGTCATTTAATAGGGTATGATAATGTTTTTCAGCTGATGCTGTAGGGACCATCCTTGGGGCAGCAAAGGGCAGAGGATGCAAAGCATCGCGGGTAGGACGAGGAGCTCGCTCTCCGCAGCAGCGTCTCCTACCTTACCTGTTCTTCTGCAAACCCTCCTTGCCTAGGAATAGGGCTAGTGAACCCGAGTGGAATGACAAGGTCAACTCGTGACGTGGGAATGCGGGAACTGTACCTGGTTATCCGCACACGGAGGTGCCGAGGGCCATGGTCCCACCGGGCAGCCTCTAAGGCAGGGTGGCCTGGATCTTCCCGTGTGACTCACACGACCGTCCCACCAATGCCACCCTGCTGTGGGAATGATCTCCGTCAAACCCCGACCCAGGGCATGGAGTCTCTCCGTCTGTCACCCAGTTGTCACAGAGGTCTATGCAAACATCGGCTTCTGCAGTTTAGATGAGAAGCCACGTCGCATCAGGTAAAGTGGCTGAAAGAGCTGCTCTCCTCCCTGGGGCCCCTGGGTTCTGACTCGATCACGACCCAGCTCAGCTTTCGTCCTACCTTCCTGCGAATTCTCCCCACGGTCCTTGGGAGCGATCACGAAATCAAACCCGCTCTGCTTAGTTTCTTGTTGCTTCGGGACCAGAATCCCTGTGTTTGGCAAGAGAGGACAGGGACACTAACCCGGGGGTGGGGGTGGGGGGGTCAGGAAAGCCTCCCTCAGAGTTAAAGTCTGTGTGACACGGCTCCTTTCCTCTCCCTGTCCTAGAAATATGCGATGCTCTCTGTCCCACTGCTTGTTAACTTGACACCCTTCCCCTGACGCCCTTGCGCACCCACAATGCACTGCTAATCGATCAGCTCCCCACAACACGGGGCACACCCACCCACCAAACACACAGGCCAAGAAGCTGGGGGCCACCTCCGTCCACACCCCACATTACATCCTTCAGCAAATCCTGGTGTTTTCACCCGCCCCTAAACCAACCCCTCCTCACCCACCTCGTAGTTCACTTTGCTTCATTGGGTCCTCACCGGAACCCCAGCTCTGTGCAGGGGGCCCCACCTCCACACCGTGCTCCCTCTCCTCTCCTCTTCCTGGCCCCACCCCTCCCCCCGTCCCCCTCCCCCTCCTCAGAAGCTGGAGCACTGCCCCTCTGCACTGGTCCGCACCTGTCACCTGTCACCTGTCGCGGGTGAGGACATCTTCCTGCCCCTGTGGCCCTCAGCCTCATCCTGGTGGGGAGGGGGACACGGGAGCCCGGGAGCAAATCAATGACTGGATTGTGTCCCCGGGACCTCACATAAAGAACAAAGGCCCTGGAGACACCGGAGGCTGGAGCGGCTGATTCTGCTGTGAGGAGTCGGGGAGGTGGGGGAGGCCAGCGCCGTGGTGCCCCTTGGCCGGGACAGAAGGGCGGTTTCCAGGTGGAGGAGGGCAGCCCCCGCCGTCTGTCTGTGGCCTCCCCTGCAATCTCTCTACCTCTGCATCTGACTTTGGCCCTGACACGGCTGTGGGGAGGGCTTCTGAGCCCTCCAGACAGTAACTCATGCCCCCGCCCCCAGCAGCTCCTTTCCCAAGGAAGGGACCGTCCCCGCTTGGTGCTTGGTGAAGTCACAGGGAGACTCCCGAGCGCCAGCACCAGCCAGGCCTTGCACCGAACACCGGGCATCCCGTGTCTCCCTCGAGACAGCTCCCAGCTAATGCCGGAGGGCAAGTCAGAGAGCAGCTCCTGGGCCCCAGGGTGAAGGGGCGCGGCAGGGCAGGGGCAGGGTGAGGAGGTCAAGGGGGTGGAGCAGGGGCAAAGGTGCAGGGGTGCAGGGGGGGAGCAGAGGTACAGTGGGGGGGCGCTGTGGTGGAGCAGGGGCAGGGGTGCAGGGTGGGGCATGGCCTGGTGGGGCAGGTTTGTGGAGCAGTGACAGGGTCGAGGGATTGAGAAGGTGGCAGGGACAGGGGAGAAGGGGGCCCGTGGTGAAGCAGGTACAGGGGTGTGTGGGGGTGGTACAGGGCAGGGGTGTGGGAGGCCAGGGTGGTGGAGCCCGGGCAGGGGTGCGTGGGGGAGGGGCAGAGGAAGGGGTGCTGGGGGCCGGGCAGGGCAGGGGCCAGGCTTGCAGCGCAGTCTGTGTTGTTGTGCCCTGTCCACACCGCGTCCTGCCCCCTTTGCTGAGCTACCCTCATCCTTCACCCCTTGTCGCCTGTGGTCCGTGAGCTCCTTCTTCCTCCTGGAAGCCTTGCCCTGCCCTGGCAGGTGTGTGCCACAGGCAGGAATCTGGTGCTCCGAGGGCATCCGGGCGTCCACTGGTCCGGAGATGGGCTGCTGTCTTCCCTGGACACCACTTCCACCTCCCGACCATTTTCTCCGAGTCCGTGAGGCTAGAACTTAGAGGGCACGGCTGGTCCTGCAGGCCTGGGGCCGCCCCTCGGCCCGTGGAGTTGGGTCTTGGAGATGGCAGGGGACCCTCCTTCCCTGCCGTTCCTGATAACACGTCACTGATAACCAGTCTCCGCCGTTGACCCCCTTCTGTGGATCCCCTGATGCTGGAATAGAGTCCCAAATCCGCTTTCTGGTGTTCCCAGCCCTGAGAATCCATGGCAGCCCGATCAGCGACGGCCGTTCCACACAGTCCCTGAGCCACAGCTACCGGCCATAGATACAACCCCGTGTCTGCAGGCTCCTGGGTCCCCGCTCCCACTGGTAAAAGCTGGCTGGCCCCTCTTCCTCCCAGGCCCTTCTCCACTGTCACGGCCTCCAGGAAGACTTCCCTGATGCCCTCGAACCCATTACTGACACTTGGCACACCTTTGGCCCACGTTTGCCTCTGAATCAGGGCACCTCTTTTATCCTTCTACTCAGAGAGCAGGAAAAGGGACCGTCCCATCTGCCAGGAACCTCGACTCTCACAGATTGTAATTATTTAGAACATGGCCTGGAAATACGAAGTTACGATTATGAGCACTGTGGCAGCTACGGTTTTAGAACTCAGGGATAATCCTTGCAGCAATGTGCAAACACTCCAAGAGACTAGCCTGGAGAGGTCCGCCATGTGGTTGCTAAGGAGCCCGCGGCTTTAGGGGGGCTGGAAGCTGCTGGGGCGGCAGGCTGTCGCTGATTAGACTGTTTGTACCAACACTGCAGGACCTCTCCAAGAATGTGAGTGTTTGGGTCTTCGAAGTCATTTATTTGTGGAATTGTGGGTTGGTATAGAAAGGCTGCACTGTAGGGAATGAAGTTGGGATTTGATAAATGAGTTTTGGGGCCAGTTTGGGGGAACCTAGCTATACTCTGTGCTGTATGTTTCGGCGGCTCTGTTCTTCCAAAATGCGATTACGGGTAACACCAGCAAATATGTCAAAAGCGTGGGTCACGTTTTTCTGGCCTCTTGGGTTTAACAAGCCTATTCATCAGGGACCAGCTGTGCCTTCAGAAGATTCACCAACGGACACCATGGGCGCTTTGAGAAGCCGTCTACCCGCATTCCCTCATTCACTGAAACTTCTGTGAAGCTCCATGCGATACGCATGCATTATTCTGAACATGCAAAGACTTTACAAGAAATAAAATGACAGTTTAATGTGTGGGACGTAGGTCCAGCCTTCCCACCCCAAGGCCAAGCTATCTTCAGGGGAAGGAAAATCAGCCCCCAAAGCCACACTGCCTACACCATCAGCAGCAGGTACAAAGATACCCTTGTTGCAAGAGGGCCGATGCCTCACATTCCCACCCCGTATGTAAGTTTCCACTTGGTGTCATAAAAGCAAAGCCATGAGCAGGCAAACAAAAGGAGAGTTGTTTGTACTTCCTTTCCTCCTTTTACCTCTTCCCTCCCTTCTCCCATCGTTCCCCATCTCTCCCCATCTTTCCCCATCTCTTCCCCATCTCTCCATCTCTCTCCATCTCTTCCCATCTCTCTCCAACCCTCCCCATCTCTCTCCATCTCTCCCCATCTCTCTCCATCTCTCCCCATTATCTCTCGTCTCTCCCCACATCTCTCTGTCTCTCCCCATATATCTCTGTCTCTTCCCATCTCTCCCCATCTCTCTCCATCTCCCCCCATCTCATCTTCCTCCCAGGTGTCTTCCTCCCATGTGTCTCCCTCCATTCAATGTCTCAGTCAGGTAGCTTTGACCTGGTGGCCGCCCCTGACACCACCGACCTTTCCTCCTTACACAAGCCTGCACTTGATTTCCAGAAGATGCTTGTTAGCATCTCTGTCCCATCTCTGCCCACCGTCCTTAGTCCGCTGGGCTTGCGCCTTCACCGACAACACCTCAGAGCCTCCCTCTGCAAGCCTGGGACGGCATCTACACTTGTCGCCTGCTCATACCCGCTAACATTACTACCCACCACCTCCCGGCGTATGCACTGGAGGACTGGCAAGCCCCGGAAGCTTACTGTGCTCCAGGCTGAGCGCCTCCCCTCCACCGGACAGTCCTGCCGTTGCCCCAGCCCACTGCATGGCATCACCAGGTGGTGGTCCTCCTGCTTGACCACGGAAGCCAGGCTCTCCACCCGGGGGTGACACCCGCCCCCGTGGGGCCCCGGCTTACTTCCGTCCCTGGATTTTGTTGTCCTTTATCACAGGGGTCCTGCCCTTTGTCTTAACCTTGATTCTCTATTCAGAAGCAAAGAGGTCAGATGTGTCCTGGCTTTGCTCAGAGCAAACTTCTGTGTCCTGAAAAGCAACCCCAATCCCCAAGGGTGGCTCCCCATGCATGGTCCTGGGGAGCCCTGGGCTGAGCTCCTGGCGCTGACCCTCCCCAGTTGCTCCATTGGCTCAGCCACCCAAGGCCCTTCCCTGCCCTGCTCTGCATTCCCCTCCCCTCCCCACTGGGCTCGCCCCTGGGGCTTCAAGCTGCCTCCCCAAATCCCCCAGGAGAGCCCAAGTCCTTGTTGCAGGAACTGTCCTGGGCATGGTAAGATGCAGGCTCCTGTCCTGGCTACTTGTCCACCTAAAAACTCCAGCCACCGCTTCAATAGTTCCTAGATGCCTTTCCTATTTAGTTTCTTTCCCACACGCGCCTCTCATTACATCACAGCGGGTTTCCCGTGTTCATCTTGTGTGTTGTCCGTCTTTCCTCCCAGAATGTACGTGAGGTGGCCACTCCTGGGTATCCAGACCCTCGAAGAGTGCCTGGTGTGGCCAGCGGGCATTCAGCACACCTCTGTGAATCCTTTATCCTGACGACCTGGGACAGTGCTCTGTTAGAAACAGCATTGACGTTCTGGAATCTTGATGCTGGAAGAGGCCCGGCGAGGATGAGTCCCATTTCCTTCTCAGCGCAGAAACACGGTGGGCCCTGACCCCTCCCAGTCCTGAAGCAGGCTCTGTCCTGGGGCTCATGGTCACAGGGGATACCCCATTCTCTCACCGAACGAGTTCAATCCAGGATTCCTGCCATCCTAGCTGCACATACACGACACTCGGGACAGGTGGGTGCAGCATATTTCCAAGGAGCAAGGCGACGAGGATGGCATTTCTGGTGATTCAGATGACCAGTGGTGCAGGGGCCACCTTCCCTGGCACGTGAAACCTTCCTTAAAATGAATCCTGACCTTCACCGATCCCTTTTAGATTTTCCAATTAAGTGCCAAGTCAGGAAATAGAGTAGCTTGATCTTATTTTCAACAGATCAGCTGGATTCACTTATTTATACCGGAATGTACTTCCACATGTAAAAAATCTGTTATGTAAGTTTTGGAATAAACTGCCCTTTGGTATATAAACTTAATTGCCCACATTATAGATTACCGATTGTCCCATCATTTTGCATTTTATAGTTTAAGTCACCATACACTTGAATTTATAGGAAACAAACAGGTTCTCTAAAATCCCAAGAAATACATTTATTTAGCATAATCCAAGAGCTTCGTGGATACCGTCCAAATTATAATTCAAGATTGAAAAGCAAGCACTGAACTAAAGTGACCCAAACTTATGGAAGTAACTAGGACTTAATTTTATTTTCTCGGGTCTCAGCTACCCTAACCATTTGTACTTAGCTAGAAAATTAGTGTGGGCATTATTGAGTATCTTAAGTGCCACTAGCATTCTTTGGTGTTTAAAAACGATTCTCGGAGCTGCAGATCAGGACACAGAGTCAGACGGGGAACAGGCTGCCCTCACGCTTCTGAATTCTTGAAGAATTTCACAAGGCGGCAGCTGGACCTTTCCTGGTCTTCAAAGTCAGGCCATCAGGATTCTCCAAAAATGAATGAATTACAACAAACTCTTTCACAGCCTGTGAGTTGTTAGCACCTTTTCCCAGTGCTGCAGGGAGTGGGGGTGGGGGAGAAAAGAGAGAAGGAAACAGGCTCCCGAGGGAGGTAAGTCGCAAGGAGAAGCAGCCATGCCTTTCTAGAGGCCGCAGGGAGACCTGGGCCCCGTAGGATGGGGGCGGGGGAGGGGGTGCCGCCTGCTCAGGCACATCCTCACCCTTGAACTCCGTGCAACCCGGGAGGGAGGGGCTGGGAACACAGAGGCTCGCAGCACCCAGCCAGCCTGCAGGCGTTCCGGAATCCGAGGAAAACACTTTAATTAATATGTAAAACAGCAGTGGGGAGAAAAGGGAGGTTAATTTCCAAACCACATCACTGTGCAGCTCTCTCGGGTTAGGAAACCCTGGGACACTTACAGCAGCTCCTATTTAAAGGCACAGACGAGCTTTTGTCTGGGGGCAGCTCCGAAGGTGCTTGCAGGCCCTTTCATCTGCCCCCCACCATAGCGGTCCTCTTCGGTGCTTAGACACGGCCTCTGACGGGCGGGCTGTGGTTTTTAATTTGCAATGCATCCTCCGGTGTGAACCCACGGGGGCTCTGGCCCGCTGCTGTTGTTCGGGGCCAGCTGAAAGCAGCTGAAAGCGGTGTAGACCGGGGTGTTGCTGCCTGGCTGGCTTTCTGGTGCTTCCTTTGTTCCCGGGCAGGCCACCTCTGGAATGCGGGGAGCAGGCCCCATCCTGCGGCTCTGGAGGCCGCAGGGCACTGGCTTGGGGTGGGACTGCTGCTCATTTCCTGGGCTGAGGTCTCCGACCCTGACCTGGGCAGGCTGCAACCCGTGCTCCCTGTGCCAGGACCGGCCTCTGGCGGAGACCAGGGTCCCCCAAGGGGAGGCGTGTGATGGAGCAGGGCCGACACGTCTTCCCTCTATCGGACTTAGATGGCCTCGTTCAGTGCTCGTACCATTAACCCAACTAAAGCAGCATAAGGACTTGCTGACCTGTGATAGTGGGGCACTGGGCGGGGGGGGCGTCCTGACTCCCGCCTTCTCCATGCCTCAGATAATCGAGCAACGTCTGCTTCTGGTCCTCAGACACCCCGTGGGGGGCCCAGGAGCGTGGAGGGATGTCCTACAGCATCATCAGATATGACGGCCTGGCCTACCCATCAAACATCCAAGCGTCTCTGAAGTCAGACATAGACATGTTCTTGGGTCACACACTTCTTTAAGAATTAAACTTCTCCCCCCAGAGGAAAACATATTTGCCCACATGTGCAAAGTTGGCATGCATTTTCGGGGGGTTTTGCCCACCCCGTCTGGCACGGTGAAAGGGTCGCCTCTAGAAACTGCCCTCACTGCCTCTGCACCCCTGCTCTGCCTAGATTGTCTGTGACCCCCCAGCGTCCAGCGTGGGGTCCTTCCCATCTGTCCCCACACCAGCGGAGTTGGGTTTCCGCATTCCCCAGGGCACCCCTGTGGCCGCCCGAACGCCAGCTTGGCATCGTGTCCCGGGGGACTTTGAGTCTTGCTCTGGGCAAGTCGAGCGCTGTGGGTGTTCCAGACCCTGTGTCCTCCTGCTTCTGCTGGGACACCTGCCGGCCATCTTCAGAAGGCCCAGCTCCTTGTGTCCCTCTTGCTCACACCACCCTCGCTTCCTCCGGGATGCTCCTTGTTCCTGTGATGGAACCTTCCTTACATCCCAGGTATCTGCCACCGGGCGCCCCCTGGGTTCACCTCCCCAAGCACAGCCAGTGCAGTCCTGGCTGAGGGTCTCCTCCACTTGGCGTTGAGCTTCTGCCATCCCAGATTCTGTCCCCTGTGTTCTTGTGGGTGAAGCTCCCAGGGCGGTGCCGGCCCCCGATTTCTGCCGTGAGAACTGTGACCTGCAGAGAGGCGACGACCCAGGGAGGGCATCTGGGTGGCTTGAGGGGCTGGTGGACCTAATTGTGTGGGAGTTACAGCCCCAGCCCCATCCCCACCCCCAACAACACCCCCCAGGGAGTTGCCCCTCTGTCTGTGCAGAGACAGTGACAAGGCCTGGTGCCTCACGCACGTGCTGTTCACAGATGGATGCCTCTGGAGAGACGTGGTGAGGGACATGGTTAGAGCCTGGGAGTCAGAGGACGGGGGTTCCAGCTCCCCTCCGCCCCGAGCCACGCGATTTCCCTCTGTCTCTGTCTCTGTCTCCGACTCTCTCACACACACAGCCCTGTACCCATGATCCTCCCACTTCTCTGAGGGTGTTGGCTCATAGGTTACCCCACATCGTGGCTTTGTACTTCCTCCTCCCCGGGTCCTAGGACAAGCCCCGCCCCAGGCTCTGTAGGACACACCTGCCATGCACGTTCCACACCACAGCATACCCCTCACCCCCCACCCCCCGGACAGCTGCTTGCGACATCTCCGCGCTCACCGTCCCGCTCAGCTGAGTGACGGTCTCCACGCTCCGCGGAAGCTCACCGGCCTTCTTGATCCGTGGATCCCAAGGACTTCTCGTAAGCCACAGCCTCTGACCTGGGGGCGGTGTTGTAAGCCACTGGCCACAGCCTGCTTCTCTGGGATGGCTGACCGCCTTGTGAGCCAGCAGGTCCCTTGTCCCCTGTCCCCTTCACGCTGATCTTGGGGCCCCTGACTCCCAACCTGTTTGGCGGTCTGAGGAGATAACTCATTTCCAGCACTTCTGCGAAGACTTCAGTTTCTGTAATTTTCTCTTGGCTGGAGTATGGCCTCATTTCCAAGACGGAATTATCACAGGGCCGGACCCGCACAGTCTGGTTCGGCCCACCTTCCTGTGGCCTGGGTGCTTTGCGGGCTGCTTTCTGGTTGGCGGGGTCAGGAATGGGTACCGCATGCTCCCCGCGCCCAGCCCTGCGCTGCCCCACCGGCAGAGACGGGCCCCATCTGTGAGGCCTCAGATGGCTTCTTTCCTGCAAACGTCCAGGCGATGCCTTGCCTCCACTCCAAACAAACAAAACAAAACTAGACACAACCTTGAAGGGACCCTTGTGCAGAGAAGTTTATCATTACAAAATCTTTATGTTCTTGTGCAATTTGCAAAAAGACTCTGTTCAGGGGTGCCTGGGTGGCTCAGCGGGCTAAAGCCTCTGCCTTCAGCTCAGGTCATGATCTCAGGGTCCTGGGATCCAGCCCCGCATCGGGCTCTCTGCTCAGCGGGGAGCCTGCTTCCCCCTCTCTCTCTGCCTGCCTCTCTGCCTGCTTGTGATCTCTGTCTGTCAAATAAATAAAATTAAAAAAAAAGTGTTCATTTTTTTATCATGAAAATAACCCAAAACTATCTTGATCTTGTTTTTCTTATTATAATCAACATCTCAGCAAAAAGAAAAAAAAAGTTAGGAGTTCGTGGGCTCAGGAAACGGAGCTCCCGTATGGATGTAGAGCAGCGGTTTCCCGTGGGGGCCTGCGCTGGTCTCCCCTGGAGGGCGCGGGAAGACCGGGGGCTGAGTCCTGCCTGGAGTTTCTAATTCAGTGAGTCTGCGGTGGCCAGGAATTTGCTGATCAGCCACACCCGGGACCCCACGCAGGACTGCCGGCCTGAGGTGCCTGCCCTGCTGGATTCCTGGCCCATGATACTCCCGGGAATCGGCCACCTCTCTCTCCACCCCGCATGCTGGGTTCCTCGCCCTCTCCAGCTCCGCGAGCAGGGACCAGACCCTCTCTGGGCTGCATGCGAGGTGGAGCTTCTCCACCAGAGAAGGAGGCCTGTGCGTGGGAAACTCTCAGCCCTTCAGTGCCCGTCCAGTGTCTGCGTCCCTTTCACCAGAGATGCCGGGGTGTGGAGGGGCCGCTAGGGTGCACTGTTAGGGGCCTCTCATATGTCCCTCCCTCCTGAAGCTTCCCCCTGCTTTCAGATGTTCCTCGGTGTCCAAGGACGCTGTGGGGTGAGTTAAGGCGGGCCTGGCCGCGGAGCTCCAAGCCACAGAGCTCCTCCGTTGGGCTTATGCTCGGGTCCCTGGGGCCCCCTGTTTGGACAGAGGGCTTAGTCGCCTTTCCCCATGACCTTTGCTTCTCAGTTACGGACTCCCCTCTCGCACAGACAGCAGCCTGGGGGAGGAGGATAATGAGGAGTGCTATTTTCTGAGCATCTACTACGTGCTGGCGTTGAACCCTTGCAAAGCCTAGGAGGTAGATGCTCCGTTCCAGACAAGGAAGACCAGGCTTGGCGGAAAAGCCACCTCTTCCTTGGGGCCCACCTGGCTAGGTGCAGCGGTGCGGCTGGAGAGCCAGGAGCTCGTTCTGGGGGGCCCCGGGAAGGGGTCACGAGTGCTGGCCTCTGGCTCCAGCTCGTTGCAGACCTGGGGCGGGTTTCTCCTGGGCAGCCCTTGGAACACAGAGTTGTTGATGTTGATGTTGTTGCTCTAAATGGGATGACGTATAAATTCCCTCTCCCTCCAATGTTCCAGGAGCTTCTGGCAGTCGTGGAGGACTCGCTGCCTAGCTGTTGCCCCGGGTGATTTTCTCAGATCCCCGCTCTGGGCCCAGGGCCATCGCCCCAATTCACCATGCTCAAGAGATGCCTTTGTTCGCACAAAGGCGACCTCAGGTAATCCCTGTGTCGGTCCACCTCCCATGTTAAGCACCAAATTAATTTCAGAAGTTGCATAAGGCATGGCCGACCCCTCTGTTTTTCTTGGGAGGGGCGGCTCAGTGGGGTGGGGTGTTGGTCAGGTCCCTGCCCAGCCCCCCTCTGCTCTGATCGGCCTGGAGGTACCCTGGTGTGGCTGGAGGGGTTCCTATCCGATGCTGTTGGCAAGCACGTAACTCAGGGAGAGCCTGAAGATTGAATACCCGTCTTCAGATCCCAAGACACCCTGCCCCGCTGTCCTGTGTGCTTGACACACACATCCTGCTCCAGAAAAGTTACAAAGAGTCACAGTTTTGGGGGGCCCTACGTGACTTTATGCCCTCCCTGAAATTCTGCTCGCACTCCATGTACGGCTCTGAACCAAGTGAAGGCAGGAATGAGGGCTGTGACCCTGACCAAGTCAAACACCGGAGAATAAAAGGGACGACGAGGAGGGACCAAACTTCCATCCGGGGAAGCCTGACATCTCTGAGAATTTCGGGGACTAAGTGGAAAACATTTGCACTGTAAGGAGGACATAAAGCGCAAAGTTCTGGATCTCTGACTGCCCCCAACGGAGGCAGCCCATCTCCCCCCAAGAATGATGGCCCCCTGTCACCTGTGGGGGTGGGCACTGGGCACGCCTTACACTATGGCTGTTTTCTTTTTGGGAATTATCCCTCACCAGGGAAGAAAGCCCATCCCCATTCGACAGGGATTTGAATTCAAGGAAGCCTGGAGGGAGGAGTGGAAACCTTGTGACTTAATTTTGCCCAATAATGAAAGTCCGTATAAATCAAGGCTCACGCAGCTCTTTTATGAATAAAACATTATACCTGGAGGCAGGAGGATGGGCTGTATTTTACTATCTTCATTAATCTGCGGGTTTGCTGTTCAAGGTGGAGGCCACCCATCACCTCAAAGAGGAGACATGCCCGTCTGGAAGTCTGTTTTCTCAGATCAGGAAAATGATCTCTTTCCTGAGGAGAATCTTTTTCCTCTGATAAACCCAGGATGTCACGTGTTTTGAGGATCTGCAAAAGGACTTCAGCATGTTCAGGCTCAGGGGCTGGCTGAGTGCTTGCACCACATCCCAGGGCGTCTGCATTTTATGAGGGTTACTGGGGACTCCGTTGTCGTTGGGTCGGACACGCTATTGTCATAAAGACCACCGTGCGGTCGCTGTGGCAACAGACGGGAAGGGCCGGCTCGCTGCCCAGGCTGCTTGCTCTGGTCACGGGCCAGGCTTTCTAGACAAAGGGATGGGAGCCCCTGGGGGGCTCAGTCTCTCGAGCATCTGACCCTTGATTTTGGCTCAAGGCATGACGTCCTTCGGCTCCTGGGATCAAGCCCTGCATCAGGCTCCACGCTCAGCTGGGAGTCTGCTCATCCCTCTCCTTCTGCTCTTCCTCCCTCTTTCTCTCTCTCTTTCCAAAATAAATAAAATCTAAAACAAACAAACAATAACAACAACAAAACCCCCAAACAGAAACAAACAAACAGCGGATGAAGGAAATGTGTGCGAGATGTCAGGACCTCCCCTTGGAGGACTTCCTCGATATGTCAAGTATCTTGGACGGTCCGATCGAACATTGCTCGTGACCTAGTTTGACGTTATTCAGGAGATGCAATAAGGTGATTTTTCTTTTAAACTATCTTATCAACCAAGCAGATTCTTCTATGTGGCCATCTGCTCGTTTTGCAGCCGTCAGCTGTTCTCGGAGCTGAAATAAAAAAAAATCCTGCTGTAAAAAAATCAATGCACTGCTCTCATAGAGACATAGATTTAATATGTCACTGGAATAGACGCCATAGAAATACCCAAATTGGTAACACTGATCATATCCCCATTTGACGGAGGGATCTTCAGGAAGACGGGCCAGGGCTCCACGCGGGGTCCGTCGCATTATTTAGGTTATCGTGTGAATAACAAACTCAGAGATTTTAGCAAGAGGGATAAGACACAGTGTTCTCGCCCTGAAAAGAGGCTGCGGATCTCTTTCCTGCAGTCCTGTCTCGTTGAGACTATTTTCCTGGTGTTTCTGAAACTGTGGTTCTGTTCATAGTTTCAAAAATAAAAGCTTTGAATTGGGCTCTGTTTGGGGTTCAGCAAATCAGGGCAGTTTGTTCTGGTTTGTATCTGAGGTTCCGTTTGGTACGTGCCCCTGGAGTTGGTGCCGTGCTTTTGGCCACAACCTACATTTATCCGAGTGTGTAAACAGGAAAGGCTAGATGGGAGCCCACTGCCACTCTGGGGTTCACATCCCCGACCCTGCCTCTAGAGCTGCAGAGGAGAGCAGGGCCCTCCGTCCACATCTTCAGGGTGAGCCTAATGAGAGACGGGGTCGGTTAGTGAGAAAAATGTGGGGATTAAGACGCCTGACTTCTGCTGCCCTGGCGCCCCCAGAAGGGTCTAGACACACACCTTGTCAGTGCGTGTGCCCCTTGGAGCAAGGTGGTGGTTTCTCCCCAGGAAGGGGCTGGTTGGCACCACCCAAGTGCCTCTCTCCAGCCAGCAGTCCTGGGCGCCCTGCTGTAGATCCGATACCCGCCCCAGTTCCACATTTGAGGAAACAGGATCAGAAAGTCACATGACAAACAGGGAGGAGTTCATTCAGAGCTTTTCTGGCTTCCACGGGGCTCTGCTCTCTGTCTCGAGGCCTCCATGGACCCAGGTAGAAGGTGGCATATACATTGTCAACTTCAACATTTTTGCAGGCCAAACATCGGTAAAAAGCACAGTAGTGCAATTACAAAAACCTCCTGAGAATCAAATATTTGATAGGGTAAAATCAAATAGTAGCGACCATTTTTCCTCTGAAGATAGCCACATTGTTGGCCAAGGAGGGTTTCCATCAGATGGAATTGTATCAAAGAATCCTGCTATGTTTTGGCAACATTTTTCCTCGTCCTGGCTATGAGAATGGCTTTTGCAGGGTAGAACACGGACTCTGGGGCCATCCTGGTTTTGGTTCCCGGGAAGCTGACTGGTGGGAAACGGGTTCATCCACTCCAGTGAACCCCAAAGTGAAAATCGAGACTCTATTATGATCCATGTATGAAATGAAATTTCTATAAATCCCGACTTTTCATTTGCTCCTGATTAGTTAAATCAGGAACTGGAAGATGCTGTCAGTGCAGAGATGGGGAAAGTAAACGAGAGAAGTATTCACAGTTGCAGTGTAGTGCCTAGTTACAGCGGAAGAATGTCATTTGCTGGGGGCTAGATCTTTTGCTTTTGCTTTGGGATCTTTTTTTTGAGGGGGGGTTTCTCCATTTGTTTGTTTGTTTAATGGAATAAAATTAAATCAATTTAAAAATGTCAACGCTTTGAATGATGCTTTTATTTTATTTCTGTTTTTTTTTCCTGCTTTGTGAGGGATTCTCCCAGGTTTTCCTACCAGTTGCACCCACGATTCCAACTCACCTTCCTTCGCTGCGTCTGCATGTCCCGCTACAGTGATGCTTTCAGTGAACAAAACTGTCCCTTTGAACCGTGGAATAGGTGAATGACCTTTTGCAATAAACACACGCTCCGGCTCAACGCGACCAGAAAAACCAAACGAATTGATGGCCAAATAAAAAGTGATTGGGTCAATTGAGAAACACCTGCCAAATCGAGGCTGCGGGCTGGGAAATTCTCACCCACGCTCGGGAGTCACGCCTCTCTATAATGTGGAGGCTGCGTGTGTCTGTATGGAAGCAGCCACTGCTCGGATATTTAAAGAGCCTCGTTCTTTCATTTTTCCTTCCTGGAACTGAGAATTGAGAGACCAGGGTTTACTGAAGATGAGAAACGCAATCAAACAGTGGCTTATTCTTTTAAAGTAAACAGAGCAAAGGCTCTGGGCTGCAGATATAGCCAAGAGCGAGCTCTACACAAAGAGGAGATTATGGAAACAAAAGTCTCTTCCACTGAAATAATTATCTTTCATCACTGAACTGCTTTTCTTGTTTTCATTCGTGCAGAATTTTAAGAGTCAATGGTACTGACAAAGGCTAACGAGAAAATGGGGATGGTGGATTTGCAGGTTTGGGGGACCCCAAACGTCAGCCCTTCTCCCCGGCCCACATGGACCTTACTTCTTCTTCAAAGCCCTGCTGAGACCCCTCATCTTTGGGTCGTGTCCCTGGCCATGCCAGCCCTTCTGACTCCCTCTCCTCTCTGTATTTCTGAACCTCATGAAGACGCGATGTAGATGTGACGCGATGCCCCTTGGTTTGGCTCTTCCTCCTCAACTGCTAGCTGGAGAGTCCAAGGCTGGCTCCGTCCAGGCTTCATATATGAAAAACGAAATAACAAAAACCAGAACAACTTTGATGAGCTCTGTTCTGTTTTGTGTGTTGTCTCTGTCACACCATCTGCCCTGAAGGGAGCAGGGGACTTGATGGCCGTCTCTGTCCTCCATCGTGCCCGGCATGGAGCTGAGTGGATCGTGAGTGCCCAGCGAATGGTTGCGGACGTTGTGTAGGTGACTGCGCTCAGGCTTGGAAAGTCTGTTCAAGTATTTGGAACAGGATCCTAGATTATCTCCCACAGGTAGTAAAACTCGATCCTTTCGCCAACTGGCCGAAGGTGAATAGCCGAAGGCTGTTGGAATCGTACCTGCTGCCAGTTTCCAGAGAATGTGAACCCCGTTCTGGGTTCCTGTGTGTTTCGGAGCCTGGGGCTGATCTCTGAGCACCAGAAGCACTGTGTAGTGAGTCTGACCCTCGTTGGAGCCCTTCTGAATCCTACCAATTTCTGAGCTCTCCAGAACAGGATCCGTTAAACGTGGTAGACACATGGGAACTGGGGGTTTCCTGATAAGGTTGAGGGACCCTTCCGAATCCTGTGGCTGTTCCTTACCAAACGTCCTTAAACAGAGTGTGGCCAGGAGTTAATGACCCTTTGTTAACACAGGTATTGCCAATTCACCCGTTCACTCTCAAGGCAAATTCTTGCGATGGATTCCAACAACTTTCTTATAACTATTATGCAAAGGACTAATTTTCTTCTTGTTCAAAAGCAGTAGTCTCCCTCTTTCACTGTTTTTTTTTTTTTTTTTTTTTTTTCTTTCTTTAAGTTCTATTGAGAACTGTGATATCCTCCATTCTGGTTGTGCATGAGAGACCCGCCTCGGATTCTAGGTGTAAAGGTTAACTTTAAGGTTAATATAAGCATAGTCTTAGAGCCCTGGTGGTTAACACCAGGATAATATATCCCTATTGGATGGTGGCTAGGTGTGGAGGGTATCACAGAATTACGAAATGGATTTGCTATAGATACTTGTTAGTGTATGTGTCATATATATTTAGTGTATACATGTGATACAAAGTATATACAGACCTGTGTGATATTATGGGAGTACTTATTACACTGTTATGTATAAGTATTATTATATGAGTGCGTGTGTGTACGTGTACACACATATACATTTCAGTCTATTGAAATCAAACACAAATAGAGACAAGACTTGGAAAGTCTCTGAGCAGATGAAAGCAGGTCAGTCCTACAGGCAAAGCTTAATTTAGCTTGTTTTGTAGGATGAGTGAGGCTAGCTTGACTTGGGTCACTTCTTGCTTACGGTCTGAAACTCATAAGCGAAACTTAACTTCTCTGCAGTCGGTGAGAGGTCACCACGAACGTTTACTCTCATTCGAGAACATTCTAATATGGTAACCAACCACGTGAAGAAAGCACTCACTGCTTCCACTCCAGCAGCGGGACCGTGTGACATAATCCCTCCTGGCCCACCCCTTGTTTTGGTGTGTGTGCTCCCGGGTTTTTTGGGGGATACATGTGAACTTTCACTAATTCCTACTTCAGTGATTCCTCAGTCATACTTTTTTTTTCTCCTGAACTTCTAATAAGTCCTTTTGGATATATTCTTTATTTATTTGCAAAATACATGGTTTCTCACCCCCAGAAAACATTCGTCTCCCAAAAGTGCACTTGAAATATTTAGGTTGTTGAATGAAAAATAATCATCCTTGAAGGAAGTGTGATTTGGGTTCGGTTTCACAGTGGTCTTTGATTCCATTCTGGGTCTTCAAACATTCATTTTTAAGATATTTCATCCTTCCGCCCAGCTAGTAACATCAGTTGTGAATCACGTTCCAGGAACAACTGAAGCCATTTTGCCAAATCCAGAACAGAGTTTTCCTGCCCCGCCCACCTTCTTTACTTCCCCCTTTTCCAAAGCTCTTCTGCTCTAGAACCTCTTACATCAAGCAGAGCCCCCCTATAAGTGATCTGTTTGCCTGAGTTTGCTATGGCCCAGGAGAATTTCCAGGTACTCCTCAAAAAAATTAAAAAAAAAGGCAGATTTTATAGGAAATAGCTATTGGCTATGTACGATCACATTTCCAACCAGCACATTGAGTCAACTATGTTGAATTAGATTTTGTGTGTGTGTCCCATTGATTTCCTAAAGGGACATTCTTATGTCTCATCTTTGGGTTGTAGTTCAATCACAGTTGGCTAGTAGGTATATAGGAAATAATAGCAAGGTTTCCTAGGAAAGGAAGTTTGGCCATGAAAATGAAGCAGCTTTTCTCTTGTATTAAAATCAAACAAACAGGACAAAAACAAGTCTCTAAGTGTGACCCGATGTCCGTGGAGTGCCTTCTGCCCCGTGAAGCTTCTGTTCCCCACGTTATCCGCACGGCGTCAGTGTAACCTGAACGTAAGGCTGACCGTTGCTGCTGGGTCCCCTTCTGGGACAGCTTCCTCAGGAGGTTCTGAGGAGATGGGTGTCTGCTTCGGTCCTGCCTGCTCAGACGGGGCTTCTTCCTCCTCAGTGAGGAGGGCCCTGGTGCTTTCTCCAGAACTCATGTTGAGCTGGTCCCTCAGCAGGGCTGTCAGAGGCCATCCCAAAGGGTCCAGAACGGCAGGAAGGAAAGGACCCTAATGTTTCCGTGTGCATATGGCGTGCAGGCTCCGAGCATGGTGCTTTCTGTGCGTTACCCGCCGAGTCCTTCCAGAAAGGTCAGCCTTGGCCGACCTTGAGCTTCCAAGAGGTTAAACTGGCACGTAGGAGAGGGGAGAAGGGAGCCCAAGTCAGCCTCTGCAACTTTCTTTCTGGTCTTAATTCCTCTGTGACAGATGTCCTTGCTTTGTCCTCTCATTCCTATGGCCTGGGGCTCTGACAGGTTTCCTTGTTCACATCTGTGAGTTATCCCCCAAGAGGCTGGGACCTCTGTCTGCCCAGCCCTGCTGGATGTGAGTCCTTAACAATACTCATAACCTGCCCACCTGTCACCCAGTCACTCATACACATCCCCCCTCACCCCTGCAAGTCACCTGCTACCTCCAAAGCCATCAGGCACTTCCTTGCAATGACTCAGCCCTGCCCCAAGAATAACCACAGGAATTAGAGTGACAGTAGCAATCACTATTACTATCTACAGCAGCAGTGTTGGGGTTGAATTGTGTTCTCTCTGACTTGATAGGTTGAAGTTCTAACCTCGGAATGTGACTGTAATTGGAGTTAGAGTCTTAACGGAGGAAATGAAGGTGAAACAAGGTCCAGAATGGGCTCTGATCCAATATTACGGGTTCATTTTGAAAAGGGGACGTTTGGACACGGAGGCATGCACATAGGACATACGATGTGAGGCGGCTAGGAGAAGACCGCTGTCGACACGCCGAGGAACAGGCAGGGAGCACACACTCGCTCTCAGCCCTCAGGACAAACAACCCTACCAGCACTTTGAAGTAGGAGTGGTCATATTGTTGGTGTGTAAGCCGCGATCTGTGGTACTTTGACATGACAGTCCTAGCAATGTCATAAAACCAGCGGTAACCCTAAAATGTTACATGTACGTAGGGATGTATACGGATGGACACACGCATCTCTGCCACAGACTGTACCTTCCCCACGTGCAAAGTGTGGGACAAAAGGCTTCAAAAGCAGCATCTTGTGAGGCTTCCCCAGCCAGCCCCTGTCCCCAGGGACTCTGAGATGCAGAGTTCCGGAAACTCATCCAAGACCAGAGGCTTGTAGGCGGGAGGTCAGTTCAAGCCCACACTTCACATTCGAGAACGTTGCCCGTGACCAGCATGGCGGGTCCTTCTCCTCTGTCTGGCTTCACAGAGTCTCTCCAGTTTGCTGGATCGGAACCCTGCATGTCCCCACCGTGAACCGCTCCTTGGTCTCAAATGTCAACAGTGTCGTCAAAACAACAATGATTTTTTTCAAATCACTAATGTTCAGGGGACATTAAATTAAGTAGGGGTTCTCATATTCCCGGGCTCCACAGAGCAGAAGAATCTGTTAGAATGAAGAAGGTAATCTCATTAGTAAGCCATTACCTTGGAACTGAAGGGCGAGTACGGTGGTTGTTATTCCTGGCAAAAGGGGGTTTTGGTCCTGAACAAAAGCTAGCCCGGGACACAGTCGTAGAGACTGTTTATGAATAGGTCACTGTTTATAACATTCAACTCAGTGTTGCTTCAGAATCGGCCCGCCTTCCTGTCCCCTGGGCAGATCCTGGAGGGTTCACGGGGAGGGGGTGGTTCGGGCTCCTTCCGCCCTCAGCCCTCGTGGAGGCAGCTGAAAAAGATCTTTTTCTCTTGGCAGACCTGCCTAGAATTTGACTTGGGGGCAGAAGGAGAGTGAGGCTTTCACATCAGACATTATAGATTCCATACCGTAAATCTTGATCATCGCGGGTTAGCAGCATACCTTTCAAGGACACCCGTTCAAGGCTGAACTGTGTCCTTTGTAAACGGATCTCCCTGCCTTACTTTTTCATTCAGTTCAATGTTTATTGCTTTTTGTAAGAGTTACTGATCTCACATACAAAGATTTTGATATGGAGATTCAGGGAAATCAGAGTTGATTTATAGTATTTATATGGTTAATGAATCTTTATTTTTTTAGTTGGGGGAAGGGGTAGAGGGAGGGGAGACAGGGAACCTTAAGCGGGATCCATGTCCAGTGTGGAGCCTGACGTGGGGCTCGATCTCACAACCCTAAGATCACGACCTGGGCAGAAAGCAAGAGCTGGATGCTTAAATGACTGGGCCACCCAGGTGCCCCAAGGCCTGAAATCTTATAGCAAAAGATTGCCTCTTCTTTTTAGTGGCTTTAATCAAACCAGATCAATAGAATTATTATTCCTGTTGATTTTGTGGCATTCTGGTACAAGCCGGGTAAAATGGTGACACCAGGAGTTGTGTTGGCCCTCAAGACATATTTCTTTCCCTTGCCTGACTTAATGTTTTAAATTTTTTACATACTGAGAAGTTGAATCCCCTCCATTCTTCCCCCCAAAAGGGCTGGTTCCACCAATTGGCTTATGCCAATTGGTATAGAACTTACACCAACTGGAAAGATGCCTTCTTTCGCAGCCGCTGAGGTGCACAGTGAGGTCTTCGAGCAGAGAGATGATCTGGTGGTGGCAGGAAGCTGTGGAGTGCGGTCGGAAACGCACCCAGAGCTGAGGGGCTCTCTGTCATGGACAAGCGAGGGGCACTGCGGTTGTAAACAGCTTGCCCCCTCAATGGATGGGAGCCTCCCGTGGAATCAAACAATTCTGGGTCAAAAAGGAATCACTTCCCTGGGGCCAAATGTTACATTTTATGGAATACAAACCTACGAGAGGGGCCATGATGTGTCTGAGGCCCCACAACCATGAAATGACAGCACTGAGACTCCAAACCACGCCTCCTGGTCATTATTAGTTCAGTGTTTTCCAACAGGATTCCAGTGTCGCTGGTTATTTCATAACGAGACCCATGAGCCAACGGCCCGTGACCCCATCTTGAAGGGCAACTGGCTGTGCGTACCCGCTGCCATCTTGTTCCCACCACCGCCACGCAGCAGGAGCTCGGCCCTGTCTGCCCAATTAAAGCTTTTAAGAATAAACACGGTTTCTCTTCAGGATTATTTTCAAATGATTCTAACATTCTTTGAAGAGTACTAATAGTTTGGAACCTTCCATTGCTTGTGAAGATGGGTGCCTCCAGTTGAAAATCAGGAAGACGAAACAAAACCCACCTCTGTTCTGCTCCCTGTTATGAGTGCTATGAGGGTTTTCTGGCAACAGAAGACACAAATCTGGGGAAAGTGGAGCCAGGAGGTTACTTTGCCTTCTTCTCCCTGGGTTTTTAGTGCGCCCCGTTATCACAGACGAAGAGGTAATATTAGCAAAACACGTATTTCCAGTGCCCATAACTGAGCTACTTCTGAAATCCTTGAGGCCGTTAGGATCGACCCATACGGTTACCGACCCAAAGACATCAATTAAATTTTGAGAAGTTTGCTTAGCAACCTTGCTCTGGGACGTGTATAAAGAAAACATAAACAAAACCCATGACAAATTACTTTTTCTGTGTGGTTTTGCTCCAGGAAAGCATTGCTGCAGGCTTCTGCCCCAAACTGACCAGTAGAAGCGGATATCTGAAGGTGAGGGCAGACGCCGCCTCCAGAGTAGTAAGCACCGTGACAAACAGCACCCTGGGCGTGGGGGTGCATCGTCCTGCTCCGTGACTCGGGTTCGTAACCCTGCCCTGCGTGTTGGAAAGCTGCTAAGAGAGTAGATCCTAGAAAGGCCACATCGTGAGCAAAACCAACTTTTTGTAACTACATAAAAAAGGAAAAGAAAAAAAAGATTCCTGAAATGGAAGAGAAGCTTGTTTTTCTTTCAGCAACGGTTTTTGTAGGGGTCTTAGCCGGGACCTGGAAGTTGGATGAAGGTTCAGTGGAGACGGTCATCGGGACGTGGTCTTCTCTCACCTGTGTCCCTTACCTCAAAATGTACTTATGGTTTTGCTGAAGGCTGACCTCATGGCGGGAACACCCCTCAGGGATGGTCTAAACGTGTTGGAAGTAGAAAGTCCATAGTTTTAAACTGTATTAGGGTTCCTGTGGTCCCTCCCCCATCTCCGAAGTTTATTCAAATTGCTTCCCAGATAGGACGGGGATGCTATTGAAATGGCTGACAGCCCAGCAGCCATCATCAGTCTTCTTGTCGGAGTGACGGCATCCCGGGTGGGAGTCTCAACCTTAGACCCAAACGCTCAGTCGGCGAATGAGTCTGTTGCTCAGTGCGTTGAGAGGTTAACCTCCCTCTGCAGGCCAGCCTCCTCTCCACCCCCGGCCCTTCTCCCGAGCCCGGTTCTTTCTCTCCAGGGCTGTCTGCAGCTCTCTCTACGAGGGATAGCGATAACTTAAGGTGTGACCACTCCCAGGAGTATTGCATTTCAACAGAGGCCTCCAAGATAGAAAATACTTCACTGAAAAGAGCCAGAGAAGGGAGAACCCTGGTTATTTTTTAACTCACTCTCAGGTGGAGTTCCAGGCTGCTGACCTCCCTGTTTAGCAGGAACCCCCTGTACCTGATTCCCTCCAAATCCGAGAGCCCACGACTCCAAGTGGCGTTTCCTCCCTTTCAAGCATCACGTTACAATCATTTCAGTCTAAAATCTCCTTTCTCGCCTGTGTCTTAGCTGCAGATTGTAGCTGAGCGGGGCTGATCTCATCCAGAACAGAAACAGTGAACCCATTGAATTCCAAACGACATGTTAACAGTGTGTGAGCGAAGTAATTCATATTTCCAGGACCCCGCACCCACGGCACGCTTTCATAAACATGGTGGGGTACTCTGCGCCCGGACTCTGAAATGCAATCGCAAATCTAGTCCCCTGCTTTCCTGGCTATTTGAGGCCGCCTCCCCACGCGTGGCAGGGCTTACAGGTTCTGGTCATCTTCTGCCCATGTCCGCACGCACAATGTGAAGACGACATAGAACTACATCTGTTACCATGTGTGCGGGATGTACCAGTATTTCCAGCTTATTCTCTCGGAAGGAGAGTTGTAATAATTGATCTCTGTGCTCAAGGGCAAACACTCCTCGAGTCCTTCTATGGCCAGGGGATGGGGGCCATCATACACAACTGGAAACGCACCTATAACACATTGGGTATCGTCTATCAGAAAGAGCCAAAGATCAAACGCAGACGCCGAGCTCTGCTTAGGATCGCGGGAGCCGTGCTCCGCTGTGGGTTTGCTGGGCCTGCAGAATCACCACCGTCCACTCTGTGTGTGGGCCGGCACAGGACCACAGCCCGAGGCGCGAGAATGCACCTGCGGGTCGGTTTTGCCTCGTACAGTTACTGCTCGCAGGTGCATCTGGACTGTAGACATTCAGGCAGAGCGCGTGGGCTCCGTGCGAGGCCCCGAGGGAAGGCGCCCACAGGGCGCTCTGGCGGCGGTCGCCGTGATCTGCGCCCAGGCGTAAGCCCAACTTGGGCGTAGGAGCAGAAGTGAAGTCAGTTCTGGTGATCTGTAAAATGCAGTGCAGCTTCCTACGGATCTGGTTTTCAGATCATCTCTGGGAATTCTTCTGATCTTTTCTGAATCACAATACCGTTTTTTGTTTTTGGGTGAAAAAAAAGGCTTTCTTCCGGAAACAAGGCGGCTGTCTGTTTCGCAGGCAGTTGTGGAACAGGGCGGGAGGTATTGCGGTCTTCCCCGCCTCTAGGCGAGGGTTCAGCTGCCAGATTCCCCGGGGTGGCTCCTGGCCACCTTCGGCCACTTGCGGGGAACAGCTCGGTTGATGCCGCTTTTACCCGGACTCCACTTTCTTTCTTTTTTTTTTTTTTTAATATTTTATTTATTTGACAGAGAGAAATCACAAGTAGGCAGAGAGGCAGGCAGAGAGAGAGAGAGGAGGAAGAAGGCTCCCTGCGGAGCAGAGAGCCCGATGCGGGGCTCGATTCCAGGACCCCGGGATTATGACCTGAGCAGAAGGCAGAGACTTTAACCCACTGAGCCACCCGGGCACCCCGAGGGCTCCACTTTCCATTGTCTTCTTCTGCACGTTTCTCAATAAGCTGATCTTGGATGACACATTGATTTTTTTAAGGGGTATTATTTTTTTCACTCTCATTCGAAAAAATATTTTTCAACGAGAAATATTTAAAGAATTTATGAACTTAGGGAGCACACTAGGAGGGGTAGTCAAGTACTCATCGCCTACCCTCCGAGATCGTACTCACCCTGGGGCTTGCTTCCCGTGTGTCCCTCCATCCAGGGACAGAGCCGACAAAGGGCCTGGAAGAGTGTAGAATTCATAGTCCCGGAGAGCGATGAGTGTGTGTCGGGGGAGGGGTAATTTTGGGGTTTGGGCTTCATTCCCTTTTTATATGAGTCGGTAATATAGCTCGTGGATCCTAGCACAAGTACGGCCTCAGGAGGTTGTAGGTCTATATTTTAATTTTAAACTTCAGTGACTTAGTATGTATATATCTGCAAGATATCCACGTGCAAAGAGAAGACTGTAGTCAAGTTTCTGGAGTTCATGTACGCAGACAGCTGTCTTTGGGGGATACAACATCTGGTTGAGGGCTAACGACGAATGAAGCCAGAATGGGTTCTGGTCATGGACGTCGGAGAAGCTGGGGTCTGGTCCCTGCAGGGGAACCTCAGGCAAGCCGCTAACTCTGCTACTCTTTGGGCCATACTTTCCTGCTCCCTTCATTTTTAAATCAAACCAGTATTGGTGAATTACTTTCCACCCCCTGTGCAGAACAAGGGCACATGAATCGCCATTCTAGACAGGAAGGGGCTCCGACCAGAGCGGCTGGAGTGGGGTTGGGTCTTCTCTGGGGACAGTTTCAAGTCTCACAGTATGCTTTTATGTATTTATTTCTTATTAGAGAGAGTGAGAGAGCATGTGCGTGGGCATGGGGGACGGGGCAAGGGGCAAGACGGAGAGAACCTCGAAGCAGACGCCTGGGGGTGGGGGGCAGTGTGTGCAGCCCAAGGTGGGGCTCGATCTCACGACTCTGAGACGCTGACCTGGGCTGAATCTAGAGTCCCGGCCCGACCGACTGCGCCGCCCGGGGGCCCCTCCTAGTATGCTTTTAATGATTTATTTTGTTCATGGTTTTTCCCCCAAACGTTCACTGTTCCTCATGATTTACAGGCTACACCACGGGGTCTCATACGTGAGAACCGCCACACTCCGACCCGAATCTGCCTGACTTCCACTTCTTCCCTCCTAAACCGTTCTCTTCGGCTACAACGATTCCTGTTACCGCTGTCACCTGGCCATTGCGTCCCCGAGGTGTCCCCTCTGCTTCCCTCTGAGCACCCATTTCCCACCGTTCCGGAGCCAGAAAGCTCCCGGCCTTCTCGGGGGTCCTCCTCGCACCCCCTGCACCGCATTTCCCCAGCCGCACGCCCCTCCTCACTCTCTCCGGAACCAGGTCTTCAGTCGCCCCAGGAAGCCCCCCGACCTGCCTCGGCACCTTCTCATCGCCCTTCCCGCCAGGAAGCTCGCGGACAGGAAGTTTCCCCTTTCGTCTCCGAGTCCCGAACATGGAGCAGTCCCGTTGTCTGGCCTGGGGTCGTGTTGCGTGAGTGACCGGCGGGGACAAACGGACACCTCGGCCCGGCCTCACCATGTTGCTTCTCCCCGGGTGTGTGAGGAGGAGACCATGGTGCGGTCTTCCCTCAGGCGCTGGGGCTGGGGCTCACCCAGGAGACCGTCAGTGAGCTGGAGTCCCTTTTCGACATATGAAAGTTACAGTTTTCAGGGGTTTCTCAAAACGTACTGATTTTCAAAAAAATTACTTAATCCGCTGCTAAAGATTTTATGAATCATGACATAAGTATCCCAAGATCCTGGCTAATTACCCACAATTACAGATGTTTCGGTATCTGGGAACTCCTTAGTAAGGATGTAAAATTTGTTTCATGATGTTTTCACAATCATATTGGGGAAAAATTTCTCTAAATCTTTTTTAAAAATTATTATTATTATTCTTATTATTTTTTACTAACTGTGTCAACTAAAATAAAATCTTAAACAAAACAAAACAAAACAAAAAACCCGCCTGACGGCCATCCCTGGGTTCAGAGCCACTGAAAGGTATCTGAAGCATTTTCAAGGATCCTGTCTTGCTTGGGCTTTGACACAGCAGGGAGCGAGGACGCGTCCCAGGGTGCGCGCTCCTTCACATTTGGCGGGGCAGACATCGGGTCGAACGCCGGTCCCCATGCCGCACGGACAGCAGCAGAAAAACTGCAGTACGTTAACTGAAGCTAATCCGTCAGCCACGTGACCTGAGAGCTTGGACACATCCGGACTACGCGTCATCCGAACACGGCGAAGTGACAGACAAAGGTGACCCCCAAGAGAAGAGAGGGTTCCAGGAGCTGGGACGGCCTCCTTGGGCTGCACAGAGCCACGGAGAGCTGGGACCGGCCCCAGCACCCTGCAGGCAGGTGTCCCAGCTTTAGCCCCACAAGCTCCGACTCCCACTCGCCGCCTAAGTCTCAGGCCTTCGCTAGCAGCGTCCCCTGTGACACGGGGGCCTCCGCGCCCATGACGTTCCTCCGTTAGCGCCTGGCACACGTCCCTGGTATCGTGCTCGCTTTTATTATTCCAGCGTGAAGTTTGACAGCAAGGTCGTTACTAAAACCACCTTCATGAAGGTCCTCGCTTAGTTCTTGAGTGTGACTCAGCCTGTGGGACGGGCCGTGGGCTGGGAACTGCACGTGCGTGGGAGACAGAGCGGATCCTCTCCCAGCAGGCTCGGGGTGACGCTCACCAGGCTGCCCTTGCTCCAGGGGAGGCTTCCCGCCCCGCCCTCCAGGGTCCCCTGTCCGGAGAGGGCCAGCGAGGGCCTCTGGTAAGCTCCGAGCAGGGGCTCTTTCTCAGCTCCCAGCAGCCTCTGCCTGCCCCACACGGACCGTTCACACAGACGGTCCGAGATGAGCACTGCCTTTTCCCAAAGATGTGTGTCATCTTTCCTGGCTTGCAACCATTCCCAGTTTTTTTTTTTGTCTCTTTGTTTTTTGTTATTTGAGAGAGTGAGCGAGCCAGCATGAGCAGGGGGAGTGGCAGAGGGACAGGGAGCAGCAGACCCCTTGCTGAGCAGAGAGCCCGATGCGGGACTGGATCCCAGGACCCTTCGCTCATGACCTGAGCCGAGGGCAGAGGCTTAACCCACTGAGCCACCCAGGCGCCCCTCCAATCTTTCCTGTAATAACTAGATCCTGATTTTCCTTTGGAAACGGCATGTGTCCCCCTCGCTCCCCCAAGAACTCTGCCTCGCTCTGCCTCTGCTCCCACTGCCAGGGTCTCTGGAGAATTTCCGCACCAGCTGCAGGACTGCTCCCTCCTCTGGAAGCTTCTCCTGTGACAAGATGCCTATCTCTTTGCATCAGGTTGCATCATATGATGTCAGAAAGCCTAACGAAAACAAAGTCTCTTCCCCAGGGAACAGGCGCTCCCGACAACACAAAGGGGACTTGGGGTGAGGGGATCTTGGGTTTCGGTAGACGAACATCTCCTGCTGCTTTAAATGGTCGTTCTGCAGACCCACCTTCTCCACTGCGGATTTCGTGGGCATTAAAAACACATTCTTCGTTCTCGTGTGCTTTCTGAGCCTTGAAATCCATTCTGCTTGTTTAATAGTATTCAGGGTTCGGTACACAACTTGATTTTGTGTTCACCCTGTTCCAAGGATGGGTGATTAAAATACCATCAACATAAGAGCACCTTCCCTCCAGAACTAACGTCTTATTGATGACCATCCTCATTTGCTAAAAAGTCAGCGACTTTCTGGGGATCAGATGTTTTGAACAAAAAACTTACCTGCCAAGCATGTATGCTGTTATTTTGTTAACTTGTCTTTTATTTTCTATCAAGATTTTCTTATCTGCTGGTGCACTTTGATTCAATTTCAGAAAAGAACCCTGAACTCCCATTGTGACTGGCTTTTTTTCTAGCGAGACCCTGGTGCGCAAGCCAAGGCGGGGTTTGTGAAGGGCCGGGCCCTGCAGGGAACCCTCTCTGGGCTGCTCCCAGAGGCTGAGGTCCAGCCAAGCAGCCCCACAGAGAGACACTGTACCTGTCCCACTGCGGAGGCCGGGGCCAGTCTAGGGAAGGCTTTCACGGGGTTAAACTTTGCTGACCTTCAGAAATGCCCAAGTGTAGGCAAATAAATCACATGCCGCGAGCCACCCCTCGCACAGTTCTAGGGCAGGGATAACTGAGATAAAATGAGCCCCATGTCCTTCCCTGACTGTCCGCTGGCCACTGACGGAGAAGCCAGGCCATGGTCCCAAAACCTCGGGGATGGGGGTCACTTGCACTTCCTTCCCTCCCCTGCCACAAACCCACTGGCTCTGAGGGCAGAAGGGCAGGGAAGGGTGGGACTAGGATTCTGCATGAGGTTCTGTTCTCCTAGGACAGCCCAGCGTTTCCCACTGTGCTTGAAGACATCTTCTCAACTGCATTTCAGACACGGGGGGAGCTGGGGGAGAATTATGGATGGGAAAGGAGAATACCTGTGTGGGGACAATGACCTTCATTGCGCATCTGAGCGTGTCTGCGAGAGCTTAGCTGCCCAGCTGGGGTGGTGACCTGTGAGGTGGAGTGAGTGGAGGGCCTGGGAGATCTGAGTGAGCCTGAGTGAGAAGGTTCTGGCCTTCCTCCTTCTGGGGACGATTGGCGAGTCTCCTGGGGTCATGGAGCAAACGTCGCGGGGGATGGAGTAATGCTCAGTGCTCAGCCCCAGGATTGCAGGCCCGGCTTGCACAGGGCCTGGCCTCCTCTGTCTTTCCCCGCTCCGTTCCCACCTGAGCGGGCCACTGTGCCCCCTGAGCTCCCGGAGCTGCAGCTTCCGCTGGGGGCAGCCGGTGGTGCCCTTCACCTCTAGTCTCCTCTGTTCTCCAGCCGCGCGGAGTTTCTTCACTGGCCCGAGGACACCGCGCCCCGCGGACTCTGCTGCTTTGCCGCGCTGTTCCCTTTGCTGGAAACTCTTGATTTTCCCCGTGACCAGGCCACTCCCGGGGGTCCTTCTTCCTCCCAGGTTAGGCAATCCCCTGTTGTATGACGTCACAATGCCATGTACTACTTCAACTGCTACAAAATAGGGCACCTGGTTTTGCGATGCACCGATGGGATGCTTTGCGTTTCCTGGCATACGGCCTCCTGCTGGCTCAGCCCGGGCGGCCGAGGGAGGACGGTGCTGAGCGGTGATGCCGAGAACACGTTTATTCATATGTGTTAAGGGTCAGCGGCTTCCAGCGTGCTGACTAGGACATGTGAGCACACAGAAACATGCAACATGCGGAGGAGAGAGAAAGATCTCCCAGGCTTGGCTGGATTCTCCTCTTCTGACAGATTCAAGACTAGGCAAAGTGCATTCGGTCCTGGAGTTTTGTGCAAGGAAGGCGCTGGGGTAACTGAGGAAGAGGGTAGGCCCCCACCTGCGGCCGCGGATCCCAGACTGTGTCCCCCTCGGTCCCCGGCCAGCGCAATGCGCACACACACAGGGGATGAACACAGACGAGCTTGGGAAGGAATGGAGGTAATGCTTCAAGCTAGAACAGGGTGATTTTTTTTTCCAATGCTGCACATCCGGGTTACTACCTGGGAAGAACACCAGAAACAAAACAAAACAAAAGGTAACAGAACCATAATCAAGAAGATCCGTCCTCGCACAAGCAAAGGACGCAGAATGGATTAAACATTTACAACAGAAGATTCTTACGTTAAATTTTAGGCACATGCACATGTATTCTGAAACGAGGTGACGTAGAAAAAATACAAATGAACTGATCAACAAAGAAATATAAGACAAAGAAAAAATAGAGAGATCCCCAAATAGCTCAATTAATATCAGATACAAAGCAAAAATAAACAGTAAGGAGTGAAGCGGGCTGCTTTAAACATTGGTTTTGGAAAGAACAGTTCATTATGATAATATAATAGCCAGGAATACTTATGAGTCAAATGAAATAGCATCAAAATATATCAGATAAAAGCTGAGAAAATACAATAAGAAATTGGCAAAGCAGTCTTAGGGTACATTGATAATATGTTAAGTAGGGGTGCCTGGGTGGCTCAGTCGATGAAGTGTCTGCCTTTGGCTCCGGTCATGACCTCAGGGTCCTGGGATGGAGCCCCATGTTGGGGGCTGTAAGTCCTAAGGATTTTTATCAAGAAAAAAGGAAGAACGGAAATAAGCTACCCATTCCACTCCAGAACCAAAACAGCGTCAAGAACAATAAACAGGTGTCGTGACCCGGCTTGAGTCACAAAAGAACACTCTGTAGAAATTAATGAACAAAATCTGAAAAACTATAGAATAAATGTAGTAACTCAAAACCTGATTCTTTGAAATGAAACTTCAACACTGACAACCTTGGGCAGGATGTGTCTCAGGAGGAGGAGAGGGAGCGGGCCAGGGGCAGGCACTGGAAAGGAGAGCTTGTTGGGGAGGTGACTGCTGCCTGCCTGTGACACGGGAAGGCCACCAGACACTCTTGTGCCTTGGATCCAGGCCCTCATGGTCGGCCACCGTTCCGAAAGTCCTCAGAAGGGATTTTTTTTTTTTTTTTTAATTTGACAGAGAGAGAGATCAGAAGTAGGCAGAGAGGGAAGCAGAGAGAGGGAGAGGGGGAAGCAGGCTCCCCACTGAGCAGAGAGCCCGATGAGGGGCTCAATCCCAAGACCCTGAGATCATGACCTGAGCGGAAAGCAGAGGTTTTAACCCACTGAGCCACCCAGGTGCCCCTCAGAAGGGAATTTTTAAAAGAAAATCTTTGTGTTTGCTAAGCAAACAAAACATACGGACACCAAAAGTGAAACAATGTTGTGCATGGCCAGGGTGATAACACACTTTGAAATCTAGCTGAAATGAACAAATTTCTAGGAAAATATCTTCACTAAATGTCACTTCGAAGAGGCAAGAAACATGAGTTATCAATGCTGCGGGAGACATGAAAGGCATTCCTATAGAAGTATACTTCTGCTGGTAGAAGATATGGTCTTATTCGCTCATTGGTTTAACAAATACTGATTAATAATCTACCATGTGCCTTCTGCTGCTTTCATTCTAGAGAAGGTACTCTAATTGTTTTATCTCCATTTGTAAAAAAATTTCAAAAGTAAGCTGTACTTCCTCAAAAGAGAAGGAAGAGTATCAACCGGTAAAGACCAAAACCAACAGCTTTGTCTCTTCCCCGCCGCCCTCCCCCCATCCCCCTGTGTGCCTTGTGTCCTTACTCATGTTTTTCAATGTGTCTGTGTGTCTGTCGTCTCTCTGTCCCATTTCTGGGTGCACAAGTGAGTTTAGTGTCCATAGGATAAAATTATTCACCTGTTCTGCACGTTTTTCTTTCCCGTTATGGACGTCCCCCCCGTGTCAGCCCATGATTGCTTAATTACGCGAGTTTCATTGCCTTCAATGCAAGGTATGTGGTTGAACGTGCACCGAAGGAAGCTCCGTCTCAGGCCACTGACTCCTACGGTTGCAGAAGACTGATCCAGGGTCAAGGTCACCTAGAGGACCAGCCCGGTGTTTCAGTAATCTTTCCGTTGCCATCCTCTGTTAGTCCCCAGGGCTGTTTTCTGCTCTGCGGTCCCCTCCCACTTCCTTCTTGTCATGGTAGCAGATTCTGATTTTGCGGGTGCAAACTCCTCTCCAGTCTCTCAAAATCACGTTGGCATGTTCTTGTTGAGTGTCGTGCCTCCCGTTTGCTCCGAGGTGAGCTGTTTTATGGGGCCATCACCATCATAAGCCTCCATGCCGGCGTCCTCCTTGCATCTCGGGTGGCCCCTGGCTGGGTGCGGCTTTTATGAATGAAGGCCTGGGTTGGTTTCCACGGGCGCTGATTGTGGGTTTCCTCTGCAGAGTGCACATCTGTTTCCTGAGCAGGCCCCTCCCTTGAAGGCTGACTCCAGGCTCCTGAAAGTGGGGGAGGTATCGACAGCAGGAAGAACGGGGCATCCGGGGGACCTCCTCCTTCCCACGCCCCTCCTGGGCCCAGCGCCAGACCGGGAGGTAGTTCTTGAGAGCGGATAACAGGGGGCCGGGGTTGCCCAGCTTCTCGGTTCGTGCGTGGCTCCTTTCTTGGCTCCGTGATGCTCCGCAGTGCCCCTTGTCCCAGCCAAGAGAAGCCCTAACAGCCTCTCGTCCCAGCCCAGTCTAGCAGCCCTCTTCATAAGGAGTCGGGGCCAGCGACTATTAACTCTTCATGTTGTTCTCGAAAACGAGTCCATAGAAAGTAAGAGAGAAAACGGTATGTCTCCTTGTGCTCCAAGAGTGCCCCTGATGAGCGGCGGGCGGCCTGTGGCTGCTGGGAGCTGTGCTAGGTCGTATCCCCCTCGGGGACCAGCTCGGGGACCTTTTCCCACCTTGTCTGATCCGCTTGGATTTCCAGGAGTTCCTGGATTTTATCGTCCCAGCGGCAGAGAGGAGCCTCACGGAGAGGAGTGGAGGGCCACCCTTGAAGCCGGGAGCTGTCTGGAGCGGGAGTTTAACTTGACCCTGAGGGGTGCACCACCCCCCAGAATGCAAACAGTCCACTGAGGCCCCGTGACGATGCCTCAGCGTCCTGGGCCCTGGTGTGCAATCCGGTGACAGCTCCAGAAACTTCCCTTCCCGCCGCCCTGCCGTCTTTATCCCTCATGCTGGCGTGAGGGGCTGGGGCACTGGGCTCTGATCTGCTCATTTTTTTTGCCTCAGAAACGTCCTTGGGAAATTGGTTTCCTTTAGAAAGTAGGGTTTGGGCTTTACCTTTGTGAGGAAAGTGTCGTCTGACTGTAACTTGGTGATCGGGGATATATTGACTGTCCCCCATATTTGGCTCTGGGCAAATGGTCAGTGTTCTTGACCTTGAGTGTGGAACGGCCCCTCCCCCACCCCCCAGGCTCACCTGGGGACTCCAGAACGGGTCTCTGCCACAGCTCCTCCCACATTTTCTTTTCAAGTACTATTACATTTTTATCTAAGTATTTATATCTATCCTTTTCTTAGGGGGGGAAAAAAAAGGAAACCCAGAAATTTAAGAAATAGGAAAAATAGAGAGCTCTGCTCAGTGCGCCCTGTGGCATTCTCCTTGGATTCCTATCAGAAGGGGCAGCAGTTTAAAATTTCCTACAGTTGCATTTGACTCAAATGGACTTGAATCCACCGGGTCTTCTTGTACTGCAAGAGGCTGTTTAGCTTGGGTCCTAAATTGCAACAAAATCACAACCTCTATCGTTGCTACATTTTCAAAGTAAGATGTTTGTGGTTCAAAGTTAGCCAATAACACCGTATTTAGAAGTCAGTGAGAATGGACCCAGGAAAATTTTCTGGTTTAGGGATGACCAAAGCAGAGCCATGAAGAGCAGATTTCCTAAAAAGTGAGCCTCGTTTTCAATGAGAACAGAGCAGCTCGCCCTCCTCCCCTGCCCCCCACTTTCCCCACTCACGACTTCTTCCGTTTAAATGTCCAAGGCTTCAGTTCTAACTATCCCTTTGCCGCATTCTGGGGGCAACGTTCTCCTTCATTCCAAATTTGATAATCAAAATACAATTCTTAATAAATCTATAAATCAGAAAGCATTTGGCTGTTTATCTATTTATTTTTTCCATTTGCTGAGATAGACCTAGAAAGAACTGAGTCAGCTGTAAGTCTGAGGCTTTAAGGCACAGCAATTTAACACTCTGGAAACAATTACTTCGGTTGGATACCAGATTCGTGGTACATTTTGAAACACGTATAGGACGTTTTAAAAAGTCATGTGGTAGTTTTGAAGCGATTGGAAGGCCTGGATAAGTTACCCCCATCTGTAGGAAATCCCACAGCCTGGTGGGACAGCAAGGGCCAGCTATTTTGGGAAAGAGAATGGAAAAGCCGAGGCTGGACAACATAAGTATGATTCACCAAAGGCAACTTCGTGCCACATGTAAATTCAACTCTCACTTGTCACAATGAGCTCCGAGCTCTGAGTCTTTAGACAAATGGATTCAGTGCTGTGTAGACATCTTCGCTTCAATGCCCTGTAAACGTCTCCGGCTCAGTATGTCCAGAGCTGAATTCATTATTCCTGTCCTTAATTGATCTCTCTTGCGACGGAATACTAATTGACTCCTTTCTCTTCAATCTAAGCCTCTCCCATCCCTCTTTCCTCCTGTCTGCAGAATGATCCCACTAAAACCCAGACCTAATCGAGCTTGTCTCATGATTAAAACATCTTCTGTTTCCGCATTGCTTTCAAACTTCATTTAGAGCCTCGGTGCAGTTTTTCACGGTCCCGCCTTCACCTACTTCTCTGCCACTTGGACCTTTCACGGTAGGGGGAGGATGACATTTTCCCTTGGGTGTGTGGTTCTCTCCGTCTTGCCATGTGTATGGATTCCCGTGGGCCATGCTGCAGCCCGGGTAGAGAAACAGAACAGCGCCATCTCCCCCAACTCTCGGCTCCCTCCAGCTGTCCCTGCAGGACCAGACCCCCCCACCAACCCCACTGTGGGCCACCACGAATCTCAGGTCTGTCTTCTCATTAATGCCCTACGAACCTAACCCTACAGAATATGGCCTTTGGCTTGGAGCTCCGTCCGCTTGTCCCAGCGCCGTTAAGGTCCATCCACGTGGGTGGGAGTGTCAGATTCGTTCCTTTCCGTGGCTGCCTCGCGTTCCATGTACCAACCGGATTCCTGGTCCCTCACCCACTGTCGAGGGATGCTTTGGTTGTCTGCAGTTTGGGGCGATGAGGAGTGGGGCTGCTGTGAACATTTTTGGGCGGCGTTTTGTGTGAACACGCATGGCTATTTCTGAGGGTAAATGCCCGGGGGAGGATTGTTGGGTCATATGATAAAGGCGTGTTTAACATCCTAAGAACCTACCAAACCATACCCCACAGCAGCTGTCTGTCACTTTATAAAAGATGTGTGGTGGATTCTGATGTGGCCGTGGTCATCCGCGCTGCTCTAGAAACGCCCCAGCCTCGGTGGTTTCTAAACGACACGGGCTTCCTGCTTACACTCTGGAGGCCGGGAGGTTTCAGACAGAGATGCCCGCAGATTTGGTGTCCGGTGGGGAGGACCCCTTCCTGGCTGGTAGCCAGGTTCACTTCTCCCCGTGTCCTCCCCTAGTGGGAGGGACACAGAAGCTCTCTGGGCCTCTTTCATGATGACACTCATCCCTTCATGGGGGCCGCTGTCTCCTGATCTAATCGTCCCCCCGAGGGCCCCGTTTCCTCACACCAGCACGTGGCAGGCTCCGCTTCACATCCGGATTCGGGAGGGGACACAAAGTTTCCGTCTGCGGCAGGTGCACCAGCTGGTTTGGGAACCGTGCCTGTGACTCTTTACGTGTTAGCGTCTCTCGTAAACTACAAGCCGCCTGAAGACAGAGACTATGTGTGTTTGTTTTCGGAACCGCTTATCCCCAGAACCTATCTGAGTGCCACCCTGTGCTTGTTTATAGGCGTTAGTCCTCTATGGGGTGGTACTGGGGACGCGGGCGGCTGCCGGCCCCGGGGGAGCCTCCAGACTATCACCTGCCGTCTTATTCCTAACCCTCCCCTCCCTCACACGACGCGAGTCGTTTTAGCGAGGATCATGCAATGAGCAGTGATAACTGTGTATTCTTGATTTGCTCTTTAATCTTAAAACAACAAAAAAATACCAGGGAGATAGTGTAAGTTCCTTAAAATATCTTATGGACTGGAATTGGCAGTTACCAAACAAACACTGTTCCACCTCACAGTTTGCCCGTCTCCCTGTTTCAGATTTTAACCAGAAATACAAACTCGGAACGATCACCTTGAAAGACGGGATGGAAATAACTCAAGTGCTGTTTGTCCTCCTGGTTCCTGGACGGTCCCTCCCTACGTAGAACGGGAGGTCGAACGCCAGGATCCTTACCACTATGGGGGACGCAGTGAGCTGGGGCTGGGCTAGGGGGCTCAACGCTCCTCCCTCTAAGCCAAGCCGGGGAGCCAGCGCCTGGAGCGGGGCCTACGTGGAGCCCGAGCTCTGGCTTCAGCTCCTTGCGGACGGCGATGTTCATTAAATGGAGGAAAACCCAAACGTGTCAAGCCGGGTTTCCATACCTGCACTCAGTTCCTGGGGCTGCGGTGACAGAGAAGCCAGACGGGGAGGCTGAGACAACACGACTGGACTCTCTCCCCACTCTGGGTGCCGGAAGGCTGAGATCGGGGTTCCTTGGGCAGCGGGGACGAGAATCTGTTCCAGGCCTGGTTCCTGGCTGTGATGCCCATAGTCCCCGGTGGTTCTGGACTGGTCAGCGCGTGGCTCCAACGTCCACCTCCGTCCCCAGGCGGCTTCTACCTGTGTGTCTGCTTCTCTTCTGTTCAAAGAAGGACACCGGCCGTATCGGGTGAGGGGCCCACCGTGCTTCCAGAAGACCTCAGCCCAGCCTGACTGCATCTTCAGAGACGCTTGTGCTGGGTAAGGTCGCATTCGCAGGTGGCAGCGGTTATAGGACCGGGTGCAAGTTTTGGGGGACACAGTTCCACACAGGAGCCCGCACAGCGCTACTGCAGAGCGGAGGCTGCTCAGAGCGGAGACCAGCGGATGATTTTATGTGCGTGGGGGTCTAATCACCATGTTTGCAGTGATTAGCTTAGGGTAATAAAGCAGACCAGTCTCAGTGGGTTTCGTGATTGCTTTTTTAAATTCCTCACCCACGGGACTTACTGCCCACGTCCCCGCAGCACCCCCAGCCCAGCCCTTGGCAAACACCGACTCAAAGGTCCTCAGGACACTTGTCCTAGTGTTTGGAATGCCCGGGAATGCTTTTCAGACAGAGGGAGAGCCCCGAGAAGGACAATAATGGCCTAATGTTATGGGGTCCGTGACCTATGCAATAAGCATCGCTTTCCCAGAACCAGGCATTTTACTGGGTGGCAGTTGTAACATAACATAAATAGAGTGTAAGGTAGGTTGTGAATTTTGCATACGCTTTAAAAAATTAAATAGGAAACAACCAAACAGGCCACAGTCCCGGGAGCCTGAAGTCACTTGCCCGTGTCACCGCATTACGTAGGCGCGGGGGGGGTGCCGTCGCATACCAGCAGACCCGCAGCGCCTCTGAGCAGGACTTTGTCACATGTTTGCTCGCTAGGAACAGGCAGCGGAAATGATCCCACTCTCTTGTTATCCCGGTAAACAGTTCATGAGCACACAGCATCCGACGCACGACGCCCTCCGAGTCCTCGAGGCCCGTCCTCTCCTCAGGGCTGGGAGCCAGCTCCGAGCCGGGTGGGGGAGCTCCTCCCCCTCGGAAGGGGCTAGTAAACGGCTTTGGCTTTGTGGGTCCGACCTCTCTGCCCCACGGCTGGGCTCAGCCGTGGCAGCTGGAAATGTCCACGGACGACACACAGGCTGAGAAGCGTGGCTGTGATCCAGTGGGCTGGCCCGATGCTGGTGTAGGGCAGACCCGGTCCCTGGGCCGCAGGTGGCCAACCTGTGACTTGGAGGAGAGATGACGGGGAGAGCAGAGTAAGCAGCGAGAGCGTGGGGATGGCGGCGGAGTGGGCCACGTGTCTGTCTTCTGCCTTTAAGGAAACTTTGGGTTTCCTTCACTTGCACAGAACGGGGTTCCACACGCGAGGCACTGATCTCAGCGCCTCTGATGCTTCAAGCATTGGCTGCCCTCCTCGGAGATGCCGGGACATTCCTGGTGATGGGGACAGGGTTAAGTGGAGGGTTGTCCTCCGTGCCTCACCCCTGTGCTGAACCACATTTGCTGTTTCTCAGGCTGCGGGGTCCTGAGTGTCTGCAGGTCATTAGACGTGTTGAGAGGCCCTAAATCACATGGTAAAAACGGAGGAGGTTTGACAACGTGAGGCCGGCTCCGGCAGTAACTAAGGCGCCTCCCCTAGTTAAGTCCAAGGCATCTGGTGGCCACGCTGGTCTCACGTGCACAGGTGTGCCCCCCTCGCACGTCACCACATGGAACTCTCGGGGGAAAGGCAAAGCTGTTCCTGAGTGCGATAGTCAAGTCACCCACGTGCTCCTGTCTGTTTTGGGTCCGTGTGGCAGTTGTGAAAATCAGGAAGCGAACGTAGAAAGATCTTGGATGTGGATGGCCTCCTAGGGCTTCTTTAGTTCTTTAAAGAAGTTCTGGCCAGAATTTGGGATTAGGCACAAAGGCACCGTTCAGTTTTTCTTTATGCAGTGCTCAGTTCCAATCGGCAGATCCGTCTTTGGGAAATGCCGCTGTCTCTGAGCTGGCGCTAGCATGGGTGCGGGTCGTGCGTGCACAGGTGACCGGATGTGACTGCCTGCTCGCTCCCCGTGGGCTGCCGGTCCCAGCTCCTACCTGTGTAGACACCTCCCGGTTGGCAGGGGCTCTCTCCTCCTACCTGGGGGCTGGCATAATGAAAAGGAGAATGAAGGTTGACTGGCTTTGGTCTCACGTTTCCACTGTTGCTTGGTGCAGGGCTGGGACAGGGGACTGGAAGGACAAGCACCCCCCAAGGCTCTCCTTGGGCAGCGGAGGCCTCCGGCACTAGTTCTGCTCGGAGGAGCACCCCGTGCTGGGCAGCCCTCTGCTCACCTGACCTGCTGGGAGCTGGGACTCCACCAGCCTCGCACGGCCTCCCTGCCCCAACAGGGCTCGAGAGAGGCCAGCAGCAGGTGTCCACTGTGGTTATGCTGAAGGCAGGGACAGATTGACGTTCACAAGTGCATATCCCACGCCCGAGATGCAGCTCGCCGCGTTGGGACAGCCGAGCATTTGTAAAGAGCGCACAGAAGACAGTAGGAACAGCAAAGCAGGGAACGCTGGGCACGTCTGAGGCCTGCACAGGTGCCCATAACCTGGGCCAGGGTGCGAGCTGCTCATGGCCATGGGGCCGGGGCCGGGAGCCCTGCAGACTTGTGTCCCCACAACTGGCGAATCTTAGTGCCGGGAAAGAGCTGTCTGAGCCCAGGTAGGGCGGCGGGAGGGCGTGTCATTTCGGGAGGTTTAATTACCTGCTCCTCTAACATCAGCCATTAATGGCAAATAAACCCAGGGACGCAAAGTCATAGAACTGCAGATCAATGTCCGGCCCGCGTCAGCCTCGTGTTTGGTTTTGTGGCGGAGAAGACGGGTCTGCTGCTGCAGGGACACCCCCATCCCTGACAACACGGTCTACCCCCGGGCACGGGGGCGTGGCTCTACAGGGGGGTGGGAGCTCTGCACCTACCTTCGCACGCAGGTGTGCACTATCTCAGCAGCACAAGGAATTACGGTCCTATTTCCTGTGTTTCCGTGAAAAGGCAATGTTCTGGGAATGACTGTGGACTAGTTCTGCATGCGTGGACATGACGTCTTCCACTGTGACGTGGGGGTCCGTGCCCTGTTGTTTGTCACAGGGCTCCCGGGGGCAAGCCAGCCCCGATGGATTGAGGTCTGGCCTGGAACCCAGTGAGGTTCCTCGTGCCTTTCCAGGGAGAGACGACGGGCCTCCTGGATACATATTCTGGAAAGGGATCAGGTGGAACCAGTCTGCCCAAAGCAGAGGGTCCATCTTTTGGAAACAGACTTTGGCAGCGCACGGGCTTCTCTGTGGCTGGTCCCCCTGGGAAGGCGCGTGGGCTATTGCCCCGGCACCGCAGACACCTGGCCTTCTGTGGAGACCCCCATGGCCCGGTGCCCTGAGCAGGGCTGCTGGCCACAAGCCCCGTGCTGGGGGAGCCACGATCCAGCTCCCGTTCACACACTTGCTTCCTGGCTATTGGAAAAATGGGTCCTGTGAGGGAGCACTGGTCGGTGAGCTCCTGGGATGAGCCCCAGCGGGAGCGGGGTGAACTTCTCGAAGCAGATGAGCCGCCTATCAGCCCGGCGAACTTTCTGCCCGAGTGCGGTGAGAGCCGGCGAGTAGAAACCTCCCAGGGATGCTTGGCACCTGCATCCGGACTTGAAGGTGAGGCGTGTCTGCTGGTGGGAGCGCGGAAATGCTGGAAAGACAGAGGGGTTCAAGCCTAAGGACGTCGACTTTATACTCCTCTCGGAAAAGAGGTTGCTTGGAGGCAGTTTAAATGGCTAAAGCTACAACGGCATGTGGATGCGTCCTTCTAGGGGGTTAAGAGCAGGGGCCTCCCCGGGTGGGACACCTGCCGGTCCTTCCCAGAGTGCTCTTGTCCTGGGCCTCACGTGCCTTGCCCTGAGTTTTTCTTTCAGTCCCTGTTTAAATGTCCCCTTATCTCCAGGCCTTCCCGGAACGCCCATGTAAACCCCCTTCTCCATCCCCGATCTCCTGCTTGTCTTCCCCCAGTGCCCTTGCTGCCACCTGGCCCGCTGGCTGAGAGTGCCACCGAACCGTCTCCTGTTTACACCTCCCAAACGCCAGGTCCACAGGAACAGGTCCTCAGACTAGATCACCGGCCTGGAGCGGCCTCGAGTGCCCACGGAGGAAGTTCCTGTGAACTGTTCGCTGAAAACCGAAGGTTGTGTCAGGGTCCGGGCTGAGATTTTAGACTCTAGATTCCTGGACACCAAAGTCTGTTTTTTGGGGGGTGTGGGGGGCGTGTGTTCCTGTTTGCATTTTCTCTAAATAAATTGTTTATACTGTTTCAAAAGTGACGTCTCGCGAAATGTATCGGGAAGACAGAAAGAGGTGATTCATGAGATCAGAGCCCCTGGGAGACCTCAGGACGGCCTCCGTCCTGCGGGCAGAGAGCGCAGAGTCCGGGGTCCGAAAAGTACATTCTGACGTAGCCAAAGACAGAACCTGGGGACGATCGATGTCGGGGACGGCGGGCCTCCGGCCGAGCTCCCAGGGTCATCGCACATTCCACCAGCTCAGCCATGGTTCTTCCGCTGTTGAACGCAAGCAAGGACATTTCCACCGCACACAGAGTGGAGAGAATGGGTACAACGTTCTCAGTTTCAAAAATTCCCCAACAACTTTTTCTTAAATCTTTGGCACATTCTAGCACCGATTTGCCAGAAAGCACATAATCAGTAAGGGAAGAGGGAGCGGTAATGAGCCGCTAGAATACCGTGGACAGAGCGGATGGGCTTGCGGGACCGCTGCATTTTCAAGGACCCTTTGACGTGTCCCGTAGCCAGCGCTGACTCTCTCTCCCAAGCTTTCAGTCTTCGCATACTTTTAAGCGCTACCAACAAGACCCTGCTTTGGAAGACAGGGTGAAATAGTGGCATTCTGCCGTGGTTCGTAACCTTGCGATGTTTCGTTCGTGATTTTGAGGACCCCTGTTTAGAGATCACGTCTCTGTGGGATCGTCACCAACATGCATTGAGGCAAGTTTCCTAAACAGTGTGTGAGTGACTGAAAATGAGGAGGGATAGGTTTTACTTGATTTTGTTTTGTTTTGTTTTTTTTTCCCTGTGTATTGAGGATTTGCTCTTTCCATTGATCAGAGGCCGCAGAGGATTGCTCAACGCCTCAGCCGGCTGGCCCTGCTGTCCCAGCCTCGAATGTCAGCTAGGACATTACTTTTCCAATGCAAAAGTCAGGACTTGCCCCAGGGCCTTCCGGCCTGAGTTGTCTATATTTGGCCTCACGAGAGGCTCCATTTGCTCTGAGAGACTCATCCACACCTGGTGGCGATTACCCAGCGAGCGGTGGAGATCAGCAGCTCAGAGGAGAGGTGCTCGGGAAGCCTGGATTTATCCCTACGGCCCCCCACCCCGCCTCCCCCCCTGCCTCCCCCTCCTGGCCTCCCCCATCCCCTTTGCCTCCCTCCTCCTCCTCCCCTTCCCTCCCCTCCTTCCCTTGCCCTCCCCTCTCCTCCCAAGGTCAGGAGGCCTTGCCCCCCGTAGTCATCCTCTGCAGATTCCTGCCTGTTTAACCAACCTAGAGGGTGGACCCCGCAGAGTGGGACCCCTTCTCGGGAGGGACTTTGGGGCCGGCTCGCTCAGCCTATTTTCTCAACCCTTCCCTTCATTGACTCCTGTCGACACAGGCTTCGTGGGCTCCAGATACTAATCTCTTTCTTCAGGCGCTTGCTTAACTCTCCCCTTTGGCCTGAAGGTAGCAGGGCGGGCTGGGCCCGGGGAGGCAGGGGCTCAGCGGGACTCCCTTCTCTTCCTGCTCCGGAGCCGCAGAAGATCCACGCACCCCCAGCACCCTGCAGTAAACATCACCTTTCCCCCAGCCGACCTGCTGGCGCGCCGAAAACACACCCGCCCCTTCCTGCTCCGGTTACAAACTTAGACTTGACCGCATGCCAAGTTCCTTCTCACACAGGAGCAACGTCTCTGCCTGCATGGAGGCCGCGTCCGCGGGCCTGAGCCCCACAGAGACCGCACCTGAGCCCTCCGTCCTCAGGGCTCCAAGAGCCCTGCAGCTTGCGTTTGGGACTCTGTGGAACCCGAGGCGAGGAGAACAAGGGGAAGGTCCATTCTTAAGCGTCCGGTGTCCAGCGAGGGGCTGGCTGTCTCTCGGCCGCATGTCTGTCTTGCGAAGCAGATCTTCTGAGATCTGCCCTTGCTCTGGGATGCCGTATACTCCAGGAGGGCTCCACATCTTGGGGCAACTGTAGGTTTGTGCTGGAGTTTCCCTCGTCATGGAGCTGGATTAGCCCCCGGGGGGGCTGGAAATGCAACAAGAGCGGGCGCTGGCAGGTTCCTTACACGGTGAGACGCAGTAGAATGTCCTTGGACATTCAGTAAGAACACATTGGAGAAGAACGCGGCCGAATTAGGCTCCAGGGTCCTGGGAACAGGGTCACATTATCCTACGTATGCGCTGGATTTTATACAGCTGAAACTAACGAATCTTCTTTGTTTTATGAAGCAAAACAGTCAAACGGCATTATGTAGGCACTGGGCGCTGACAGCACCTACCGTCCATCAGGAGACACCTGGCGGCCTGCAGGGCTCTGCATGTGCTCAGGACAGAAGCACCTGCTGCGGTCTGAGCGTCCCTCCTCTGCCCCGAGGGTCTCCCCCAGTTCTCTGGCCGTCCCTTCCCACCTGAGCACGCACAGGTCTTCCCCAAGATCAGGTCCTTACCTGAAGGGACGTGGCTGTGACTAATGTAGTCCAAGCTTCGGGGCGCTGGTGCTGCCATGGGCCAAGTCCTCTGTGTGCCTCTGCAAGGGTCATTTCTTCTCCGGGGTCACTGGAAACCTGCGACGGAAACCACCAGGACAGAACCCCCCATGTGGATCACTGTCCCCCAGACCCACCACTACTGGTTCCCGCCTCTCCTAAGCTCTCGGGGGAGGAGAAGGCTGGTGCTCTGTGAGGGACTGAGTGTCTCGTCCCCAAATGGCCCCCGTGTGATAGCATTGAGGTGTGGGGTAACGAGGGTCACATTAGGTCACGAGGAGGGGACACAAGGGCATGTGAGTGTCTTCGTAAGAGAAGGAAGTGGCGTCAGGACTCCGGTCCACCAAGCAGGACGCACGAAGGAGCCAGGAAGGTTCCTCCCAGAGCTGCCCTGGGCCCCCTGGTCTCCAGCTTCCAGCCCCAAAACTGGGAGAGACACATCGCTGCTGGAGAAGCCACTGGCCGGTGGAGTTGTCCCAGCAGCCCGCGATGACTCGGACAGAAGGGAACCCTTCACGGAGCTTCTCCATCCGCTGGTCACCACCTCCCTCCTCTGTCGCTCTCGTGTCTTCACTCCTGCGGGAGACACACGAGAACCAGCCTGAACCGGCCTTCTGTGCACCATCGATGCTGCATTTGCCTGCCGCTCTCTCCACCTGTGTTCCCTCCTCCTCCCACCCCTGCCCTTCACTGCACGCTCTCCACACGTGTTTCTACTCGACCTCGGTCTGGCGACCCATTTCCCGGGGATGCACGTTTATGTCAAAACCCAGGCTGGATCTGGGAGAAGAAAGTAAAAAACCACAGCCGTGGCATGCCCACCATTGTCCACGATGATGCTGCTGGTTACAGGATGGCTTGTTCATCGGCTGCAAGAGGCGGGAAGCCGTGCCTCACCCCCCTGCCGCGTGCCTGGGGTGCCTGTGTGTGTCCAGAACGCGTGGGTGTGGTTCTCCTGGGAAGGGACGGAGCAGGACCCCGGAGGACCAGATCGCAGCAGCCCCGTGGCTGTGATGTGTCCTGACAAATATCCCCAGGGTGTGCCGGGCCTGAAAGCCCCCCCACCCCGTCTGGCTGGTGGGGACGCATTCCTCGAGTCGTGTTTGTGGGCGACAAGGAACGGGCCCGACGTAAGAGAAGAGACAGGGCAGGAACGTTCTGGGCAGAGAGAGAAGAGAACCGGGTGAACAGGGACTGAGAACCCGTTCAGGGTGAGAGGTGTCTGGGAGAGACGTCAGCAGGAGACTTTCAGAGTTCACGCCGGAGGAGGGGTGGCCCCAAGGGGAGGAAGGCTGCCCAGGGGAGCTCAGGCTGTGTAGCTTCTGACCGTGGGAGTCCCTGAGAAGGAGGTTCCAGCAGGCATTTGTAAAGATCCCGGATCCCCATGTGGTTTACTGGGGTGGGGGGCAAGAGCTGAGCGGGGACGCCTTTCCAGAGACCCGGGTGAGGGCAGTCAGCGAGCGGCGATCGTGGGCCACTCACAGTTGGGGAGGGGAGACATCTAGGGAGTTCGCCTTGGTTTTAGAACTCGTTTTGCTTTACAAACAACGGATTCTGTGCTATTTATCATCTACTTTCCTCCAACCGCAGCTGCCGTGCTCTGGACACCTAGGGACCAAGTCTCCCCACAACGAGGAGCTCGTGTGAGGGGACAGAGCCGCAGGTGCGGCAGCGGGCCGCCCCCTGGTCTGGGCTGCCGCGGTTCGCGTTCCCAGGCCTTGGCCCGCACCGGCTCTGGGCCGCGGCTCAGCATGCGATTGTCCTTCTCAGCTGGCTCGCCTCCCGGATCCTGGCAGCGGGTTGGTGGGCCATCCTGCTTTTCTGTGCTGCGGTTTTATCTTTTTCTGTGTTTTCATAGGTATTCTAGGAGGAAACTGGAAGTGTATGAGTCAGGCTGCGTTCTAAAGATAGCCTCTTAATCCTGAAGAACCCTGTGCTTGAAATGACTGTTTTGGGGAGAAAAAGTAACTTTTTGGAAGGAACAAAAGAAGACTGAAAATGAACTACTTGGGATCCAGAACTTCGCAGGCAGTGAGTGTGTGCCCGTGTGCAAACGTGACCGTGGGCGCACATGCTGGACTTGTCCTGGAAAGCGCTTACAGGTCGGAACCCTACGGTCTTGCTCTTGTCAGCTGTGGACCTTAGATATGCTCTCATGGCCATGGACTTCATTTTCGTCTGCTGGAAAAGAAGATTAATAAGATTAATTCCTGGATTCCTAGGAAGAAGAACCGAGATCACTGATTTGTGGAAGGCACCGAGTTCAGCCAATGGCTATCATGACGGATGATTACAGGAAAAGCTCTTCCTCAAGAAAACCCAAGCAAAAACGTTCCGTCACCGTATAAACCTGCCTGGTAGTTTCTAGTCTCGAAGGCGTGCGAAACCCTTCCTCCAGGGACCACCACCACCAGCTAGGAGCTGGCCACTGCCGGAAAAGAGACAGAAACCAAAGCTATGTCGTTCTGCCCCAAAGGGAGGACCCCTCACCCCCCACGGCCTGGGACTGGGACTTCAGCCCCTGGAAGGGGACACCGTGTGGATGAACATCCTTCTCCTTTGCTCCTCCAGGGGGACATTTTGCAAACCTACATGCACAACCAGGATGTTGGCGTTGACACAATGCACTGACCGTGTCCAGATACCCCCAATTTTCCTTGTACCCCTCACAGCGTGCAAGCGTACTAGTCACCAGCATCTCTAGACAGTCTCATGACCGCTAGACTCTGAACCCCATTTGCTCAGTTTTGCTGATTAGTGGTAGCTTCTTGTTATATACCCTTGCAGAGATTTTTCCTTCAAACAGAAATACGCCTCCTTCCCATCTCACACACACTTTCTCTCACACTAACCCCCACACTTACATCCACACCAACCTCCCCCTCTGCATTTCTAACAGGTTCCCAGGTCCTGCTGATGCTGTTGGTCTGGGGACCGTACCTTTAGGACCACGGCAGTTGGGAACCACAGACCCGTGGACTGTCTCTTACCAACGACTGGTCCTGCTCCCCGAGTAACTGCACCGTGCTCTTGAGCGTGGCTCCGGACCACGCGGATGCCTGAGCCGACGTCCTCTCCTTAGTCCTACTGTCCTCCTTCAGGGGCGCAGTGTCTGACCTGGGGACAGCTCTGCCCTTCCAGAAAGCCCCTGACCCATCGGTTCCTGCTACCCTGAGCTCCCTGGTTTTTTTGTGCTCCTTGCTTCCAGTGGCTTTCCCGTCCCGTCCTCCCAGCCTTTCTCCTCCCGGGCTTGTCCCTCTCTTTCTCTCCCAGATATCACACCCGTGCCTATGGTCTCACTCTTCATTTCCAGGCAGATGGCTTCCAAATCTCTGGTGTGGTGTCTCCATGTCATGGTGAACACCATGAAGGCAGAGAGGCCGGGGACTTGGCCGAGGCCGCCCAGGTCATCAACGGCAGCACTGGGGTGACGTGAGCCCACACTGGTGCCCACCACAGGGACATAGGCTAGCCTCCGTGTTTGCTCTGTTTACTGCATTAAAGCCTCCATATATTTAAGTGTGTAAGAAAAGAAACGTCCCCCACATTGCCATGTATGACAGCTGTCCTGGGGTTCTGGGGACAGTGGCTCACTTGATGGGTGCTTGAACCAGAACGCCTGAGGTCAGTACCGGTCCCGGACCTCGCCGGCTCTGGGAACAGGTGTCTCAGTGAGGGGTAGCGGCGAGGTGATTCCCGTGGGGTGATGCCCGTGGGGCGCCTGTGCCCATACTTGGCTCCCGGAGATCGTCCTCGTATGGTCTCAGTCACACAGACTCAGTCACTTTGCAAAGTATAAACAAAATAAAAGGAAACTCAGACATTTTGCTTTTACTTTTATAAAAGTAGTTGCGGTTATTGTTCTCACTGTGAATAAAATCTGTTTATCTGGTATACTTGCAGTGTTTTTTTTGTTTTTTGTTTTTTGTTTTTTTTTAAATATCACAAAGCATTCCCTTCTTCACTTTTTAAAAAAGATTTTATTTATTTATTTGACAGAGAGAGACACAGGTTTCCCACTGAGCAGGGAGCCGGATGTGGGGCTTGATCCCAGGATCCTGGCATCATGACCTGAGCCAATGGCAGATGCTTAAGGACTGAGCCCCCCAGGCGCCCCTCCCTGCTTCACTTGTAGTTTTGTAATGGGAACCCATGGCTAATCGTCTTTACCATATCACTGTGAGCTTTCAGGAAATAATCTGGAGGATTATTCATCCTTCTGGGAGGCTCCAGTATGGAACCATAGCTAGATCATACACTCTGGGACTTTTGTTAATTCTGTTCATGCAGCAATGGCTTTGCCTTTTCCGTGGCACATGACCCTGAAACACTGACCACAGAAAATGTTGTCTGCGCATGAGATGTCTGACGCTGAGGGACTGGACTTGGACTCTGTCCTTCTCAGACAGTCCTGGAAGCTCAGCTCACTGGAGAGCCCGCGGCTGGTGGATGGCTCTGTGCTCCGGGGGGAGTCGGTCAGAGCTCCAGCTCGCCACGAGGCCTGTCCGTGGAGCCTCACCCTTGGGAAGAGCTCACCCCATCATCCTCTCGTTTGCTTTCCAACTTGGCACGCTCCCCCCTGCATCCCTTGCCTGCCCTGCCCCTGCTTGTCTGACCCCGCCGCTTACAGACCCAGAGCTCAGCCTTCCCTGCTTGGGCAAGCGACCATCCTGGGCAGCCCGGCCGTGAACCCAGATGGCCCGACTCCCCGTGACAAGCACGCGCCATCGTGGCGGGGCCCCCGGCATCAGGGATCACAGTCCCCAGCCTTTAACAGACTCTGGGGCCTGCAGTTTGATTTTATCGAAGTCTCAGATTCAAGCTATAAAATGCCGCTAAGCTCCATTCATTCCTCTGGCCCACACACGTGACGTTTCTACCACGTGGCAGGAGGTGTCTCTGGGCCCTCGAACCTCAGCGAGGCCGGAACAGACCCTCAGAGACGGCTGAGACACTGGCAACTGGCCCACTGCTCGCCACCAACCAGCCAACCTCCCACCACCAACCAGCCAACCGCCAACCAGGCAGGATGCGGGAAGAATTCCTCGGCTTGTTTCCGCGGGGGAGGGCCTGAGCACTGGGGACCTGCCCCCCCCAGGAGGCACGCTGGGGGTGAACCAGTCAGTAACAGCAGGTGTGAGGGTGAGAGAGACACAGATGGGCGTGCCCCCCTTATCGTCCGGGCGAAGTCGGCAGAGGGTTGGGTGAATAGCGTGGAACTGGGGATCTGGGTGAGTTCTAACAGGGCACGGGGGCCCTGGCAGCTGTGGTTTCTGTTTCTCCACCTGCCGCTGTCGAGGGGGTCCCACAGACCCACCGAAGTGCCTACGGCCCTGGGGGGATCAGGGTCCCTGTGGTCTCTACCTCTGCTTATCTCCTTTGGGTCCACTTCCAGATCTGTGGCTGTAGGAACACCGTGCCATTTCCCCTGTATGTCTGTCCTTGGAGTCTAAGCACTTAAGAAATATGATTTCTTACTCAACATCAGCTGATGTGGAAATTGGGGATTGGAGCCAGGGGGCTCTGCTGCCCTCAGGGCGTGGGGGATGTGCACGAGGGAACAGGGAGTCAGCACACCTGGGTTGAGAAATCAGCTTGCCCACAAACCCAGCTAAGAAGCAGGGAGGGCCGCTCTGTAGAGAGCAGGACGAAAGTCCCCAGACCCCAGTTAGCTGAAAACACATTTCATTGAGTTCGGGGTGTGTCATGAGACGGACGATGTGCGTGGTTTCTGGGCCCAAGTTATTCCAACAACTAAGTTTTTGCCCAAGTTGGTAGTTCCTTCCAGAGGCCTCTTCACGTCAGGTTCATTAAAACTGAAACTCAGAAAGCACTTGTGAGTTGGCTGGGTGCAGGGCAAACTGGGTCGTCTAGGAAGTTCCTGGGACACTAGGGACCGGTCCGGATCAGTGTGCTTTGCTCTGGAAGGGATTCTTGCGTCAAAGCACTGCAGCGTGAAAAGTCCGTGTGCAGGTGTAACGGACGAGGGTAGTCCTTCCTCTTTCCACCTGCCATTGGTCCTTTTTAAAAATTTTATTTCTTTTGATAGATCATTCAGATATTATAATATCTACGCTTTTACACTGGAGGAGTCAACAGTTTCCAGTGTGGTCGCAGAATTGCACACCCATCAATACCTAATCCCAGAACGTCTACATCATCCGGAAGAGGAGCCCCGTATCCGTTCGACCCACTCCCCACTCCTCTGTGCCCTCAGCCCCTGGCACTGAACGACTTTCTGTCTCTACTGATGTGGGAATTCTGGGGCATTTCAAATAAACACAATCATGCATCATGTGGCCTTTCGACGTGGCTTCCTTCACACGGGCTCGACCCTGTAGTCTGTATCTAGATGCCATCTCCCTCTCCTTTTTTTTTTTTAATGGTTGGTTAATATTCCATTGTACAGTAAACTGCATTTTGTTCCTTCATTTTTATGATTAGAAGATCTTTTTAAAATATACCAAACTACGCAGTGTTTTCTGATGCACTAGGTCGGCAACACCCAGCACTCGCCCATCGCACGCCTGTGTTTCTTTGGCGATTCATTCACTCCCTCCGTGGCACACTGCCGCGTCTTACACTGCCCAGGTCTGTCTGTCCTGTTGGCTTGGAAATGGCTTTGACCGTGCCCTCGTGATGGGTGACAGCGGCTGGACGCTCGTGGTTATTTTCGGGCTTTGCCTGAGATGTGCTCTCTGGGCTGCGGAAACGGGATTTTCTGAGCTCGCCACCGAGAGAAGCATTTGCTCACTCCTGGACTGGGGCAGCACACAGTCTCCCTGAGTCAAGGACCAGCTGCCTGTGTGTGCAAAGGGCTGGGGGGGATGGGCAGGTGAAAAGAATCAATCTGTCCTTTCTGATAGTCTTTCAAGACATGGGGCCCCCGGTGGTCCTGAAGCTTCCGTTGGCTCCTGTCTGTGCTCCTGCCTCCCGGTTTCACAGTCACGTGCCGTTCTGAGGCTGAGGACCTGGTGGGCTCTGTGTCCTCGTGACCCGTGTAGGGGTGAGGGCTTCTCCCCGGGATGTGACTGGGGACTCCAGGGGACCCGCTTGGCACCCCATCACAGTGCTGTTGGGTAAGAAGAGGCAGGCGGGTCAAAGCTGCTGCTCGTGCCCCAGCTGGGAGGTCGCAGCCCGCGTCAGTGGGAGGACGCGTCATCACGCGTGGCAAGGCCAGGAGCCTCCGTGGGTTTATAGAGGAGCAAAGGTCTCCACTTTCCATCCCCAGAGCAATGCCACAGCTGGTTACACAGCTTTCGTGACGCAGCCCGAAACAGGACACTGGGCAGAAGAGCAGAGGTTGGCAAAAGGGGCAGGAACCTATCAGAACCACACGGGAAGGAAAAGCTGTCTCTTTAGGGACTACGGGTGTGGCTGTGTAGAGACGCACCTCCCCGATCAGTGAAGAAATTGCCAGCTAATGTTTGGCCACAGGCAGCCTTGCGGAGACTTTCTCTGGCATGGCTGAGGACGTGAACTTCCCCCTCCATTTCTGGGTTTGCTGCGACAGCTGCCTCGGGGAAGGTCCCGGAAAGCTGAGTCTGGCCCGGAGACTCCGGCAGAGGCCAGCTACAGCTCGGGTTTCTAGGTCCCCGACCCCCTAGCAGGGCCCTGAGCCGAGGTTCTCCCACCTGCTCTGTGGCCCTTTACCTGAGCTCAGGGGAAGGAAGCCCCGAACCCATCCAGAACATCTGTTTCAGATCTGTCCTTAGGAGGGAGTTCTTTACAACTTTTCAATAAGGGCAGCACAGCTTGGACAAGTGGACCCAGTGGAGAAGCGTTAACTTTCCCTGGGATGTGAGGAATGGCATCTCAGCCCCTGGCAGGATTTCTGCACCCCAGAAGTCCGGACCTCCTGGCTGCTCCGACCTCTCAGGCTGGGGGGCTGTGACTGCTCCCCTCCAGGCTTATGGGCACCAGCATGGGCTGCCCTAGGGCACAGTGGGCAACAAGCCGAGGTGGGGGGAGTCACCCCCTCAGTGAGAGTCAGCTGGGCTCTTTCTACATGAGGACACGTTGATCACCACGCCTTTTTCCCATGTAAAGTGTTGCACTCCCCAAAGAGATTAGGAAAGCACATTCCCAGCAAGGTTCTCTTCTGCTGGGAAAGGGTGGGGAGAAGGGGCCCAGTTCCCTTGTTCCTGAACCCCTGCCCTTCCCGCTGCGGCGCCAGGCTGGGGAAGCCCTCGGAGTCACAGAGGAGGAGGGGGTCTCCCAGAACTCGCTGCAGATCTTGGGTGTAATTAAAATTTGAATTACAACCTTTCGTGCAAAAGCCCTAGAAAACCGGATCTAAACACTTCGTCTCCTACTAGCGGGGCCTAATTTTACCGACAGCTTTAAGCCATTTGAAAAAAACAGCGAAAGGAAAAAGGGAGGGTTACATTTCTAACGTTGGAAAGGCTCAGGTAAGGCAGGCTGGTTCTCTCTTGAACGGATAAATGTCCTTATAAGGACTGCATCCCACCTTTCTGCTACCATAGGGTAACTGTGTTTTCAAGGAAGCATGCGCTGCTTTTCTTAACTGTTAAAAGCTGCTCTTATATTCCCAAATGTAGAATTCCAGCTCTCAAGTACAGATCTAGCCCATCAACACCACATAAGGCAGGACATACCGAACAAAACACAAACCCTCGCAAAGCCCAAGATGGTCCCGGCTTCTAATCAGGTGTCACAACCTCTGGGTAGGAACAGGCAAATCTAACCTATTCTGGCAGCCCTGCCCTCCAGGCGTCTGGACCCGCAGCCTTTTGAATTTGCTTAAAACTATTAAGAAGTAATTAAGCAGTTAAAGGGGCTCCTGCTGCCAGTTGGGGAGGTCAGCGAAGGAAAGCAAACAGCAGGTCGCCTGCCTGCTCTTCCTTTCGGCTGACCTTGCACGCTAATAAATTCATCCTGTATTTTTCGGCTACTGCCAATTTATGGCCTACAGGAAACTAATCTTGTACAATAACTACCTTCCTGTACTTAGTTCCTAAATGGAGCCAAATGGATTTCGTGGCGGAACAGCTCGTTCGCGGTTCCTGTGGAGCAAGAGAGTGGCCCTGGGCCCAGAGCTGAGAGAGGCCCTAGGGGACGGGCTCCCCCGTGACCTTGGGCTCCTATGGGGCAGCGGTGAGCCCAAGATCGTAAAATAGACAGCAGTCCTCCATGCAAGCCTCCCACAGTGATCTCGCCTTCTAACGGGAGGGGAGATGGGCATTTGAGACCAGCCAGATGGACCAGGTTACAGCGAAATTTAGGGACCAAGACCCACGCACACACACCATCAACAGGGCACGGAGGTCTTCCATAAGGAATGCGGATGTGCTTGGCAGTTTTTAAAAAAAAACAATCACAAAGGAGTGAATTTCATAATGAGCTGATCAAAGAATTTGGTTCTCATTTCCAAGTCAAAGCTGTTAACTTAGGAGTAGGGAGAGAGGGGGAGGAAGGGAGATGGGAGGGAGTGGGATAGAGGTGATGGGGGAGGGAGGGAAATGGGAAAGCGGGAGGCCCAGGAGCACTGAATACAAGCCTAGCCATGTCTGTCTGGTTGTGGTCTACAACCAAGATGGACAGACACGGACTAAAAGGAGAGAATGTTGCCAAAAGTCAGGGTAACCTGTGGGATACCTTCTCAGAGCTGCTAATAACGGAGCTGGGAGAACTCAGAATGTGTTCTTTAAAGAGACCCCGAGGCCTTCATGGTGGAGAAGCCCGGAGCTTCTCCGGGCGGCTGCTTCTCTTCCAGCCTCTCTGCACACTGCTGTGATGACCGCGTGTTCACATCGGTCCGCGCCGTGTGCAGAGCCCACCTCCTGGGCTAATGCAGAATGCTGTTCCAGAACTGCAGGGAAGCCGCTAATGTGAAGGCAAGCAGAGCCTTCCCTAAAGATGCAGAAATATCACCGACCCAGGTAGAGGGAGGGCCGGAGCAGGGGGACCTGGCTGAGGAGCTTTGGGCCCCAGAGGGGAGTCGAAGTACCTAGGAGGACAGGATTGGATCCCCTGGGGCCTGCCTCAGGTCTGTATTTCCTGAAAGTTCCTAGTGGGCCTGCCTGGGTCAGCACCAGGGGTAAGGAAGGACCACCCACCGCTGGTCAGTAAAGAGCTCAGACGCAGGAAGGGACCCGTGGCTTCCGCTAAGGACAGCACGACTCTTGCAAGGGTTAGGGGCTGGGAATGGCAGGCAGTGGAAGTGCCTGTTACGTACTGGGTCATCTCATGGCTGTTGCACGAGTCTTTACTGTGGTCACCAGCCAGTGCCGTCACCGTCATTGTGACAGTGTCAGCGGAGGCCCTGTACAGTGCCCTACCTGGGGCCCTGTAGAGGGGCTGGCGAGGTTGGCAGAACGAAGTTTCCAGAAGGGGCTGAAAGGACCAGCACAGGGTTATAGGGAGCTGCTAATAGGGAGATAAAAGAAGAAACTTTGTTCCTGATTATGTATCCCACCTCGTGCTCCGGAGAGTCACACTCGCGCCTGAGGTTTTTACAGAACTGTATAGCTTCTTTACTCCTTGGATGTCCCTTGTCTACTTCGAACGCTGGGGCGTAAACACGAAGCAGAAAAGAAATGCATGTGGAAGGACACTGTCCCCGTCCCAGGGCAACCAGCGTGGCTCCACAGGGCCACCCAGAAAGAGACGAGCATCGATGGGTGGCTTTCCTCCCTCAAGACGGCCTTCCTGAAGACAGGGTTGGCAAGGATGGGACGGACCGGGCTCCAGGCTCACAAGTACTCAGTGCTGGCTCCCCGCCAGGTGCCCAGGTGAGGACCCAGAAGGCCCTTCCCGTCCCAGTCTTCTGGTTTTTGTCCTGGGATGTGCGCAGGAACAGCGCCCTGAAGGCAGGGAGGGCAGCCCCGTGCAGAGGCCCCCCCACCCCAGCCCTCTGCCTCCTTCCCTGGGCAGCATGTGTGGGGGATGGACACGATGGGGCTGTCCCCAGGGCTTCAGTCCTCCCCAGGCCCAGCATGTGGCATCGTGCACAACCAGACAAGAAGGTCCAAGGCAAGCTCCGGCCCGGAGCCTCTGATCCGCGGTTCCGTTGTAGGAGCAGATGTGACCCTGCCTGCTTGCCTGGGCCATTCTAGAGTCAGGAGAGCCGAGGAAGGGTGGTCAGACTGGGAGACAGGAGGGAGGCTGTCCCCTTCCAGGAGGAGTAGAGCAGGCCTGCCAGTCCCACCCCGAGCAAGCCTGGAGCCCATCCCACCGCCTCCGGCCACTTAGGGGACACGGCTGCAGGTTCACAGAGGAGCATGTCCCTGACTGCAGGCCCTCAAGGACGGCCGGGGGCGGGGCTCGGGTGGGTGGGTCTGGGAGCCTGGCGGTCTCAGCCTCCTCGCCAGCAAGCCAGAGAACTGTCCCCGGCTGGGACCGCGGTCACCTTCTCCACGTTGTGCATCCGTTCCTTCTCTTATTTCTATTTTAACACTTTTGTTGGGGTGGAGTGGACACAGAACGTTCCAGGCCTGTGGCACAGAGATCTGCTATTTGTGGACGCTTGGGCAAAGTGACCACACAGGTCATGTTGGTTCCGCTGGCCCGAGGGGGTGCCTGGTCCCCTTGCTGCTGGGCCGCCGCCGTGGCTGCAGGAGGCAGTGAGAGCAGAGGCTTTGGCACCCCCCGTCCACGCAGCTCCTGTTATTTTTAGCGTCCTCATTGTCCCCGGTCCTCAGATCCCCTGAGAGCTTCCCACGGGGCATTCGCAGAACTGGGTTCCAAGGACACACATTTCCTGGCTCTCTCTGCGGGAGCCGCTCAGCCTTCCCCGTCCTCGGGGTTGGCAGCCGCCCGGTGTCATCTGTCTCGCTGTCCTTTACTGGGGACGCTGGCACACCGAGCTGGCCTTCCAGAGCCTGCCTGTGTCACTGGGGCTGCCAGTCCTGCGACCCGGGCACCCCTCCAGGCTGGTGTTGGAGCGAGCGGGCCGGGAGGGCTGGGGTGGGGGTGGGTGCCGGGCTGGGCCCCACACCACCACCCGCAGAGCGGCAGCCCCGGGACGTCTGCAGTTCTCCAAGTATGACCCAGTTGCGGGGAGGTGGCGAGCCCAGCACAGGTACATGCTTTCCGGGGCCTTTGAGAACAAGTTGCTTCGACGCTGTCCCGTCACCCCTGAATGCTCCCACGTGGGTTGTCCAAGCGCACGGACATCCTCCGGGCGGCCCCCGCGGAGCCCGGGGAAGCCGAGAACCGGCGCTGGCGCCTCACTCCCCTACTCCTCCGCCCGCTGCCCCGTCGCCCTACAAACGCCATCTGGGGCAGCCACAGGCGACGCGCAGCTGTTCTGGAAATGGGCTCCGTCTTTCTGGGCTGTCGCCGTGAGAACTCAGGTGTGACGGGTGCCTAGGACCGCGTCCGGGCCGCCTATTTGGGAGGAAGGATGCGGAAGCCGACCGTCCCTTTACTGAGGATGCTCTCGGCCGCCGGATGGGGCGGCGTCTGCCGGCCTCTCCCTCTCTTCCCCTGGTAACCAGCATTTTGTGGGCACTACCTTGCAAGTCCTGGTCCAACACTTACTCTCTGCACTTCCATATTTGTCTCTGTCTGTGGGGACACCAGGCCCCTGTTACCATCCTCACCTCTGCTGAGACTCAAAGGTTCTCAAATGTTCTCTGATTTGGAGCCCTTCAGGCTCCCTGCGTGTCACCTTCCTCGCCTGTGGGCCCGCGGCAGGCTCCAGGATCCCCTCCTCAGGCTCCCCTCTGCCAGGCTCCCGGGAGCACTATCTTTGCAGGGAGAACAGGATTTAGAAAGCAGGGTCTGGCGGCCAGGCACCCTATCTCAGGGGAGTGAGACACACACAGTCACATCCATGCCCGCATCTAGACATGTTTGTTTATGTCAGAAACCACGAGTTCCTGTCTGGGTCCCCAGTTCAAATCCAGGACTGCAGGGTCCTCGCTTTGACCCCGTCTGCGTCTGTGACTTCTGTGCTGGGCAGTGAGCCTCCCTAGCTGTTTTCTATGGCCTTATGTTGAGACCCCAGATGCTGCTGGCCTCCCACGACACTGCATCCTCTGGTGGGCTTCCTCCCACCTGTCAGTGCTCTGGCATCCCTGTCTTGACTTCCCCCACCTGGAAGCCCTCCTGGCACTGCCCGCAGCTCCCACATGGATGCAGGTTCTGGCTGCTGGTCCTTCCGGTTCCCCTCCTCACCCTGTCTGGAGCCTCCTTCTTCCACGCAGAGCCACCTTCTCGCTCTGGTCAGGTTCCCAGGACCAGAGACCCCCCCTCCACCCCGCCCCAGCTCAGTCCCCATCCACGGTACTGTGCTCCCCTGGACCCTCCTATCTCCTCCATCCCATCCTACTGGGCTCCAGTGGCACCACACCCCTCGGACACCCTAGTGCACACCTGGACTCCAGGACACCCCTCGGATGTCTGTCTCACCTGCGGGCTCTCCTGTGCCTCCTTCCTCCCAGGGTGCACTTCCACCTCGCCCCGACCCACGCAGCGTCTTCAGGATGGAATTTTCTCAGGGAGGAAAGAGTAGCATAGAGAAGGGAAGTCCTGAACACAGGCTTGAAGAGCTGATCTTTAGAATAGTGTTAATAAACACGCAACCTATTGTGCCCTGAGGATTAATAGGCGTGAAGATTGGTGAGAATAAGAGACCTTCTCACCCAGATCTGGATATTGATGACTGATCAGCAACACCTCTGGTGATGCAAGTGAGGACGGAGGGGAGGCGGACTTACTGCTTGTCTCAACTCCAGTGGCCGTGACCTACCGGGATCCTCCAGGTAGGGTCTGCGGCTGGATGTACTCTGCTGCTCTTGCTCTCCAGCGGTCCCCTGGCTCCTGTCCTGCCTTTCTTGCCGACCCGTCAGGTCATTCTGGAAGTTCATCTGGGCAGGTGAAGGCGGTCTGTCAGCTGTTGCCCGAGTGTGACTAGGGCCCAGGTGGTGTCTCAGGGTTCTTGCTGCGGCCTTCCAGAATGAGGCATTATCTAGAGATTGAGCCCCTTACCCTGTGCTGGCCATGCTCATTCTGGCCCAGGGTATGCATGTGCTGAGCACTCGGGTCTGCAGTGACTTGCTCAGTGAGCTGCGGGTGGCATTGACGTTCATGCAGGAAACACTGGGATCCAGCGGAAGGAGACCTGGGCCCCCCACCTACTAGCAAAGGGGCAGCAGAGAGCTGGGGAGAGACCGCTACCAGGGGAGAGCCTGGTTCCCTGAGAAATTCGTTCTGGCATAATTGGTGGGTTCTCTTTTCAAGTCTGTAAGTTCTCCACGTTCCCCACCTTCTTTAAGGATCTTGACAATCATTTAAGGGTGTTTTCAGAAGGACAGCCTGAGATAAAGAACTGATTAACTGAGTGATCGAGTGGGCATGTTATTTTATTATTTATTTTTGGTAAATTCTTGACCTTTGTATTTGGGTCTGTGTGCATATATAGAGAGAGAAAGAGAGAGAGAGACACATTAGGTTGCATTTTAAAAAATTATAGGTTAGTCCTGCTAGGAGGTCTAGCCCCATAAAGGCGGCAGGTTGTGGGTGTGTAGACAACGTGCATTGCACAAACACTAGATATTCTTCCTATATTTGTATCAAATAATTTCCTTACGGACTTGAATGGGATGAATCCCGGGGCGACTGCTCCTTCTGGTCCCACGATGTCTTATACCCACTGCAGCCCCCCTCCCCCCCAGCAGGCTTAAAACTGCAATGTCCATTTTGCAACAAACAAGGTGATATTTGATATCTAGAATAGACTGATTGCCCTGGGAAAAAAATCTCTGTATACTTATTAGATTCTCTCCATTTTCTCTGGAATTTGACTCTTTTTAACATGCCCTTTCCTGAAAAGGTTAAACACTTAAGTGTGCTTTGGAGATCCATCTCCTGAGATGAGTCAGGGGGCCTCTGAGCAGTGGCCCTCGTGGTTTCAAAGCAGTGATGAGACGTTTCACGAGCTCGTCATCGAAAGCAGATATGTTTATCTGCACCAGCATTCATCAGGGACAAATACCAGATCCACTTGTAATTTTTTCCTTACTGTTGGCAAGCCATTACCAAAATCAAAATTGAGCTGGAGTGAACTTAGAGATTTTTATCTATATATATGTACACACACACACATACACATATATATATGTGTGCATGTATATATATGTATATATTTGTTTTAAAATGGTGTTCTAAAACCATAGCTGAGATGTGCGGGCACTGGTCCCAGAGCGTCCATGACAGCACTGCTAGAGAGAAAACGTGTTTGCTCTGGTAAGATTTGCTTTTAGGGTTTCTGATTCTGCAGCTTGCGAGAGCCCATCCAGAAAGATGAACAGTTTAATCCAGTCTATCCCAGTAAACAAATATATACGGTTACGTGTGGGGCGTGTTGATATCACCAATTTAGGTAGGTGCACATAAATATAAAAGGAAAAGCTTTTGTTTACAGTCTGTGATACAGGGCTTGAGATAAGAAAGAATGAAGGAAATGGGCCAAGTTCCGCCTGCTTCCCTCTGACTCTCCCGAGACTCGTTCCTTTGTCAAATGAAATAATTTCGTCTTTTAATATGAATGCTTTCATATGGCTCTGTTCTTTTAAAAATATACACCAAAGCTTAGCCTTGCAAACCTGAGACTCAGGACCCTGTGAAAATGCAGGGTTTGGATTCTGACTGCGAGGCAGCCCGAGGTGTGGGCCACGCGGTCCGGAGGCTCGTTCACCTCCTGGGCGTTTGACCCCATGGCCACCGGCGGACACGCGGGACCACCAAGGCTTTGCTTGTTCCTTCTCATTGTCACCAGCCAACGGACTGCCCATCCTCCTGTGTGCAGGTCGAACAGAGACGGGATAGTGGGAAGGAGGGAGAAGACGGGTGTCAGGGAGGAACGGCGCAGGGGTGGTGGGACACCGGCCAGGTGAGGTGGTGACATTGAAGGGAGGGCTTTGAAAGACAAGACGAGCCGAGCTTGCCGAGGACACGGTCCACGTCGTCCTGAGCCTCCTCCTTGTTGCAGATGACAGGATCATCAGATCAGAACTAGACAAGACAGGACCCGATGGCAAAGGGAATTTTCCACCAGTCCCACTTCTTGTTCCTGTTGTCTGGATGAGCAGAAGTCTCTCCACAGTCCCAGAGAAAATACAGAAGAGAAAGTGCGAGCGAAGGGGAAGCAGCCCTCTCCCTGCTTCTCTCTGGAGTTTGGAGAGGTCCGGTGAGCTCGGGGCGTCCATGGTGACCTGCCACCTCCTGTCCTTTTCCACAGAGGACAAGCCTTCCCTGCCATCCAGCTGCCTCTCTTCTTTCCCTCAGGGACGTGCAAGCCCCTCCAGCCAACAAGACGTCCAGGCCCCCCATTCCTTCTGAGACTTTGGACGGAACGCAAGGTGACGTGAAGCCACTTGTCTGTACGAGTGCGTGCCAGGCTCTTCCCTAAGCTTTTCCATTGAATGTCTTAGATTTTCCTCACGACAGCTGCTATGTTTCTCTCCCTTTTATAGATGAGGCAAGTCCAGAAGAGTCCAAATTTCCGTAGCTCTTTACAGGGGAGCAGCCAAGATTCAAAGAGCAGAGCTCAGTGTGAGCCCAGGGAGCGTCCTGAATGTGCGTGAGCCGCTCTCTGGACTCCGTGAGAGGAGCTCCCCCGCACTAAGCCTGGCGCCCCGGGACACCAGCCCCAGAACCGCAACTGCCTCCCCCCAGGTCCCAACCAGGGCCCATACTAGCTGTCTCTGGACCGTGGGGTGACCCGGGGTCAGGGGCTCCCCGCCTGCAGCCAGGGAGGAATCGCGAGTGGCCCCTCGACGAGGTGGCTGGGAAGGCCCGCAAGGCTGAGCCGGGGCGCCCCGATGACCTCCGCGGGAGCTGCTGCAGGGTCGCTCTGGGACTCCCTCCCACCCTCCCTCCCTCCTGCTGCTAGCTGTCACGGCTTTGGGAGACGCCACGGAGAAATCCCTGCTTGTTGTTCTCTTGCAAGTTATTTCTAAAGTCAGGAGAAAGAGAAATGAAGACATGCTTGCTCTAGAATTTAACTCTTGCCCTGAAACGGGAAACAAGCCTGTCCCTGATGTTGAAACTGCAGCCTGGCTCCGCTCACAGAACACCGTCTATCAGAATTCCCAGCTCGCGGGGGCATGGGGCCAGACTCAATTACAGAGTTAATTCTACCCTAACTGGAAACAGAGGTTTTGGTTCATTTCCTCTAAAACCTCTGAGGATGCCTTTCATGCAATTCCAGTGTGTCCAAGTTCAAGCCCGCTCAGTTCAGATCAATGGGCACTTTCTGGCTCATCGTCTGTAAATGCAGAAACACGTGCACACACGCACCACCCACCTGGGGCTCACGCCCAGGCGCACACGTGCACACACACACACACACAACCCCGGGCTCCTTCACACACGCGGCCAGCGCGTCTTTCAGAAGGTACGTTCTTAGTCTCCGTCGGCACGCGCGAGCCCTGTGTGTTCTTCATGTGTTCTCTCAGGACTGTTTTCTTAGATCGCTACCTCCATCTCGTTCTCGTTGTGAAAGTTACATTTAGATGAACAGGAAGCGACAAGAACAGAACGCCGTGTCTTAAAAGATCTCACCACGGACTGTATTACAACACGGCTATCATCAGACCACTTCCTTCGACCGGGAGAACTCCAGTCCTGATACACAACCGAATTGTGGTTTTCAGTCCTCACGCTCAGAATGTTGTGGGCGGTCCCTCGCTAGGTATCTACTCAGAAAGATACGGCTGCATAAATGCGTAAAATGCGACTCTGATACACCCACTCGTCTCCCTTGCTAGCTTCACGATAATATTTGCAAGGTTTTCTGGGTTTTGCTCAACCAGATTCATTAGGTGAAATTGTATAAAATCACATTTTATACACATACATTTATACGTTTTTCAACATAGGTTGACACGATTGGAAATTTCTGATAGAAGCAGCATCTGATTTGACATTCTTGTGAGACTGTGACTACTAGCTTAAGACAAAGCGTACAACTTCAAAATGTAATGTATGAGTGCTTGCCTCAGTGGCACCTATGGCAAAGTTAGATAATAGAGAAGGTTAGCCCAGAAGATGGCCCCTGGGCAAGGATGACATGCAAATTTGTGAAGCATCCCGTAAAAAAATTAAAAGCTATTAATTAATGAATTAAACTATGGAAGTTTCAAAGACAAGAATGTACAAATGCCCAAACTTTCTAAACAAATGCATATGTCTGACTACAAACCATTGGCCGTGGGACAGGTAAGCATAGAGCTGAGCAGGAAAGTACAAAAGTACAGGGTATAATTTGAGGAGAGATTTGCATTTCAGAAATGGCAGTATAGTGAATTTTATTAGGTTCTTAAGACATTCATAAAAAAAATCACAAATGTGGTCGTAGAAGGCAAGAGATACTCTTGCACAAGAAAAACACTTTGTAAATTCCATATAGTATGACCATCCCAGACCCAGAAGAGCAGAAAACGAGAACCACAGAAATAGCAGATGCCTATATCTGTAATTTAATAGAAACCATGTTTAGTTTTGTGTTTCTAACATGAGGAGGAAACGTTTTGATTTTAGCCGTAGCTCCATCACCAAATCTCAGAAGAGTTTCCCTTGGGAATGGGAAGTTACGAGCCCTTTCTAGCTCTCGTTCTCCAATGGCCGGCTGCTCGTGAGGGCGCGTCATCTGCGGTCATCTGGTTGACCTGAGATGGGTCCGTTGGCTGATAATGGGCCCCCTCGAGGGATGCCATAGGTCAGAGGAAGCCCAGACCTGAGCGTTGGATGATGGCACTGAATGAACCCCACATCCATCTCAGTCCAAATTTCTGGGGAACGCATGTGACTCTGGATTCGTGTCGGTGTTGGGACTTCGGACCCCGTGTCTCAGGCCTTTGTCTCTGGCTTGGGAGAGGAAACCATGACTCTCACTGAGTGACGGCAAAGACAACCCAGAGAACACCATTTCCCCCCTAAACTCACTTGACCTTCTTGAGGCCAGGCCTGTCCTGAATGCAGGGACAATCAGACCAGTGGCTTCCAGAGGCCAGACTCTGAGCAGCGCCCCTGGCATTTCAGGACAGGGAATCCCAGAATCCTCTTGCCCTAGTGCCTGAGCGGGCCCCTCTGGAGGAGGAGAAGTGCCTAGCGGGGTTTGAGGGGGGTACCTGCATGCCAGAAGTCATCAGACCCCCCCATGCTACCTGAAATCTCAGAGTCGAGAGTGCTCAGTGTTGTTATTCCAACCCCCCTTCATTTGTGGGGGGCTGAAGCTGAGACCGAGGGAGGGGCAGATGTGAGTGGTCACAGCAGAGGTTACCGCATGGCCTCGGGCTCTGGGAAGGGGAGCTTGGGGCAGGCTCCTCCTAACGGGGGACCTTTAGAATGCACACCCCCTTGCTGGGTCGGCCGTGCACCTGCTCCGGCCTGACATGCTCAAGCCAGGAGCGTGGGCATTTCCTTAGCGAGAAAAGGGGAGAAGGATCATCCTTCTTTGTGCAATTGATAAACTAAAAATAAAATCTCAGGGCTTTGCAGGATCTCCAAAGGCAAGCGCTCGCCTCTCAGTTCGGGGGCCATGACCTCTGTCTGACCGGCTGGAGGCTGGAGGGCCGGTGGGAGCCTCTGTTCAGTCGGCCCCTGGTGCATAGTTTCATTCCCACTTTTGCCTTTTGAAGTGTCTGGCTTCCAGTCATCCAGAACAGCGTCTGAACGCAGCGTGATCTTTCTGTCCGGGGTATAAACAAGTTCTCTCTGATCTGCTGTCACGAGGCAGCCTAAACTCAGACTGGTCCCCGAGCCTCCGTAATTTGGGTTGACTCTAGGTTAATGCCTTCCTGGTGCTGGGGTCTGGACGGTGTCCAAGGGAGGAAACCTACAGCCCGTGCAAAAGGAGCAGATGTGCAAAGATGTTTTTTAACTTCTCCTCTCATAAATACCTTAAGGAAGTATTCATTTCATACTTCTTCTTCTTCTTCTTCTTTTTTTCAACCTTCCTCTGGGAAGGTTCAGAATGAAAGGCTTCATTTGCTTAGCCTCTGAGTTGCCTGTGAGTCCGGGAGCTCCACTCCCTTGTCTGGGATGCCCTGGGAAGAACCTTCTGTCCCTTCTTCCTTGACTTTTTATATCAATACCTGGGTTAGAAACATTTTTGCATGTTCCAACATTTCTGCTTGGATAAAATTACCCAAATTAGAAAAGCACAGTGTGTTTATGTATATTTATGTAAAAGAGGTTTCTGGTTGCTGCCGCAGGCTCTTAAATGTTGACTGAATAAGTGAATGGACGGCTCAGCCGCGTCACTGCTGGGATTGGAGACAGACTTAATTTTAAGTTCTGAATGCTTACTTCAAATACCTATCGGCTGAGAATTTTTGTTTAAATAAGCGTTTTTTTTTTTTTTTTTTTAAATCCCGGAGTACTTTTAGGATTTTGGAACATTTGCATGGCTTGTACAGAGGACCCCCCTGATGTTAGCATCTTAAGGAACCATGACCTTGAAATCAACACGGTTCTGTTACGTTTAGCCCAGAGACGCAGACTTCATTCAGATTTTACTTGGTTTTCAGTTAATGTTCCTTTTCTATCTGGGGTCCAGTTAACGATACCACACCGCATTTAGAACACGTTGTATGATTTTTCTCATAAAATTACAAGAGCACAGATTGCCCTGTTTAAGGAAAAAAAAAAAAGCGAACCGTGAGTCAGTGGGATTCTCCTACACGGGGTCAGACGGTAGGTCTTGCAGGATTGCGTGCAGATGCCGCACGTCGTGGTTGTCTCTGTAGCGCAAAAGCAGCCACAGACTACAAGCAAACAAATGGACAGTAACACTGTTTCAATAATACTTTATTTGAGAAGCACGTGGTGGGCCATATTGGAGCTTGGGCCACAGTTTGCCAACCTCTGATTTTATGGAGCCGTGACCCAACGTCAAACTGGTGTAATGATCATTAAAGCCCGCCTTCTCTCACTGTTACCAAAGATTTTAGGGCCTTTATGTGCCCTGGAGTGAGGGGACTTTGGGCTGAGGTTCGGACCTCTCTATAGTCCCCTCCCGTTGTCCGCACTGGAGGTGGCAGAATGGTCTTGACTGAGGATTTCTCCATCTACTTGATCTATACCCAGAAATCCCCATCCATGGTACTAATAGAAAAATCACCATAGACATTTAAATGACCAATTTAGGATTATTATCATGGGATGAGGGTACGAGTTAATATCTGCTCTGGGGGCCCCTTTTGAATAATTGTCCGATAAATCTGGCTAATCAATTCTTTTTAAATGAAATTTGTTTTAGTAAGATTCATTTCCCTTTCATACAGTTACAGCCACAGGTTACTCTTTTGAAAAGTGCGCTGGTCGTTCTGAGTTGTTCATCTCTTTTTAAAATACAAATGTTGTTTTTTAGAGCAGTTTTAGGTGAACAGAAAAACGAGCGGAAGGCACAAGGCGCTTTGACATATATCCCCCCTCATGGACGCACAGATTACCTCAACGTGACGGCTGATTTTATGTATCAACTTGACTGGGCCACAGTGTCCAGATATGTGGCCAAACATTATTTTGGGTATTTCTGTGGGGGTGTATTAGGATGAGATGAACAATCAGTACACCAAGTAAAGTAGATTGCCCTCCATAATGGGTGGGCCTCATCCAATCAGTTGAAGGCTTAACTAGAACAAAGATTGACCCTCCCCCAGGGAGGAAATCATTCCTTCTTCCTGCCTGCTTTTGAACAGGGAGATTGGCTTTTCCTGGGTGTCAAGTCTGCAGCCCTTGGGACTGGAATTTATGCTGTTTGCTCTCCTGGGTCTCTAGGTTGTAGACTGTAGGTCCTGGGTTTGTCAACTTCCATAATCACCTGACCAGCTCCTTCATAATAAATCTACATATGCACACACACTCATACACGCACACTTGACTGGCCTCCATTGGTCTTGTTTCAAGATCCCCCAGCAGGGTGATCTATTTGTTATATCAGATGGACCTGCCCAGACACCTCGTCATCACCCGAAGTCCATACTTTACGTGAGTGGTCACTCTTGGTGCTGTACGTTTTAGGGGTTTGGACAAACGTATAATGACATGTCTCCATTATTGTACCATCAGACAGAATAGTTTCAGGGCCCTACAGTTCCTCTGCGCTCTACCTGTCCCTCCCTCTTCCCACTCCCCAACCCCTGGCAACCATGGTCTCTTCTTCCAGAATGTCATGGTGGGAACCGTACACGGTGTAGCCTTCTCAGATTGGCTTCTTTCACTAAGTAAGGAGCATTTAAGTTTCCTCCATGTCTTTTAGACACAGAGCACATTTTTTTTTTTCTTTTTAAAGAACCAAATAATAGTCCATTGTCTGGATGCACCAGTTAACCCACACACCTACTGAAGAACACCTTGGTAGCTTCCAAGTTTGGGCAATTATGAACAAAGCTGTTGCAAACCTCTGTGTGTGGGTTCTTGTGTGGACATAAGGTTTCATCTCATTTGAGTAAATACCAAGGAGTGTGATTGCTGGGTCATGGGGTGAGAGCATGTTTAGTCTGTAAGACACTACTAACCTGTCTTCCAAAGTGACTGTGCCATTTTGTATCCCCACCAGCTGGGAAGGCAACTGCCTGTTGTCCCACATCCTCACCAGCACTGAGTGTTGGCAGTGTTCTGGGTTTGGGCCATTCTGATAGGTGTGCAGTGCTTTGTCTTAGGGTTAGGGTTAGGGTTAGGGTTAGGGTTAGGGTAGGGTTAGGTTTAGGGTTAGGCTTAGGGTAAGGTTAGGGTTAGGGTGGGTTTAGGGTTAGGGTAGGGCTAGCATTAGCGTTAGTTTTAGGGTGTGGGTAGGGTTAAGGTTGGGCTTAGTGTAGATTTAGGGTTAGGGTTAGAGTTAGTTTTAGGGTTAGGTTTAGCATTAGGCTAATGATAGGGTTAGGGTTAGGGTTAGTGTAGGGTGCCCTAACGATTTTTGATGATGAATATCTCATCATGCTTTAATTGGGTTAGGGTTAGAGTTTAGGTTTAGGTTAGGGTTAGGGTTACCATTAGGGTTAGTGTAAGGATAGGGTTAGGGTCGGGTTAGGGTTATGGTTAGGGTTAGTGTTAGTGTTAGGCTAGGGTTAGGGTTAGGCTTATGGTAAGTTTAGGGTTAGGGTATGGTTAGGTTTAGGGTAACCTTAGCCTTAAGGTTAGGTTTATGGTAAGGTTAGTGTTGGGCTTATGGTAGGATATGATTAGGGTTAGTTTTAGGGTTAGTGTGGGGTGCCCTAATAATTTATGTTGATGAATATCTTATCATGTTTTAATTGCCAGCTGTGTGTGTGAGTCTTCTTTGGTGCGGTGTCTATTCAAATCTTCTCCCTAGTTGTTCTTATGATCATTTTTTTAGTTGGGTTGTTCATCTTTCTCTTTGTCTTTGAATATTTCCTTTTTATTTTGTATAACAGTCCTTCGTCCTCTGACAGCATCTTTTGTAGAGTTAGGGTTATGGTTAGGGTTAGTCTTACGGTAAGGTTAGGGTTAGGGTATGGTTAGTTTAATGTAACGTTAGCGTTAATGTTAGGGATATGGTAAGGTTAGGGTTGGGCTCATGGTAGGATAGGGTTAGGGTTAGGGTTAGGGTTAGGGTTAGTGTAGGGTGCCCTAACGATTTATGATGATGCATTTCTCTTCATGCTTTAATTGCCAGCTGTGTGTGTTTGTCTTCTTCGGTGCGGTGTCTATTCAAATCTTCTCTCTAGTTGTTATTATTATCATTTTTTTTAGTTGAGTTGTTCATCTTTCTCTTTGTCTTTGAAGATTTCCTTTTTTATTTTGGAGAACAGTCCTTGGTCTGATTTGTCATTTACAAATATTTTCTTACAATCTGCTGTGGCTCATTTTATCTTCTGACAGCATCCTTTGTAGAGCAGGGCAGTTTGACTATAATGAATTGTATCTTGTCCATTATTTGTTTTATAAATCGTGCTTGTCCTGTAAACAGTCATTACTTAATCCAGATCATGTGGAGTTGTTTCTATGTCATCTTCTGGAACATTGTTGTTTTCCCTTTTGTACTGAGTTCTGTGTTCTTTGGTCAGTTAATTTTTGTGAAGGGTATAAAATCAGTGTCTAGATTCTTTTTTTTTAAATGTGTGTACGTCTAGTTGTTTCATTACTATTTGTTGAAATAATGACCCCTATTTTCAGATTTGCCTTGTTCTTTGTCAAAGTTCATCTCACTTTCTGTGTGTGGGTCTCTTCCTGTGCTCTCTATTCTGTTCTGTCCATCTGTCTGTTCTCTCACCAAGACCATACTGGCTTGTTTCCTGCGGCTCTATGGTGATTCTTGAAGTTAGTATCAGTCCCCCAACTTTTCTTCCTAATATTGTGTGGGTTCTTCTGAATTTGTTAGTCTTTTAAAAAATTTAAAAAAAGATATGGATTCTTCAACTCTATCTCCGTTTTTGTGACAATTCAAAATACGTACGACTTTTAATTAAGATTTTATGTAGAAATTTTTTGAAAATCTTTGCTTGTAGGCCTTAAGCCTTCCATCCATTCTGAGGCTCCTTGACATTCAACTAGCCCTTGATTTTGTTTCATTTTTCCCATTGGGCATAATCATGGGCTCAAAGTTGGTTTTTTGTTTTTGCAAAATTGGTTCTGTAGGATTTTAATGCCCCAGTTATCATCTATAGAAGCCGCGTTTGGGGATTAGAGACTTGTCTATGTTGCCGAGGAAAATGAATTTCCCAGAGTTACAAGGTGTGGTTTTTGGCATGTTCAGTACGAAACAAATAGTAAAAAGGAATTTCTAAGAACATTCCCCTACCTATGAGTAATCTGGTCTCACTTCCTGCTTGACCTGTCTGAAGGGAACTGATCCTCCTGGGACTACCCACCTGTTTCATGAGCCCCTGAGGGAATTGCGGTTTTTGGACAGAGCTGAAAAGAGCTGGCGTTACGGAAGGAGGAACTGACAGCTTTGCTTTGGGACCGAAGACTGCTGGCTTTCCCCTTCCCCTGACTCATCTGAGGAGTTTTTTGGGTCCAGGAATGTGATTTGGGAAAGACTCGAAAATGGCGTCACTCATGGTTCAACATGCGTTCGCCGGATGAGTGTTTGACTGAGTGACTGACACCGTCGTTAACAGAAAGGAAACGGGAAATTGTCCATTTTAAGATTGATGTTCCTTTAAAAGGAAAACCCATGGTTTTTAGCCTTCATTATTATTATTTTCTGGAACACTTTGGGGATGTCCTGGCAGTTACACATTGGGTCTCTAGAGAAGTAGTTATACAAAATTTTGCTTATACTTTTTTTTTTTTTTTAAAGATTTTATTTATTTGACAGAGAGAGCCACAGCGAGAGAGGGAACACAAGCAGGGGGAGAAGAAGGCTTCTTGCCGAACAGGGAGCCCGATGCGGGGCTCGATCCCTCATGATCCCAATCATGACCTGACCAAAGGTGGACGCTTAACGACGGAGCCACCTAGGTGCTTTGCTTATACTTTTGAAGGGATTCAAAGACTCTGTCCACCTTGGAATGAAAACCCGTGGTTTCATAGTCTACTGTGGAACTTACACTTTAAAAGACCTACATCATACAACTTCTTCTGAGTCCTATCTCCTGCATGAACCCTCTGTGGGCGAGGACGGTTTTGCTTCAAAGCTATAAACCAAGAGGGAGCAGCCTGATGTCTGTGGGCCTAACACGGCCAGTCCCCTGTTTTTATAAATAAAACTTTATTAGAACACGGCCACGGCCATTTGTTTATATATGACTTAAAATGGCTTTCACGCTACGAAAGCAGAGTGGATAATGGAGAGAGGCTGTGTGACCTGCTAAACTGGAAATCTTTACCATTAGGACCTGTTTTAAAAAGTGGGCTGACTCTGGCTATAGGAATGGCCTTTGGGAAAATGGAATTTTTGTCCTTTGTTAATACATGTCGATAAGTAACTCTATTTGAGACATTCTCCAAATCACACGATGTGACAGTCTTGTAGAAGGGCGCTCCGGGAGCCTTCCCTGTCCCCCAGAAGGCGACCCAAGGCTGTAAGATGAAGACCATTCTCAGTCGCAGGGTGGAAACAAGGCCCTGACCTGCTTCTTCAACCTCGTCCCTGCCCCAGCCCAGACCTGGGTGCTCAGAGAGATCTTGCCTGGCTGGTCCGGTCCTACACTGCCCATTCTTGAGCACACCGTTGAGTAAATGCACGTGTAGAACCCCAAAGGTCACCGTTTATTTCATACTAATGAGGTGTAGTGTGTGCTTTCCTTCCTCATGCAGCGGCTGGGATAAGCAGTTTGGATCTTCATTCCTTGGCCCTCGGGCTTAGCCCGTGCCCCCACGCTCCCACCTCTAATTCTTGCAAAGACAAAGTTAGGAAGCGTCAGGCCTGGAGCTCACTGGGGATGATGCCGGTGGCTTTGGGACTTCCTTCCTTCATTCCGTGGTTCAGCAGGGCCCCTGAGCGCTTTCCCTATGGGTGGCTCCCAACACCAGTCTCTGCAAACAGAGACACAAGACTGAAGGCAGGTCCCTGGTGGCAGAGCATGGCTTCCCGTTCCTGCCCAGGCCCCGCCAGGCGAGGGTTCGTTGCCTCCACTTTTCTGACCCGGCACTGGGTTGGGGCTGCCCCGCAGACTGGGTTTGAGCCAGTCCGCGCAGGGAGGAAAGGCCTCTCATGGGGAAGGTGTGGGCTGCCCGATCTGCTCATCTTTGTCCAGAATAAATACACCCAGATGAGTGGGGCTCCGAGTGAGAAGCCAGCTGTGGCTGGTGGACAGGACGGGAGCTGGGACTGCCCAATGAAGGACGCGCCCCTTCACGTCCCAAGGGAGTGGGGCGCAGCCGGGGGACGCCCGCTGAGGCTGCTGCTGCTGCTGCGGGCTGGGGAGAGCCCGAGGGGGTCCACCCCCCGGGGAGCAGCAGGGGTGCGGGAGCCCGACTGCACCTGTGCGGGGAGCGTGCTGGGAAGGGCCGTTCTGCTGGGGGGCATGGGGGGTGCACAGGCTGAGACTTCCTCTAGCCCTGCCGGGCGCGATCGCCTCTCGCAGGGTGAGCTCCGAAGGCCGCGTCTGCCCCTCTGATTAATGGTCAGAGGCAGAGCCTGTGCCTGTCCCTGGACATATGCTTGTCGTCACGGCCATCTGCTGGACTGGCGTCTGGCCTGCTCCCACAGGCGGGTGCCAGCCGTCGACTAGAGACGCACGGACCGGAGTAAGGTGGGCAGCGCCTGGCCGGCTGGCATCCCCCCAAGGGAAGGAGCCAAGTGGGGCCCGCTTCCTCTCCCGGAACCCCTCCTCCGAGGGACGGCTGTCGGGGTGCTCCCCACCTTCGACTTGTGATAAGAAATGGCGTGTTTTTCGTTTGCTCCTCGTTGGCCCCGAGTCAGTTAAGTAACCCTTTCCCGGTGCCGTGTGCAATGTGTTTCCCTTCCCGCCTATGATGCGGATGCCTGTGGGCGCTTGTCACCGGGTCCCCGGTCCACATCACATTGGCTGCCCTGTCGCCTGCCTGGCTGGGTCCCCGACAATGTCAGGAGGAAACGTGGCCTGCAGCACGTTCCTGAACCCCCCAGTCCTCCGTGGGAAGGGCTGACACTTCTAGCCACAGGACGACTCTCGCCCCGTGGGCAAGTCAGGCCGCCCGTGTTAGGAAACAGCCCGCGGGATTTCAAAAGCTGAAGCCATCCTCCCCGTACCTCATTTTGAAAAGAGGGAGGGGAAGTCACAGACTCTGCACAAACGCATTCTCAGGCCCTAGACAGCCTCTTCAGGAGGCCAACAGGGGTCCCCCGCGGACCCCAAGCCGCAGGATAGGACAGCCGTCTGCCGGCCTTCAAACGGCCGTGGGACACACACGTACACAGACTGTGACAGTAACAGTTTATGGGAAAGGATTAAGAAAGAAATGTCTGGAAAGGCTCCGGAAGGGCTGGCAATGAAGCAAGTTTGAGGGTCCCCAGTGCGGGGTGGGGGGCGGCCCATGGGGGCTGGAGCCAGGCATGGCTGCCGGGACACCGTGGCTTCCCTCTCTTTCTTCAGGAACGGGTGGAGTGGGACACAGGGACATTAGCGTGTCACCCCAGCACCCGGGGAGCGCCTCGTCTCTGACCCTGAGCCCCACTGGCCGAGGAGACAGACCCAAGTGTCCCTCCAAGGAGATTACAACCCAGCTGGAAAAAGGATAGCAGACAAGAAGTGAAATATCGAAGGAAAAACAGAAGGGCCTGCGTAGGCGACTGACAGGCCTCTCTGAAGAAGGGCCCTTTCAGCCAGAAGCTGCGGGGGTGGCCAGCAGGTTGAGGAGGGCAGTGAGCACGGGGGTGGGGATGGCGCTGGGGGACACCTGAGCAACGGGGAGGTTTGGATGTGTCTCTGACTGGGGGCTTAGTCCTAATTGTTTCCCAGAACTTCCTGTCCCTCCTCAACCTGAGAACGTGGCCTTATGTGGAAACAGGCTCGCTCTCTCCCTCCCCACCTCCCCCCTCTCTCACACACACACACTGGGTGGGGGCTCAGGGGAGAGCAGGTGGAAGGAGACAGTCGGGCCCGAGGCACACGGGGTGGGGGGTGGTCCTCCATGTTGCAGGGAGGGTTGCTGGGCTAAGAGGGACAGCACTGCTCCGTTTTAGGCTACAGACATCGAGTGCTGAGATGGGGAAGGCGTGAGGCCAGAGGGTAGGGAGGGACAGTCGTGCTCTGGGCTTCGGTTTCAGCCGTCCTCGAAGTCCGAGCAGAGAGTCTCCCTTCCTATCCTCCTCTTTTCTCCCTTCCCAATCTGGTTTTTTGTCTTTTTTCCTTTTTTTTTTTTTTTTTTTCCTAGAGGAAGTAGCTTTCTCTTCGGTCCAAGATTCTTCTCTAACATGTTATACTTGCTTTTACGGCCGGGGAACATCTTCCTGATGTTATCAGCCGTGGGGAAGACACACCTGCGCGTGTTCGAGAGATAGACGTTGGGCTCTGAGCTTCTAGCTCCGGGAGAAGAGGGGTGTATCTGCCCCAAAGACCCCCTGGAGTAAGTCAGTCGCACGTCAGGTGGTGGGACGGCCCCGCTGCGGAAGGCAGGGCCGGCCTTGGGCGCCCGGTCCAGCCCCTCCCGTGCACTCCGGGGCCATGGACAGGCAGCCTCCCTCCCGCGCTGCTGGGGCTGGGTCCCGTGGCTTGTCCAGGCCCTGCCCCCCTCCTCGTTCTCCTTGTCACTTCTGCGGACCCCCGGTCCCCTGCTCCAGCTGCGTCCCAGACGGGTCCGGGTCGCGTCCCACCGGCATCCTGACTCGGGGCCCCTTTCTGAGTGGGATCTGTTCCTTTCCTCGCTGCATTTTTAGTGTGACACACAGTTGCTTTCATTTTATTTAATTTCTTAGCTTTTCATAATTCTGTGTCTCAAGGAACTTGGACACATCTACCGGACACTTGTTTGAGGGGGGATTGTGGAAGGGTCTCACTGGCTGCATTCCAACACCTTCGTCCCTGAGATGTCAGCCCCGTCCCAGAACGGGTCCTCACCCGGGGGACCCCCTGTGCTCTGGGCCGTCAGGGCGCAAAGAAGTGAGCCCTTTGTGCTTTGGGAACCTTGACCTCAGCCTGGAGGTGGACTGAGCACCTGGGACCTGCTTCTTAGTTCACAGTCGTGCCGTGGGGCTCGGCTGTCCGGCTTCTGCTGTCGCTAGTCACGTGCGGAGTTCAGGGCAGGAGACAACTGCCAGGGGGACCCTTCCAGGATCTTCCTGATGCCGACAAATGCATTTCAACTCTCTTGTCACGATCGCTGTCTCTCTGTGGCGAGGTAATAAAGGGAATTTATGATTCCTAATACATGGATTTTCCTCCAGAAATTTATTGATCACATAAAATTATGTCAAGCAAAAGAAGCCACATTTTACAACTATTTTTTAAAAATATCTTTGTGAAATCTTCCTCTTGAAAAAAATGGGAACGTTTTCGCACTAAGGTGTTCTCCAAGTTGCCGGTTACCAATTCCCATTTCGGTGTGGCACAGTGCAGAAGTTTTAACGGGACAAGGGTCCTCTTGGAGCAGTCATTTTCCACGGAAAGCAAAAAGCCTGGGATGTCCCCAAATTAAGGGTCTTCTCATTGTCTAACCGAGAAGGGCCGATCCAGGTTCATTCACAAAGACTTGGATTATCTGCTGTGTAAACAGTGTTCAGAAGGGTTGATCCTGGTGGCTGCGGGTGTAGTCGAAACCACTGGAACCCAAGAAACACAGACAAAACATTTGTGTTTGTCGGAACCTGTTGCATGATTCCAATTCATTGCACTGACCATATAATTGGCCATGGAGGCCCCCGGACATAAGGATGCCTGGGTGGGTGGTGGGTGAGGGCACGGCCACAGCCAGGTTCTTGTTTTTGCACTACCTCCCTAAGCACATCTCTCCCAAAGAGTGGTTCGTTTGGACACGCAATGTCTCCCCTGTGCCAAACCCGAATTTGCAAATGCACTGAAACTAACGAAAAAATGAGCAGTCGGAGGAGAGAGGAAGTCGAAGTCAATGCCACAGAGTCAAGAGGTGGGAAGAAATAATGTCTGTCAACGTGAAAAATACGGAAATGGGAGAAAACTGTCGGACCGCAGCCCCCTCTCCAGCCCCGGTCCAAGCGTATGTCCTTTCTGAAGGCGACGGGTGCCCTGGAAATCCGGGGATGAGATGAGGCATGCTGTCTCCCGCGCAGCCTCTGCCTCTGCACAGCACAGACGCTTTGTTTAGGATGGAAATCAGTATGTGAAAAGAAATCAGTCTGTCAATATGTTCTTGTTTTTCTCCACCAGCAAGGAGTGCAGCTGATTTTGAAAAGCCGAAAGGAACACGGGCTGCCTCTTATAATTGAGTCCCCCCAGGAAGCTTAGCCTTGGGAAGTCACACTTTCTTGAGGGACAATCAGAGTGACTTGGCTTGTCTGACCTTGCAGGGGCGTGAAAGCAAGACCTGCGTGATGAGATGGGCTTCCCGCAGTGCCTCGGGAGCCTGGCCGCCAGCCGCGGGGAGCCTGTCGGGCAGCGGGGTCTGCAGGGGGCTCCCACTATCAGGAGGAACAGAAAAACAGAAATCTTTGCACAGTACGGGAGACCGTCCACAGCCAGAGGCCGCGGGCCAGCAGCGATCGGGACACCTTCTTAAACTCTTCCAAGGAACATCGTGACGGATCCCTCGCTTACCAGCCAAGTGCCCTGTTCAACAATTACCATTTTCCCGGAGAGTTTGGGGAACAGAGACATGGCAGGGCCCCGTAACTCCCACATCGTGGTTTATTAAGAGAAAAACATAACCTTCGTCTCTCTTCTGCCTACAATTCCCTCTCCTCCTGAGCTCCATCCCGCCCTGTCCTTCTCATCTTGAAGGAAGGAAAAATAAATTTATATCAATCTGAGGATATTCTAGCCAGACCTCCCTGATTCAGTTGTCCACAGCTCTTGGATTTGTGTAAAGAAAAATATAAAAAGCAAAGCCCCAAACCTCAAGTGATTTGAAATATCCAGTTAAATGGGTGACAGTATTTATCTTTCAGCAAGGACCTTTATTTTTTTTTAAAGATTTTATTTATTTATTTGACAGAGAGAGATCACAAGTAGGCAGAGAGGCAGGCAGAGAGAGAGGGGGAAGCAGGGTCCCTGCTGAGCAGAGAGCCCGATGCGGGGCTCGATCCCAGGACCCTGAGATCATGACCTGAGCCGAAGGCAGTGGCTTAACCCACTGAGCCACCCAGGCGCCCCTAGAAAGGACCTTTAAAGAAAGACTCAGAGGAAAAACAAAAGAAAAATAATCTTTTGGGATATTTCCTCCACATATTGGCTTTTTAATTGTCAGTGCATTCCAGCTTCTACCAAGAAATCCACGTCCGTGTTTATTACTAAAGACTGAGCGTCCCCGGGAAATTCTGTTACTATGGTAAATGCTTTTATCGGAAGGTGCTGGAAATGAGAGAAACTCACAAAACGTACCGCTGAAAATGGGAAGACAGGAAAATGTGCTTCGATCTTGGGCTTTAGCGTTTTTAAAGGAAATGGTGACAATTAAATCAAATATTTAGCAATTACTGGGTAGGTAAACAGCCCTATTTTGAGAGCCGTGGGAGACACAGAGGCACACGTTAGGAGGGTCTCCTGGTGTCAGGGTCCTTTCTTTCTAATCGGGGGCTGCAGGCGTAATCTCGGGAGAAGTTAGAGATAAGCTCAGAACAACAGGTCGATGATTACCGTACTGTGATACCTGCATGTTTAATTGAGAAGTAAATCACACGGGGTCTGCAAAGGGAGTCCAGGTGAGGAGGCACGATGGGCCACGTTTGCTCAAGGAAGGCCTCACTGGGGAAGGGGCGTAGGGATTGATTTTAACGGCGGATGGCGTTGGTTTAGGCCAGAGAGAGTGAGGACCGTGGGAAAGGTCAGCCGTGCACGTGAGGGCTCAGGGGACTGACTAAGATAGGGCATCTGTGAAGGCAGAGGTTGGGATCCTAGATTAAAAAAGGAAATGAGTCTACATTCTGCGCAGGGGTGGCTCCCTCTGGCACATGAAGGGACTTGGATATTATCCAATAGAAAAGGAGGCTGAAGATTTTTGAAGGGGTTTGGTTTCCGTCTTCTGTCCCCAAGATGGCAGCTGTCCAGTGGCAGTCATCGGTTCCGGCGGCGGAGTGGCGGAAGTCTGACTTCAGTAGGTCACCGGCTCGTTGTCCAGTCTTGCTCTAGTTCCTGCTCTGAGGTTGGCAAACACGTCGCTGCCGTGTGTCATCCTTTGTGTCTCCAGCCCACCCCAACAGAGCTCAGCCTCTCCAGAGTTTGGGCTTTCTGCCAGCAAGCCCCCATCTGTCCGTAAATCAACTCTCAGCGTCTGCTGGCAGTGTCTCCCCAAAGCTCACTGCCCACCTGCCTGAACCCGCTGGTCCGCCCCTGCTCACCCCAGGCTGACTGTTGCGGGCAGCTCCGGACTTCTGCATGAACGGCAGGCATGCTCCGCACATCCTTGACCCCCTTTCAGACCATCTCCCGGTTGCCACTCGACTCTCCAGATGTACATTTCCAAGTGCTTATTGCTAGGAAACTCAAATCTTGACGCTTCCATAGCGAGATGGGTAGACCCAATGCGTTCTCTGTCTCCCAGAGCTCAGCAGGCGAGGCCAGCCAAGGAAGATGAGGTTTAAAGCAGAGGGTTAAGAGCCGTACATTTGCTCTTGAGTAAAATATATCGGAAGGTGAAAAGTGGTAGCCAGGAAGCTCGTTAGGACGGGAGAGATGTGCCATGAGATCAAAAGGCCTGGGCTCTGGAGGGGCGGTCGGGGAGTAAGGAGGAAGGGAGAGATATGCGATACAAGAAAAAGAACAAAGATGGTGGGAGTGTTGGTGGCTTCTTGGCCCTAAGGCACAGGGAGAAAGGGGGCCAAAGAGGACTGCAGAGCTTCTGCCGTGGGTGCCACTTGCAGAAGTGGGGAAGCAGAAGGGACATTTCCCAGGGATGGGCACATTGAATTTAACTCCACAATAAAGTAAAAATGGGACTTTTTCTCAATGTTTTACAATGAGAGATGGTGCTAGTGCATGATTTTGTCAGTGAAGAAAACAGAGGAACAATCAAAGAAGTCATTTAGGGAGATGTTAACATGTAAGAAAAAGAAGAGGGAAGGAGAGGAACAGCCAATAAAAGCGAAGAAAAAGCCAAAGAGATTGCAATGGAAGCAGGTGATTTCAGGGTCACAGAAGTCAAATTTATAAAGAAGCACTCTGGTCACGTCAAGTGTCCTCGAGAGATCACTGTGACGACAGAAGACACGTGGTGTGGGACTGAGGACCTCGCTGGCACTCACCGGTGCAGTCCCTCCCTGGGGATGGGGACCAAAGGGAGACTATGCCATCGGGAGGTCAGCAATTACCAGCAGGGCTGGAGGTTTGCACCTAGGTTTGGGGTTGAGTAAGTCGTCATCACGGAAAGACTGGGTGGTGGGAAGCGTGAGGACATCTGCTCTGTGCGTGGAGGCAGAGAAACCTGTCCTGACGGTTGTAGAGTGGGAGGACGTGGGATAGACGTTTAGGAAGGGAGAAGAAGATGCCTCTTGACCTGTTTTGTAAATCGGGGTGAGATAATTTCTCTCGAAGGGATATGGAGGGTTGGGTGCTTGAAGAGAGGAGAAATGGTGGGGAGGGTCATTGTAGATTAGGAGTCGGGGGGAAACACCAAGGTCAGAAACCTTCGGGAGATCATCGTGCTGTAGCAGCGAGAGCTGGAGTTAGAAGTAGAGAATGTACACTTACGGTGAGGCCGGGAAGCTTGCGAGAACGTGGCTGAGGAGCCCACCAGTAGGGGAGAAGGAGAACAACGAAGATGGCCTGAAGGCAGACCCAGCTGAGGTTTGGAGGCAAAAGAAGTCTTGTCGGTCAAAGCTGAAGTAGTTGATCACTGAGTCTAACCGGGACCAATTTTGAAGTCCAGGATTATCAGCGGGGGGGCAGAGAGTGACAGGAGGCACAGATTGGCTCTGGGGCAGAAGGCAAGGGGCAGGGAACAGGTGGAGGAGGGGCGGTTTTGGGTTGGGAGCAAGGGAGTGGGTAGGGGGTGCGAGGGGTGCGCTGTTTCTTGTGGGGTATTTAGAAGGGTGTGCAGAATCCTGAAGCAAAGGAACACACAGGCTGAGGGCACTAAATGATCTCCTTTAAATCTAGGCTCTTCTGGGTAGGGTTTCTCACCGTTGCAGGAGGACAGTCTGGGCTAGACGGTTCTCTGGATGGTTCTCCGTGTTGGGGCTTGTCCTGTGCTCTGTAGGATGCTTGGCAGTTCCCCTGGTCTCTGCCTGCCAGACGCAGCAGTGTCACCCTCCCTTGCGACGATGAGAAAGCCTACAGACGTCGCCAACTGTCCCCTGTGGGGAAGGGGGTGTGCCCCGTGGCTGAGGACCTCTGGGAGAAATGATAACAGGAACAAGAAAAAAACAGCCTATAAAGAGGTCATCTAAATAAGAGAAGGGAGTTAAGAAACACAAGTGATTCGCTGAATGGGTAAATGGAATATGGTGTGTGTGTGTGTGTGTGTGTGTGTGTGCGTGTGTGCGTACACAACACAATGGAATATTATTCAACTTTAAAAAAGGACGTTGTGATACACGTTACAACATGGATGGGCCTTGAAGACTTTCCGCTAAATGAAATATCACGAAATTCCATCCGTATGAGGTCCCTGGAGCTGTCCAGTTCCCAGACAGAGGAGGTGGAACAGAGGTCGTCAGGAGCAGGGGGAGGGGAGCATGGGGAGTTAGGGCTGAGTAGGGACAGAGCCGGAGGCGCGCTGGAGGTAGATGGATGAGACAGCACACTCCACGCCACTGACCCGAACACTCGGAAATTGTTGAAGGGCCCGTGTTATGTTGCGTACATTTCATGACTCAGAAATGGGATTTGTACACAGCGGTCTGGCCGGATGCATGCCGGCTGCAGCCTCTGTCTTCCAGTGACTCCAGAAAGGCATTTAACAACCACAGTGGTGATTTCAAGAGAGGCGAGCAGGGCGGTGGCGCGCTGGCCTGAGGGGTGAGGGGCAAGGTGGCGTCATGTTGGTCACAGGACACTCCAGACAGGGGCTCCTGAACAGGAGAAATTCATGCTCTCCCAGTGCTGTAGCTGCAGTCTGAGGTTAGGTGCCTGGGGGTGCGTCTACTGAGGGCCTCTTGCTGGTCCTCACGTGGCCTTGGCACCATGCACGCAGACTCCGCATGTCTCTCGTCTCTAGAATCCAGTCCCATCAGATCAGAGCCCCGGACGTATAGCCTCATTTATGCCCGATCACCTCCCGGAAGGCACTGTCTCCAGATGCAGCCCAATGCGCCATTAGGACTTCAGCCGTGCACTTCGAGGGGGCACAGTTGGGTCCATCTGGGCTCCCTTCTCCTCTCCCATTTAGACGGGGCAGGGGCGAGGCCCACATGGGCAGACGGTGGCTTCTGCGTTCCTGACCGAGGTCCGGGGTGTCCTCCGGCGAAGCAGACGGTGGGGAGCAGGGACAGAGGGCGCACCCAGCAAGGACACAGAAACCCCAGATGGACGGGAGCGGGGATGAACACCCATCCCCCGAGTCCAAGACACGTGCATGTGCAACCTCGGGACAGACAACGGCCAACACGTTTGTTTACACAGCAGAGAAGAGCTTAAAACTCTGGTTATTTACGACGCTCTCAATGTGTAATTCCATCGAGGAAACAACCCACTGTTTCCCACTGCTATGAAGTATTCACAAGGAGGAGAAGGCCTCCTTTTTAAAAGCACTCACGGGTTTCCCACAGAGCTGGTGACAGACGTGGGTTAGTCTGACGAGTGAGACCACGAGCATTTAGAGTAACAGCCTTTACTGGACCAGTGCTTTCCCCCCATTTGTGCCAAAGGCCCAGTCTTCGCCTGCATGTGTCCCCACGCGGCTGTGGTGAAGTAAGTGGCGTTTGGTTGTTCAATAAGATGAAAGGCTGAATACGGCTGATGCCAGACTTAACTGCTCCACAGACGGTATGGAGACCCTGTGCCCGCTCGGGCAGCTGGACGGCAGCTGGGCCTCCGTCCTGGGCCCGTCCGCTGACGGAGGCAGCTGGCTGCCCGGCGGACCTGCCAGGTGGATTGCAGGGACTGAGCCGGTGGGCAGCACCCAGGTCCGGTCTAAACGTTCGATGTCGATTCAGCCACAGTCTAAATGCACGGTTTAAAAATACAAATTAAAAGAGAGAGACAGAGAGAGACAGAGAGAGGACAGGAGAGAGAGCATGGTGTAGAGTCGTCTCAGCGAATCAAATGGGCTACAGAGCACCCACATTCTGGAGCGTGTGGGCCCTCCTCGCCTCCGGGCCCCGTCCCTGCCAGCTCTCCCTGCTGTGTCCTCTGCTCTGCCGAACGGGCTCTCGCCATGCACCTGCAACGTTCCTGCTCTTCCATGAACTGCGAAGGTCTGTGTGTGGGCGGCTGACCTGGCTTCTCCCTCAGCTTCTGTGTGTCCCCAGGGGCCTTCCTCTCCCTGGGTCCCCCCTGACTGTGACTCAGGGCCTTCCCGGGGCTCCCTCTTTATCGCGTCTCTGCAGACCGGTTCCCATTCACATTGTCTTCCGGGACACTCGCTTGCTGGTGCAGGAACACCTTCCTCCCTCGTTCTGCCTGTGGGTGTCCCCCCCACCATGGAGGACATTGGCTTCTCGGAGCCGAGGACCTGTGTGTCCCAGTCTCTGCCCACCCCAGGAACAACTGCTGAACCTCCACGGCAACAGTTCAACCAAATGGTTCTCCTTTATTGTCTGTGTGAGTGTGTGTGTGTGTGTGTGTGTGTGCATGCATGTGTGTGTGTCTTTAATAGAAGTAGAATCCTTAATTACATCTGGGCCAGTGGCTGCTGATTAGTAAGATGATATTTTGCAAGTGTGGTCGTATGACTGAGTTCAGCCAATGCAATGTAAGCACGTGTGTTGGCCGACAGTGTCTAGGAAACCTACTTAATAGAAAACTTGTCTATACCCTTTGTTATTTCTCTGTTGTCCTTTACCCCTCCTCTTCATTGGAATGTACTTATGATTGCTGGAGTTCCAGCAACCTTTTTGGAACATGAGGCTAAGGGGTGCACTCTAGAGATTATGAAGTGCTGAGCTAGAAGTAGGTTGAGTCCTTAAGGTTTTTGGTGACAGACCCAGCACATCAGCTGTGGACAGAGAGGGAATTTCTATTTTAATAAGCCAAGTTTGTTGCAGTAGAACCTACTCCTAACTGATATGTAACAGATTCAAATTATTTCCTCCTATGCTTGCTGTCTCACCAGACTATGAATTCCTCAAGGGCAGGGGTTGTGTCTTCAAATCTTTGGTCCCTCACGCATTCAGTAGCGAGCACCGAGCCTGGCAAACGCTCAGTGATCTTTGTGAAGTATTTTGTTGTTTCAAAGACAGTGGTTCAAGAATAGCTTCTGTGAACGGAAGACAGCGTTGTCATACCATCGAAGTTACAGACAAACAGACGCAGAGGATACTGACAAATGAATAGGAAAAGAGACGAAAAGGCAATTCATGGAGTTTTTTTTTTCATAAGAAACACTATCGATACCTATCGAAGCCTGACAATATGTATTTGACTTTGCTAAGAAACACTCAACCTGAGGCTCTTTGCTCACTGTGGAGTGATGGAGGCCCGTGAGCACAACTGAAGGGAGTGGCCAGTAAACGCCTTTGGAGAAAGAGGACGAGGAGTGAGGACCGGCAGTCCGTGACTTTCTCGCGATCATTGACCTCCATGGGTTTCAGCGTGAGTAGAAGCTGCAGACCTTGCTTGGTGGGGCGTGGGGTGCAGCAGGGAGGGGTCTGAATTTAGAGCGCGTCACCAACCAGCCCTCCCCAAACTGAAAAGGCTAGAAACCCTAGACATTTCCTCCGTATATTATGGCTTTCGGCTTAAGTGCCAGGAACAATATAAACCGTGCAAACAGCAGGCTATGGAATTGTTACAAATCGGAAGTCAAGCGCCCAGCTTGCCCATAACTGCCCGCGGTCGGATGTCGCAAGCTGCTCTCATCCAGTGCACCGGCTGCCACCTTCATGATTAGCCAATTTTCACTCGATGGGAAAAAGTTTATTAGTACAAGTAAAACTCTCAAAATAATCGCTCTATAAATCCAAACAAACCATTAGGACGAGGGAGCCCTGATAGACATTAGGGTCAATGTCTCAGTCAATAACGTGTACCATCCCGGTGACGACTCAGAGGTACAAGGGGGTCAGTCTTGCTGCTGCGAATGAATCACCAGCAATCAGATATAATTTTGCCTCATAATAGACATGTGACAAGCGTAATAGATCTAATTCCCGCCCTCTGATCAAGGGAGAGGCAGGAGCTCAATTATGGCTCTGGTCTCCAGAAAACAACATGCTCAGGAAACGATGCTTTCACCGTGTCAGAGACAGAAAGCCAGAGGGGACTGAGGCAGCCTCGGGGATACAGGGATGGGTGAGGCAGGAGGGTCCGGGATTGGAATGTGGCCCCTTGTTCTCCCCCACTGGCTGAGCCCGGGCAAGCCTTCAGCTTTGTGGGGGCAGGGTTCTGGTCTTCCTGTGTAAAGTCAGAGGAATGGTCTCGGAGGAGAGAGTGCAGTGAGCTGTCACATGCTTTGGGAAGCAGTACAACCTCACTCGGCCTATTCGGAATCCTGGAGGGAGGAAAAAGGTAGAGCGGGGAGGGCCCAGAGCAACACGGTAGGTGGAAAGAGGCACCTGCTCTTGGAGAACAGGAACTGAACCAAACTGGCTGAGGATGGGGTTGGATCCAGGCACTGGAGCCCTTGGGCGCTGTGGCTAATTCTCTCCAGCAGCCACCGGCTCTGCTCCGTCTTCGGGCAGCTTTGAGAATCTGCGGCCACCAGGTCCCGGCCCCTGTGTGCAGCCCACCGTGTCCATGAGTGTCCCAGGGTGTCTGCAACAGAGGAGCACAAACTGGGGCGGGGAGGACGGAAATCTCTGCCGCTGTCCGCTGTGCTATGGTGTGGGGGCGGCCGAGGTCCGGGTTCTGGAGGTCTCGCCGCGGGGTCTGCCCCCGTTTTCATGTGGTGTCCCCTCCGGTGGTCTGTGTCCTCTCCTCTTCTCATAAGGATGCTCGAGTGGCAGCCCCCTTCCCCAGTGCGACCCCATCTGTATCTTCCCTCTTTCCATCGCCAGAGATGCTATTTCCAAATCAGGTCAAATTTTGAGGTCACGGCGGGCCATGAATTTGGCGGGGATTTTGATCCCCCGTGACCATCACATGCTTCTCATTTTCTGCCCGGGGGCTTCTCTGACATGCAGGAGGTGCCCCTGGGAACACGGTGGTCACACGTGTGGGTGGCAGGTGCTGCTGGAACTTGAACCTTTGGAGCCGCAGATCCCTGCCAGTTCACTTGGCCCCAGCGAGACGACAGGTCGCAGAGACCACCAGGGTGAAGCCCTGCATGGGGCTGAGCTTCCTGCTGGAGCTCGAGGTTCTCAGGTCTTGGCTGCCTTGGGTGTTCACGAATGACCTCCAGCTGCCTCCTTTTTGGTGCTCTGTTCAGCGTCGGTAGCTCTTCTAGGAAGGGCTGTCTTCACACGTGCTCCTGGTCGGAGCCACGAGCTGGAGCCTGCTGTCCTCCCCACTGTCCCAACGCCCCCGCCCGTCACCTGCCTCACTCCTGGTAGGAGATAAAGCAAGTCGAAATCAAATTTACGTCTACGCAGTCTCTCAGCTGCCATCATCTCAGCACTGCTTACTTCTACTAAACCTGGTCATTTAAAAAGCCTTTTCACATACACGAGCCTCACCACCAGGTCTGGGAAGTCATCCGTGCAGATGTGACGTCCCCCTTCCAAATAGGGGTACACGACAGCAGCACGGAGAGTAGAATTATCGTTCCAGGGCGAGTATCTAGTGAATGATTGGAAGAACAAACCCCATGTCATGCTTCCCAACCCCAAACACAGTCATGTAGGAGGCAATTGTGACATTATCACATGCTGAGGGCTAGACCCTCTAGACACATCCTAACGCAGGCTGCCCGTGAACTGAGTTAATCACGCTCTTCTCCCGCGGCCATCTATGCTGCATGTTTCTGTTTTGCTCAGGAAGCATGTGGCTGATTAAATAATGTTCAGCCTTTGAATAACCTTTGGAGACGGGCTTCCACTGCATATAATGATTTACTCCTCTCAATAATTACGTACGTTTTTGTACTCATTTTTGGTCTAGGTGACCCAGTGTCTGCGGGGCTCATGGGTCCAGCGTGAGCCTACAGCTCATGTGACGTTTGCGGACGTTATGCCTGCCCACTGCAAGCCAGCCCTTCAGCGACTCTGCCTCAGTTACTCAATAATCAGGCCTTTACTGGAAGAGTGAAGGAAAGGAGAGTGGGAGGCAGGGAGGGAAGAGAGGAGGAAGGGAGGTAGACTGAATATTTCACAGTTGGATTGTTTAAGTTAGTATCAGATTGCTTTCACCAAAAGTACGCACAGTTTTGCGCTGTACTTCTCTTTTAGATTTTATTTTTGCTGTTTGTCTTGCTGTAGTAGAGAGCCAAAGAAACGTGCTGGGTTTTTTTTTTTTTTTTCATATTTTTTCCCCTCAAGAGTGCTGTTTCTTCACTAATATCCAATGAGCTAGACTTACCACCTGTTTTATCGATTTTGTATATTGAATTATAAAATATGCTGGTAACTGGGATATAAACTAAATGAAAAACATAAAATATATGAAAACAATGAAAAAGTTTATGCTTTTGATATGCATAAGCTGGTTTTGGATTGATGTGCAAATAGTCAGCAGGAAAAATGACAAATTATTACTGAATTCAATACCAAGTCATCTGAGGGGACTTCAAGGGTATAGAGACTGGGACAAAAATAAAGAAATCCACGTTGTATTTGACAGAGGAATCCTACTGCAGGGAACAGGATGAGGCTAGTATTTATTTATCTATTTATTTATTTGCAAGTTGCATTTATTTAAGTAATTTCTACACACCTCCCCCCACCCCCACCCCCACCCCTCCCGCTGCCATGGAGCTTGAACTCACGATTTGGTGCTCTTCTGACTGAGTTAGCCGGGCACCCCTGGATGAAGCTTGATTTAAACAAAAGCATTTGATTTGGTAGATGCTGTGAGCAAAGAATTTGAGCAATAAAGTGGCTCAGAGAAAGAGCATGATGTCTGGGTGTGGAGGGACTTCTTTTAGTGGTCCTTTTTTGGAAAAGTGTTAGAAGAGTCCTACAACCTGAGGTTGGTCCCTGTGGCCAGAGGGAGGGATTAGATCTGCCTGGTTAACAAGAGACTCTGAAACTTTACTGTGGAGGTATTTTCCGACAGGTAATACCTATCTTATTGCGGAGGATTTGGAAAGCTGAAGAAAATATTATGGAGAAAACAAGTTATTGGTAGTGGGAGGAGGCATTGTAAGCATTTCTGTGTGGTTTATCTTGGCCTCTTACGGGGCTGCAATGAGATACATTTACTTTTTGCATAAAAGTGGGATCATTCTCCAGAGACTGCTAATATCCTGATTTTTTTTTAATGTCCTGATTTTTAAAATTAATGTTATCTTAGAAGTATCTTCAGGTTGTCATTCTCTGAAATGTGTTGAGTAGTATTGATATGTACCTTAAGATTAAGCAATTCTTGTACTCTTGGAATAAATTTCACTTGATGGTGATGTATTATGATGGAATATGCTACTGGATTCCATTTGCTAATTTTTAAAAATATCTCTATTCATAAGGAAAATTGGCCGGTAACTCCTCCTGTTTTGTGAGTACAATTTTTTAAAAATACATCAGGCTTATAGAAGTGTCACTGAATTAATTGGGAAGCTTCTCATATTTTGCCAGGCTCTAGAAAAATTTAAATACAAGCTAGACAGACATAGCCGGTACTAGGACTCCTGGTTCCAGCAGCTTCTTTGGCAAACGTGGCAGAGAATCCTCCTATTGCAAATACCAGATATGCTAAATAAAAAGGAGAACAAAAATTAAATAGAATATTAATTAATTAATTAATAAAAATTAAATAGAAAATTAAATAAATTAAAAAATTAAATAAAAGATTCTAGAATAAGAGCTTATATTGAAAAGCTTGAGGGTTGAGTAAGTTGTTAACAGAGACGAGGGGTCTAGAGAGTAGTTGAAGCTGGTCTTCACGTAAATACTTGGATCTGAGAGTATTTATTTACCTATTTATTTGTTTGTAAGTTTCATTTATTTAAGTAATCTCTACACCTCCCCCACCATAGAGGTTGAACTCACGACCCTGAGATCAAGATTTGGTGCTCTTCTAACTGGGTTAGCTGGGCACCCCTGGAATGAAGCTTGTATTTAAACGGAAGCATTTGATTTGGTAGATGCTGTGAGAAAAGAATTTGAGCAACAAAATGGCTCAGAGACCCATGAAGGGTTCCCAGAGTCAGTGTTTGAAATAATTTGCCTCCCATGATGCCAGGGCCAAGCAGTAACAACAGTGCCCTCACCAAAAGGGCAGTATAAAAACATTGCATAACCCTGGACTTCAGGTTCAAAATCTGTATCCAGGGGAATGACAGAATTTTCTGTTATATCAGCAGTCGTAGTGGAAGAAAGATAATGGAGTATCTTCAGTGTTTTTGGGGAGAAATACTGCCAGCCTATAATTCTGATCCAACAAAATATCTTAAAATAATAAAGACAAAATAAATATATTTTTAGAAAAACAAATGCTGAAAGATTTTGACTCCAAAACACTCTAATTAAGGGAAATTCCAACAGATACACTTTAAGCAGAAAAGGTATTCCAGATGGTCGGAGATAAAGGAAGATATAAAGAGCAGAAAGTGGTAAAAGTGTGGATTAATCTAGATGAAGAGGGCATAGATAAAATAATAATTATGGTTTCTTATGGGGTTAAAGACATGAAGAGAAGTTGCTTAACCAAAAATTAACAGTTCTCATTAGGATGGAGGGTAACAAACTCACTGTTTTAGAGTCTGTATATGATCTCAAATGGTGAATATTTTGGTTAACTTTGAACTTGAGTAAATAAGTCATGTCTGGTGTAATTTCTAGAGTATCCCTAAGAGAATTGAAAGAGTACATAATTCCAGACAAATGGAGAAAAAGATGGAATGAACAAGTAATCAATTTTAAAAAGAAGAAATACACAAACCTGGGACAAGTAGTAAACATAAACTTAAATAATAAATAGAAATCAAAACATATCAGCCATCCCACTAACTATAAAGGGATGAAATGCCTGGTTAAACCAAGATGATTTCAAACTGAATGAAAAAAAAAAAAAATTCAACAGATAGAAGCATTCCAAAAGATTTAATGTTAAAAGTTAGAAAATGTTAATTTGTGAAATTTAACCAAAGAAAAATGATGTAGCAATATTAATAGGGGAAGAGATAAATTTTAAAACAAAAAAAATTAACACAGAGGTTATGTGTAGTGATAAGAGGTTAAAAACACCTGCTCTCCACCCCCCCCACAAAAAAACCTACCTAGGACTGCATGTGCCTAATAATTCATATGTACTAAAACCTATGAAGCAAAAAATTGACAGAGGAAACAGATAATCACAGTGGGTGACTTTTAAGACATGTGTCTCAGTAACTGTGTTGGAACAAGCGGACAAACACAGAAGGATAGAGAAGTTCTGGACAACATGATGACGGAGTCCATCTACCTACAACTTTCGGTCCCCAGAACTCTGGGTTGTGGGGGGCGCTCTGTTGTCTTGCACCTGTGGTATAGCAACTCAACTGCACTAATACAGAATATCCCCTTTAACTAAAGGATTCCATTCCATGTAAGTGTCAAGGGCAGGTAGAATGAAATTATATTGCTGAGGAATATACATGAAGATGTTAAGACTGTAAAGAAAAGCAAGAAAATGATTTTCATGAGAAGCCTAGACAGTGGTTGTCAGTAGGAGGAGGGAGCCAGATACCACAAGGGAAGGTTCTAGCACCTTCTGGGGCTCAGCTCTGATCACCTTCCCGCCCCAGACAGTGGCTATACAGGTTTCTCTGTGTAATTTCTTATACTGTGTTTTAGGTAGCAGACTATGTGAAAGATAAATCGTATGGTTAAAAGAGTAATGTTGAGCAGACCGCTTAGGTGGTGTGTGTGCTGGGGGAGCGTGCGGGGAGATGGGGAAGGTGGGTGGGGCCCCCGGGTTGTGGGGAGTGTTCTCTTTCTTACACTGGTTGCTGGTGGGCACCAGAGCACTCATTCCAGCCCTGTTCTTTGTAACCTGTGTAGAGTTTAGAGTCATCTTGTATCTACTCAATATCTTAGAAAAGCAATTGTTTTTTTTTAAAAGGTAAAAATCCCCCCAAAAAACAGTATCTAGCAGCTTCAGAAATTCAGCTTGCAAAGTTGCCTTACTAACAGGGCTGTTAGAAAAAATATAGGCTACCCAGTTAAATTTGGAATTCTGATAAAAAATGAAACATTTTTAGTGTAGATTGCCCTAAATATTGCACAGGATAAGCTCATACTAAAATACTGTTCACTGTTTGTGGGCAAATTCAGGTTTAATGAGGTATCCTCTTTTTTTATTCATAGGATCTGGCGGTCCTATTAACATCAGAGCCTGATCGATTCCCCGGAACACCCCTCCTACAACTTCATTTCAATGGAAAGCCTCAGTAGCCAGCCCAAGATTTATACCTGTGTTTCATGTCATTGATTCTTCGTTCTCTTAGCAAAGGGCTGTTACACGATTTCTTCATTCCTTGGGCATCTCCACCTGAATGTGGCCAAGAACAAGCTAATTATCTTGTCTCTTCAACAAGATAACGATTCACCCCTGAACTTCCTATTTATGTTAAGGATGCTGTCTTAGATTCTTTGTTGCAAGTGGCAGAAACTCAATGGGGCCAGACGTAGTCCAGTGACAGTTTACGGCCTCATGGGGTTGACCCCCTTGAAGGGCAAGAAGGCTGGGGGGCGGCAGGCCGAGGAGACCCAGGGCTGGGACCGCCTCGGTGCACCTTCTCACCCCTGCTCTCTCTGCAGGTGACCTCGTTCCCACTCGGCTCTCAGGCTCCTCCCTGGACAGCCCAGGTTTAATTCGGGCTGTGCCACTTTGGAGCTGGTGGAGTTAGTGACCTTGCCATTTTGCCATGTCCTTCTCTGCAAACTCTGCTCTGAGCAGGATTCCGAGAAGCAGAGCCTGGGATGGGGTTTGGACGCATGTGATTCACGGAGGGGATACCATCGGGAGAAAGGGAGGGAGGGAAGCCAAAAGAGGCTCTGGGGCAGGCTGTATTCTCGGCTAGTGCAATGATCGTCTGATCCCACAGGGAGCTCTGGAAAGTGGTCTGCAGTTGAGCATTGGTCGCTACTGGCCTTTCTCCTACTGTGCCAGTTGGCAGTCCCCTCAGGCTGGGAGGCAGAGGCAGGTGGGCACAACCCATGGCTCCTGTCGGGTGGAGGGCAGTTGAGGAGAAGGGCCCGGCCCTGGGTCATTCTCAGCTGTGGTCCCCAGACAGCGGGAAAGGAAGCTTCCACCACATAAGGGACATCATCTTGCTGTTAGTGGGAACAAACTCATGTCTGTGTCCTGCCTCCGTGATGGTCGCGTGGGCAATGCCCACATTTTTATCTGGCAGTCCTAGGCATGCCGCAGATGTCACAGGATTATAATTGTTTTCATTTTTACCAGTGGCTCTTGAGAGGTATTAGTTTTAGGGGGAAAAATAGAAACATAGCTCCCCAGATTCCAGGATTTTCCCAGAAAATTCCCAGTCCAGAATCCAAACTCTGAAGACGACATTGTTTCTATCTTCTTTGTCCATCAGCTCCTAGGGCTGGATCTGGAATTTTCAGCCTCAGAGCCCTGCGATGTGTCTCGGCCATCATGACTGAAACCAACCATCTGCAGCATTTTCTTTCAGCAATACATCCTCAGCCACGGGATGTTTTCATCCTTTCTGTCTGTCTGTCTCTCCTTCCTCTTTCTCTTTCTGTCTCTGTCTCTCTGTTCTTTTCTATCATAGGTAGGCCTTGATGTCTGCTCTAAATGTTTGTTGTTACTCAAATAATTATGCGCCTATTTAAGCAAAATCCAATAGGAGGAAACATGTAGGCAATCCCAGACAGCTGTCTTCCTTACCCCTCCCTCCCAGTGCGCCAGTCCCGTCCCCGGAGCGGAATGCTTCCTGTCCCTATAGATGTTGCTCTGCTGTTTTGTTTTTCTTTATCTCCTCCATATGTTTGTAACCATGGTCATCATTTATTAATTTTAAGCCCAATCATTTTCTTTCTGGTGTGATGAATGAGCTCCTACAAGCAGCCCCTCCCCTTTATTTATCATATCCCCACTCTGACATGTGTCCCCGTGCCTGGCTCATCCATGCCGATATCATGTCCCTGTCCCTGGCTCATTCCCACGCCGACACCGTGTCCCCATGCCTGGGTAGGTAGGAAGCCCTGTTTACATCTGTGCATTTGCTGCTTTTGCAGACCCACGTACTGTGTTTTCATTCCATTTCCTGCTTTATTAATCCTTTTAACTGGAGATGCGAGCTTCATTTTTTCCCTCACATGCATTGAATTCTATACCCAGGTCTTTATATGCCATGAAAGGTCGTTATTCTTCCCTGCCACCTGGTGCTTGGACCGATGGTACAGTTCTACATTGGAAATGTGGCCGCCTGCCCTCCAGCACCCCTGCACTGCAGGTGGGAAGCCTGCGCTTTCTGATTTCTGTTCTGGGTCATGTGTCCCATGTTTAACCTCGTGCTAGACTTCGCGGGCACAGGCGTACTATGGAGTGCGGCGGGCGCTTGGTCACTGAAGACGCCCTTCCCCTGTTGGACACACACCGCGATGGGGACCCCTTGTAAGCCACTCACACGGGGGTTTCTCTCTGACACTCCTCTGTGCCCTGAAATTCTTGGCTGTTTCTTCCCGCGTCCTCCAAGCAGGCATTGTTTGTCACTGTGAGTCCCTTTGTAGTGAACGCCTCTACCACGTTAGGTAGGCTGTCCTCAGTGAGGGCTCCAAGGCACACGCTAGGCTTCCTTAAATCACCGGACTCTTGGTTTTTGCTCAAGAAACTATGGTTGATGATCCAAAGTCCTATCAATTTTTGGCACAATTTCTGACCTTCCTGATATCCAACAAGGTCAATATATATGACAACCTTTTGACTGTTGATTTTTAAACAGATTTTCAACTCAGAAGCAAAGGTCATTTTTGTTGTTGTTTTTGTAAGTTAGGGTTTAAAGTATGGAACGAGAAGACAGTACTGTCTGTTCCCACTCATTGGCTGGTGGTCTCTGCCTGGCTTTCTCTTCTAGCGACAGTCCCAACATACACAAATGGATTTTGCAAGTGGGATTTTGTGCAATACTGTATCAAATGTATTTTAATTGTCATTCTAGACGTATTACATCAAGTATGTTGCTTTCATCTGTAAATCTTGTAATTCCATCAAAAAAGCAATCAAGTTGTCTGTGGAATGATTTGTTCCTCAAAAACACCTGCTTGATTATGGCTCTGGCTCCATTATCCCAGGGATGTTTTCTGATCACCACCTCTCCTCCCTCTATTATTTACTGGAGATTCAAGATGTGCGCAGATAATTCAAATTTACCTTGTTTCGCTGATTATTTTATAATGCCATTAAGTAGAACGATGGCACTGTATTTCACAAATGAAGAAGTTAAAACAAATGAATGTATGGATTGAAGTGTAACGATCCAACCATGATTTTCCCTGGAAGTGGAAATCAGCTTTTGTCAGAGACAGCTTTGCCTGTCATTTCCTTCGAGGCTCGACCCCTACCCCTCAAGCCCTTCTGAAACTGTCAAGCTGTAAGTGACCACCTTATCTGTGCACACAAAACCAATCCTTGTAAGTTTCTCTCGATACACTCATTTCATTTGCTGCTGCTTTTCTTTTGACACTTTCTCCACCTGGCGTTATTTGGGGACACATCCAGATACTGTAACTGACATGATCCCTGAGCCGAAATATATCCATGAGCATGGGATATGTGTAGCCCTCGGTGCCAGCCGTAAAGAGCATCAAGGCGCTGTGCAAAGACAATGTTCCACGGGGCCAGATTGGCAGCCCTCGCCCTGGGGCAGAGCCCTCCGAGCCGCGTACATCCATTCTTTCCCTGACTGATGATGAGGGAGCTGCTCAGAGCTAAGAAAAGAAAACTAGAGGAGACGAATGGGGGAAAGAGGTGGCCGGAAGAGTTTTGGCTTGGGAGGGAAACGTTAAGCAAGACGCGCATGTAGCCATTGCCGTCAAGTGCGTGGACAGTGAGGAACAGAGGGTTGAGTTGCTCCAGTAAATGAAGTTTGAGGTACCATGTTTAGAGGCTAAAGATAAAATTTTAGAGCCATTCTTGAAAACTATCGGCACACTTGCTGTATGACGTTGTATTTTGTTGGAAGATCCAGGAGAGTGAGGTGGTCCCTGGGGACTCTGCAGGGATTCCTAAGAAACTTGGGGCCGGGGGGACATTGCCTTCATTCACCGGCAAGGCAGCTTCTTGTCCTTGGGCACCAGAACCAGCGAGAGGGAAGGACAACAGCTTTGCTCTGGGCTTAGGTCTCCCACAGCATCAACTTCTGAAGACAGGGCAGAGGGTACTCAGGACCTGGTGTCCGTTGACAAGCCGAAATGAGTCAGGGTCCTTGGTCACGTTGCTTTTACATTTGGGGACCGTGTTTGCAAGTCAAATATTGCAGGAAATCCCCGAGGAGGTTGGTAACTAGAGTTTACACGTATATATTTGGTCTCATTTGCTTTCTGTCTTGTAGAAGGACGCACGTCATGGATCTCATCTCCCCATGGGTCACCGAGCTCACGTGCGACTCAGGAGTCGAAGGAAGAGAACAAGTTGCTGACGCACTAGGTTGGTGAGATACCATGAAGAAATACCTTCTGCATGGGTGCCAGTGAGGTTGTGTCCAAAACTCTGCCGTTTGTTGGGTTTTCGTGGTGCACTAATGGCAACCAGTGGGCCACATAAACACTTCATATATTTGTGATGCAAACGCTCTGGACCAGATATGCTCCATTTACTGTGGGGCCAAATCTGTCCAGCTGTGCACACCCTGCAGCCTGGGCTTTACATGTAATCTAAGCCGTGTGCTTTTTAGTGTGTATAAAGTGTAACATATTTATTCTCAAAAACAAGTAGGACTTGCTCCTCTAACCACAGCTGAGCCAACGACAAGTTAAAGATTGTGAAACTGGGTGTTCCAGATTCACCCTTTCCCATCCACAGGAATGGTAGCCCAGTGGGCATGGAGGCCATCTTCCGGGGGGAGCAGGACAGCGGGCCGAGCTCGGAGGCCTTCTCCATCGTGCGGAGGCCACTCTCAGCTTGCAAATGGGGTCTCCCGCTCTTAGGACGAAACAGTGTTTGTCACCCGCAGCAGAACTCCCGGTGACTAATGCCCCTGAGAATGGGTCGGCCAGTTTGTTTTGTTCTATGTCTGCCCTCTGGGCATCACAGATTGTATTGGATTGAGAAATCCTTGCAGAGGGATAGGAAATGCGGCCTTGTTGTTGCCCTAACTCCAGTCTATGGAAACCCTTCTCCGTGTCCTTCCCTCACCCCACTCCTTCATGAGTAACACTATTAAGTGAAAACAGCATGACTCTGAAGTGGAGTAGATCTGAGCTTTCCTCCTAGTTTTGCCTCTGTGTGATGTCGGGCTCCTCTCCATCTGTGTGAGTCCTCAGCTTCCTGCTGTGGAAAACGGTGACCGTGAGAAGGACCTTGCAGGACCATTAAACACTCCGTCCCCGATGTATGGGAAATAGTTGGCAAAGAGGCATCATTCCAGATACTGTAGTAATCCTTACTTCCTTTATCATAGCAGGCAAATGAATGAGAAAGATGTCGGGTTTCTGGATCTTTTCTGCTCTGCTTTGATCTTTAGTGCTAGACACAAATTACCCTGAACAGCAAAGAAATGGAAATAGGTTTGCAAAGCTGAACAAGGTTGTTCTTCTTGTAAGATCATCTCATCAGGAGGCCGTAGATTCGCTCTGATGACAAGCGACCTCTGATTTCCAGATCACTATGCTCTGCCTCATCTTTCTATCAGGATTTCAGTTTTTTGGCCAAGGTCAAGCATGAAAAGGGGAAAATATTACTTTAGTAGAAGGTGATGGAGGAACATTTAAGTAACTACATTTTGATTTTTTTAAAGAAAAGTAGAAGTTGTTCCAAAGAAATACAGGGTGACTGGGAACTCCAGACCATAGGCATACTGTGGATGTTAGGCTATTTGAGGTCACGGTTCAGGGTCTAACACTTCACCTGATAAATTTCTCTTCCATTTCGTTAGTGCCAAGGATGAGAATAACTCAATTTGGAGATCTTATTATGATATTTTACGGGTCACACTGGGTAGTTTCCGTCTATACAGATGCATCTGTAAGAAACAGAAAGGCATCCATGCTTTCTTGAGCTCATGCACTTTTACCATTGGGTGTGGTGGATCTCCAGCAACTGCCTGAAGGCTGCACAGCTCGAGTGCGTGGGACTCAAGACTGAGAAGCGGGAAGTTTCCTGTCCATGCAGACCTCTCTCCTGCACGAGCAGCTGCTTCCCTGCACCGCGTGCGCCCCCACCCCCCATGTCCTTGCTTTGACCCAGCCTGGCCAGGAACTGATGATCTTGGTGCCGGCTTATGGTCAGTTCATGTGATTCTTAGTAGTTTTGTCCTATGAAGTCGCCACAAACACGGAACTGGTCCACACGGACGTTTCTTCGCTCTAGGGAAGGACAGGGTTAGGTTCCTGTGAGCCCTAGCTTGTCACACTTTCATCAGCTGATCACAACCTTGTTTCACGTGTATTTCTGCTTCAAGTCACCTTATTTGATGTGTGTGGTTGATTCACTAACATCGGGTGCCCGGCCTTCAGCTCTACAACGCATGCCTGGAAAGAAGCTGATCTGACATGGGTTTTCTCCGGAAGGTGCGTCCCAGACTCGATGGGCTTAGAAACACCAGGGATTACTTCAGCACGATGTGTGCGGTCACTAACAAAACGCACAAGAAGGCATAACACACGGCACTTAATAGACCGCAAAAGGCACTTACTTGCAGGAAGACAGATGAAACAAGAAGGCGAGGGTGGCTGTTTTGGAACTCGTGTGGGTCAGGACACTCAGATATCTGCCCTGGGCATGTCTGTGCACGAATGTGAAAGCCCCCGTTGACTGGTTTTGGGGTTATATGTAAATTTCGGCAAGTAGACAGCTGTACGTACAGAATCGTGAGTAACCAGGATCAACTGTCCGTGACTTTGTGGGTTTAGCCGCCCTTGGCCTCTGTGATTTGACCCCAGGCTGGGGGTAGAAAGAGTCTGGTTTCCTCCGTTGGCATCAGGCAGGGCCCTGTTCCAATGTCCCAAAGGGTCACACACCTGGACGGGGGACTTTCCATCCTTCTCCCAGAGCAGCTGTGTCAGGGCTGTTCTCCAAGGGGAGCATGCTAGAAGGAGGCGAGGAATGGCGCTCTTGGAAAGGGGTGCCTGTGGGGTTCTTCACCTCCGTTGTATCATTATAAGGAGGCACTTATCATCCCTAAATTCAGTGAGTGTTACAGGCCAGAAGTGCAAGGCTTCTGTAACTGACCGTACTATCTCACCCCTTGTTCCATCTGTTGCCATGGGATCCCACAGAAAGGAGGGACCGGCCCTACCTCATGAGGGTGCAGAGGCTTCCTTAGCTCCCACCCAATGGGTTGCACTTTGCTCAACCTCTTCGCTGCACATCCCACGTTCCTAAGACAATGACGCTGGTGCCTCCCGGGATTCCTGAGATGATCAACCCAGAGCCCTGCGCCTTTCAAGCTCTACCAAAACAAGACATGGCCGTTGGGATGTGGCCACATCGCAGAGCTCAGGTCTGCCTGTAACCGTGGCCGGATGAACGAGGTACTGAGGATGCTTCCTCCTGGAGACCCTAGGAGGCTGCTTTCATGGACAGGAGAACATCCAGGCCATACCGTGTCTTCCCCTGTCCTCCTTCCCTGGAGTGTGACTGATGTCCTCCACGATACACCCTGAACCCAGAGGGTGGGGTGATGCATGAGTCACCTCTTAATCACAAACACAAGCAGAGAGCGGGAGGGCGAAGGGTAAGGAGCTACCCCATCTTTCATGGACGCCTTTTTCTTCCTCCAGAAAAAGAGAGGCTTTTGAATTCTCTTTCTTTGCAGACTGTGAAGGTAGCAGTGGCATGAAGGGTCTTTTCAGGGACTCCTACGCCCCACCAAGTCCTCTCTTTTGACCTACGCACATGGGCACAGACATAAACACACACAGATGACGGAAGTCCACGGCTGTGGCAGTCTGCCAGCCCATGGGTGGTCTGAGGCAGGGGCCCTGAGGGCCCCACCTGCTCACTGAAGTGCTGACGTGGTGGCAGCTGGCAGGAGAATTCGTCCCCGCGCTGAGCGCCCCCCAGACGGAGTCATAAGTGGATGGCACAACACATTGGACTGCACGTAATTCAGCACGATTTAGTCAATGTTATTTATTTGAGTCGAATAGTGGTCTCACCAAAACCTCAGCTCGGGTGACGAAGGGGATCAGACATCAGTTCAGATAGTTGTCCGAACTCTGGAAAGTGGCACAAACTGTCACTCCACTGTGATGATTGGGGCAGTCTTCTAATTCATGGGAGACGTCATGTGCTCAAATTATGTTTGGTGGATGTTTGTCCAAATACAGGATAGACCGACATATCATGAGTGGCAGGGAGGGCCCATTTTCACCGAGGTAGAGCTATGAGTTTCCTTCTTCCAGGCCTAGGCAACTCTGTCACCGCACTGCAGGGATCAGGGGTTTCCTTGTCTCCCCACAGACGGCCGCCATCTTTGCCTCTTTTGGGAAACCAGTCGGGCACCAGCATTTTCCAGAGACGCCTGCTTCTCCCTCAGCTCCTGCCAATCTTGGAACAAAGTGGCTTAGCCTCTACATTTTAAATTTTCCTTCCTAAATCACTATGTACCTGAATTAAGAGGGAAAAATTTTTTTCTTCTAAAATGCAAAGTTCATATTGGGCTCCAAAAATCCCACTGGGCAACCGTCCAGGCTGGTAGCCCATGCCCCACAGCACATTATCGGGAATGAGGATGGTCTTCACAGCTGGGTATGGAAGCCCCCTGTGGCTCTCTAAGCACTGTCCTGTCCCCCTTGTTTAGGAGGTCCAGTGGGTAAGCAAGTTCCAGTCCCCTGGGATGGAGACAAACGTGGGTGTGATTACCATCATCCTCTCACTGGCTCCGTGGAGAGGTGACATATTTGGGTCATCCTGTGACTGAGATACGTATGGGGCCCAACCCTAGAGTGAGAGAAGAGGCTGAATGAGAGGACAGCAGGTGCTGTGAGAGCCAATGACAGATTTCCTCCCCTTGAGACACAGCACGGTCCCCAAGCATCCTGTGTCCTTCGCTTGCATGTTCTCGTGTTCTCTCTTCTTCTCTGGAGTCCCTGGAAAACCATGGTCTGGTAAGTAAGGGGTTAATGGGGATTCGGGGGAGGCCTGCCTTCTTCTCACTGGTCTCTGAGAGCAGTAGAGAGAGAGTTGTCCTAAGACGTCCTACGTCAAATGAAGATAAGGCTGGAAATATACAGAGAATCGGGGACACTGATCAGGGGACACTCAGGGAGATGGGAATGTGGCATTACCTCATTGAAATACCCACTCTGCTCCCGCCCCCCCTGCCTTTCCCCATCCTGCTTTGGGGACTGTCCAGGGCTCAGACGAAGGGGAAACAGCCTTGTGGCCCCTGGTGCTTGGCAAGGAAGGGAGGCATGGAGAGCAGCAGGAAGGACTGAGAGCAGAGAGCCATCTTGCCATCAGTTTTATAGCGGAATTGCCTGGCTCTCACGGACAGACCTGTGCTAGCTCCCGGCATTCATTCCTTGCACTTTTGTAGCAGAGGAAAGAGAGAGACTAATCGTGTGGTGAAACTCTTCAACAGTTTGCTGAAGCTTTGCATTCCTGACATTAATCTTTCCCCAAGTGCCCTATCATTAACTTGAAAAATCAGCCGGGCAAAACCTTAGAGAAGGTTCATGCAAATGGAAACACATAAATAGTGTGCTGGATGAGATGAGGCAGGTCTGTCTGGCTGCCTGAGGATCCAGCAGATGATACATCGAGCTTTTCTCCAGAACGCTCCATCCGTGGAACCTGTCATTTATCCATCACCTGGACTGTTGCGTCGGAATTGTTTATTTTGGGCCTGGGCCTGGTAAGAGCACGAAAAGCATTTCCAATGTCAAGTTCCCCCCCGCCCCTCAAATTATGCAAATAAAAAATCACTTTTCTCCCTTGGTCTCCAAAAGAAAATCTCATTTCCCCTCTCCATTTGTGGAGCCAACCAGCTGCCTTTACCTAAATTGTCTTCGATGTGAAAAGAGAATAAGTAAAATGCGTTGACTTGGAGATTTTCCCTACGATAAACGTTCTGTGATGCCGCATTTGATGAGTCTATCGTCTGTAGAATTGGCTGGAGCCCTCTATTGATGTATTAATTTTGGAAGTTTTGGATCTGCTTTTCCCGATAAGACTCTTCCACACATGAATTTGCTCTTATGTAAATAGAGCTCTCTGTGCTTGCAAAATCGTGGTAACGAGCCAAATGGAAAAAGAGAAGTTCCTCCCGAGGAGAAAACAGTCCTCAAGTGGGGGTCGGTGGGTATGGATTTCACCCCTGCAGAGAACCCTAGGGGGCTCTGTATGGGCCACTCGTCCTGTATGTTCGTGATTTCTGTCTTTTGTTGCAGAATTTGACATTAAATGGCTGGTAGTTTGAAGATGAGAAGTGAAGAATGCACCAAGATCTTGCCAACTACTTTTGAGCTCTGTTTCTGGTGTTTGTGCGAAGCTGAACCCCCAGCACGGAGCACCCTCTCACTGACCCGCCACCTGGTGTGGGCAAAGCCGAGAAGACATAATTTGAATAAAACCAGGCTAAACGAACAGATACAATTAAAGATTTCTGAAAAGAGACATTTAGGGATATGCTCGGTCCGTTTTAGCTAAATACGTAAATCACATCCAACCTGTAATGTTTGTGGTTGGAAACCAAAACCAAAGTTAAGAATTGAAGATGGAAAGTGACTCAGCAGTGACTGCATTTTGTCCTTGGTAAATGGGAAGTGATTCCATGATCACAGAAGTTCAAACTTAGCAGAGGCTTGGATTTAAGGAGAAAGATACACAAGTTTATTTTCAATGAGAGCCTTTAGGCTACGCATCTCACTATTGAATGAGGCACATGGTCAAGAAGCTTATAATTTCAACAGCCCAAGACAAATACTTGGATCACAGATAAAGTAATGACATGTAACCAGGTCACAGGCAGACTCTGCAGAGCGAACCTTCTTCTCCCTGGTCTGCTAATGTCTCTAGCTGGGAAGGATGAAAGAAAAATTAGAGAGCATCGTTCTGGATTTGTTCGGACTTTGATTACTAACTAAATTAATAATGTATTTTTATAGACTAGATGTTCAGCTTAAATTAAAGTCTTTTGAGCTTGTGTGCAAGGTAAACATGTCTGAATTTTCACATTTTTAAAAATAACATCATGGAGTCAGATTGGCCTAAAATTTGGTGGAAATTTACCCACACAGATCATTTCCTTAAACTAAAAGTAATGATACTTACAAATCACTTATTAAATGCTAGGCACTGGGGCAGCTGAGTGGTTCAGTTGGTTAAGCATTGGCCTTCGGCTCAGGTCATGATCTTGGGGTCCTGGGATCCAGTGCCGCATTGGGCTCCTTGCTCAGTGGGGAGCCTGCTTCTCCCTCTGCCTCTGCTCTTTCCCCAACTCACCCTCTCCTCTCTCTCTCTCTCTCTGTCTTTCAAATAAATGAATAAAAGATTTAAAAAAATTAATGCCAGGCACTGTTCTAAGACACACACACACACACACCCCACTTCTTTTATTTCTCTAAAGCAATGGTATGAAGGACAAACAGACGTCATCTGCATAAACAAATGAAGGCTGGCAGAACCTGTCACCTGAAAAGATGCGGCTTTGGCATAATGATTCTTTTGAGCTGAAGCATTTGAAAAACAGAAGGTGTGGGAAGGATGCTTGTCCCTCCCCTTTATTCCAAAAAGCAAGAGCTAACCCCCGTCTGTGAAAGTTCCCTCCCTGAATGGGGAGGGAAAAAACCCTTCTCACCAGGGATGGGAGAGAAGGTGGAGGAAAATCAGTACAAACAGACCTTGTTAAAATAACTTTTATCTTCTGACGTCTCCCTTATTGTCTTGTTACTTTCCCTCAACTGCCTTTGTTCAACCCAGTAGGTGGCTTTGCCACTTCTTTGGGTCGTCATTTTTCTCTACAGCTCCCATAGACACGTACACATCCGTGTGTGCTTCCCCTCTTCACCTGTCTCAGGTCAACTAAATGCTCAGGTGTAGACAGTGCCCTGCAATGGCAGAGAGGAAGTCCTGCCTCCCCGATACCAGCAAATGGGATGATGCAGCCCCGTAGAAGTGATAATGGAATACTTCTTTAGGCAAAGGACTCGAGATGACGGTGATCCACCCCATGGGGGTGCCACGTTTACCAAATGCCACAGATCCTGGGGACACAAAAATGGCCAAGACCCCCATTGCCCCACGGTGTGTCTTCTAGAGGGAGATGGGTCCCACCCAGACAGACAGGCACGGAGCAGCAGAGGCGCCCAGCTGGGTGGATGGAGCAGACCTTTCTGTCTGGGGTCTTCCCAGGACATTCGACACATGAGACTCTTGGGTTGCCTGTTCCTGCAAAGTGCTCTGGGCAGTTTGAAGTCATGCCTGAAGGTGGCCCAAATTCTGAATGGACTGGAGGCAGTTCAGTGGTTCCAGCTGTGTTCTGTTTCCAAGCAGAGCAATAATCTTGATTACAGTTTCCATAGCAAATAAGACAGCACGTTGATATCTTTACCTCTAACGCGAAGATCTTAGTACCAGAAGGAAGGGATGGAGATGGTGCCCTTCGGCTAAAAGCAGAAGACATTACGGGTCTCTGGGATGGACTGAAACTTCCTCCCACTTGCTTGTATTCTGTTCATGAGAAAATCCGTCAGCAGCCACCCCTGACATGGACTCAGTTTCCAGAGTAAGAGGAGTATGATGGGCAACAGGAAGAGGAACACTTCTGAGAATTGGATAAGCGAGTGGTTTTAGCAGCTGCTTTAAATAATTCTGCACATTTTTCAGGGGTGGGGTTTGCGAAGAACTTCATGACAGCAGTGTTGGGTAGTAAGATCTCACAGACAGTGTTGTCCAATAATCCATGTGTGCGTGTGCAGCCACACCTGTGTATGCTTGCGTGTGCCTGTGTGTGACTTAACAGTCTCAAATAACAACACGGCATGTCGACATCCCAACAAAATTCACCCAAGACCTCCCTGGGTAAGATCAAGTTCACTTTCACATACACTCCTGTGTCTAAGGTCATGTACATTCCTCAGTTGTTAACTTACACTGGCCGCATGAAAGGGAAGGTCGAACTCTTCCTAAAGCACACTCTACATTTTCACATGATAGCATTTTAATAGAATTTCAAGTATTTGTAGGTCACTGGCAATCTGTTCTAACTTTTAAAAGGTGAGTCCTTTGAACATGTTATTCAAGTCATGAATTCCTGAAGACTCGCTGAATGGGTTGCTCCTGGCTGTCATCTCGGGCCGCGCCATGCATCTTAATTTTGCCTAAAGAATGTGCCTAAGGGAAACATTTAGCCATTGACAGTATGAAACCTTTATCAGATGACTGAGCACAGGCTTCATAAAAGATACATAGTAATCATTAGAAAGGTCAAAAGTTCCAACTGGAATATATAGAAAATCTCCGTGGAATGAGAGACGAACCATGAGCTCTTCAAGCTCACAGCCCTGGAAGGTCTGAGTCCCTGGACTGCCCTTAGGTCTCTAAGACAGTTCTCTGTCTATCTGCTGAAAGCCCCAGTGTGATGCATCCTCCTTCCTACACCGGGACAAGAGTAGGAGAGAGTGGCTGAGTCACTCAGCACCCAGTGGCTGCAAGGGGTCCTCTTCCCAGAATCCTAGAGTCCTGGCACAGAGAGGGACACAGCGACTGGGGAACTGATCAGTGTGCACGAAGGACCCCGTTTCTTGCCTCCTCTAAAGAAGATGTTTGTGGTGTGCTTCCATCATACTCTTTTAAAGGAGATCTGAGGCTTGAAGACACTTGACCCACACGCAAGTACAAAAAATCCTTTCTGGAGCAAGAGTTGGCGAGGACGTGGAGAAATTGGAACTCTCATCCATTGTTGGTGGGAATGCAAAATGCTGCAATCATTTTAGAAAACACTTTGACCCTTTCTCCCATTAGGAGTGAGTTGGACGGTTAGGTAGTCAGGCCAGGGTCCCCAAGAAGAAACTATGGAGTCAGGACAGCTAGGATCAAACACCGACACCCTGTTTTGCAGCTTGGCCAGGACCACACGGACGTTCTGAACAACTTCTGCAAAACTTCCTAAATAAGACAACGAGCCACCAAAGCGTGTGTCAGCATCATGGGCAAAGGCCGGTTAAGACCTAAGTCCCCAGATGTCAGCAAAGAGAGACCATCAGCATGTGGATATTAACCTAGCAGGTACACAGACACGTGACCCAAGCCCGGATGGGCATCCCTCAGCACTCCCTGATTGCCTAAGAAAGTTCCACCGAAGAGCTCATAAAAGCCCCTGAACTTAGAAACTCTGGAGGCAACCTCCTCGGGTCTCCCTGCGTCTCCAGGAGCTTTGTCCTCCTGCTCAGTCAGCTGTGCTCGCTGCCCACTACTCTTCCTCTCGTCCAGCTCTTCCTTCTTCAAAGCAGTGCGACCCAGAACCGGCACTACAAGGCCACCAATCCTGTGACACTCTGAATCTTAAACATTGATTTACCGAATGACCCCTCCTCTAGTGCGAGGAGTCCATCCAAAAAAACTGAGACCCTACATCTACAGGAAAACTTGTCCACAAATGTTCTTATCGGCATTTTTCATAATCTACAAATTGGAAATAACCCAAATGTTCATCAACAGATGGATGGATAAACAAAATGTGGAATATTCGCACTGCAGAATGCTTGATATTTTTACGGAGAAGAACCAAGGGCTTATACACTACAGTATGGATGACCCTGGTGGGCACTGCACTACATGAAGGAAGGGATAAGAACAGGCCACAGACCGTGGGATGTCTTTACGTGAAATGTCCACGGCAGGTGAATCCAGAACCACAGAGAGGAGACGAGTGGCGGCCGAAGCTTTGGGGGTGGGGGAGAGAAAGGCGGGAGGCTTCGAAGAGAAAAACTAATTCACCTGGACGTGCTTTTCTGGGTGGCACCAAAGACACAGTGGCCACCCTTTCATGACTGCGAAGAGATGAGAAACCACCGAAGTGTACACTTTAAAAGAGTGAATTTTGTGGTTTGTGGATTGTATTTCAATAAAGCTATTACAAAAAAAAAATTATTTTTAGCCACTGTAGATAGTCTGAGCCCAGGTCCCTGGAATTCCTATAGATGGTCAAGATTTGGCTTGTTACTTCAAGACATTGTACAGCCCAAAGACGAAATAAACTATTTTTTAAAGATACACAAAGACAACAAAGCAATAAGTTATTTTTCTCACATGTGTTCGATTTTCATGTTTTCAAACATCTGAAGGGAATCATCCATAAAATGAATCAGAATGATAATAGATATGTTTTTGCAATGCTTTTCACAGATGGTCTTACTCAAACACATTCCGGGTGATGATAAATACAGAAGCTTCTAGCATTCTGTACTTTGAGACCGGGTGGGAGATTAGACCACGGAGAGAGTTCTTGGAGGGAGCATTTCTCACTTGTCTTTGTATTTTCCAGGGTGTGGAGTGTGGGTTAGTTGAGGGAAGGATGGAATGGTTTATTATTTTATAGTTGTTCCTCTAGGAGGGGACACCTTCAGCCAGTGATAAAATAAATACCCTTTTATCTCAGAGATAATACAGTTTCAAAGAAGATCCCAGCCTGGAATGCGGTCTGCGCTGTATAAATGTTTTGTGAAAGAATGTAGGAAGCCATAAATGCACAAATGGGTAAATACGGAATATGGACTAATGGGTATCCTCGTGGAGCCCCCACCGCATTTCCAAAGTTAGCTTCTTCCTCCACCTCCAATAAAGACTTTGGAATTTTGAAGTCTTTTCAAGAAATGAAATAATCCTAAAATATTTATGGCCTGGTCTATGTGCAGAGTGTGTCCCAGAGGGTTCTCCTGTTTCCTACCTACACAATCAGCCATGTTAAGGACTTTGAACATAATGACGTGACAACATACTATAGTCTTACAAACCCAATGAGAACAACGTTTCCTGAAAAGTATCCGGAGAAGTAATTATTTTGGAGTGAAACTTCGTTGTCAGTTACATCACGTAACCACAAAATGCTTTGAAAGGAATTAAAGTAATGTTAAGACAACACCAGACTTTTCATCTTTGACTTTGTGTTCCCCCTCCTGAGCCCAGGAAAACCAAGATTGCCTGCAACGTACGTACATTCAGTGTCCCCAGTAGAAAACAGTTTAGGAACATACTGTTTGGAAAGGGTGAAGGGAACCGAGGGCAATATTATTTCAGAATATCATCACATGCTTTGTTGAGATTCCTTTGACACTTTGGGTCACCTGCCATTTTTGAAAATTTTAATTTTTTTTTTTAGCAAAATTCAGCAGTCTTCCCTCATGCGATTGAATTGGCATAGTTTCTAGTTACTGGAATCTGAAAATTTGTTGATTGCAAAAACACCAAGTTCTTCACTGGACTTTCTCCAGAACACCATGGCTTCCGTCAACATCCACTTAGGAGGTCAGAGCTCACGACCCAGAAGGACAGAAATAGCAAGTCAAATCAATTGATTTTTACACATTTTTGAGAATTCCTTACTGATTTATTTCCATGTACTGGCACACTCTTGAGATCAGGTAAGAGGTAAGTTCATCAGAATTCTCATGGGGACATGCTCCCGTTAAAGACAACGCTATGAGAGCTCTGGGGTGGCTTCGTCAGTGAGATGTCTGACTCTTGATTTCAGCTCGGATCATGATCTCAGGGTCGTAGGATTGAGCCCCATGCCAGGCTCCACACTCAGCGGGGAGTCTGCTTGTCTCTCTCACTCGGCTCCTCCTCTTCCTTCTCTCTCTCTCTTTCTCTCTCATAAAAAAAATAAATAAATAAAATCTTGAAAAAAAGGAGAAGAAAATGCTATGAAAGTATTAGTCACTATCACAGTGACTTGGCATGGAAAAATAAGACACAGTCGGCCAACCCTCTTCCTTGTAGAGTTTGAACAGTTATTCTAGTTTTTCCCAGACAATGGGGCACCTTCTTCCCATCCTTTGGCAGCTCTCATAACTTCTACAAAATGAAAGGCTTCCATGACATTGATTGGTGCCCACATCGCCCATGGACCCTGTTCAGGGACACCCCGTCTGGCCCGACCCTCTGGATGAATTCTTGATCCTTTGACTTTACTGCCTCTACTTCTTCCCCCTGCATTTTCCTCCCATCAAAATCTTACTAGCCATCCCTTCACCCTAGATGTATTTATTCCGTCAAATGATCTATGAATAAAAGATAAAAGATTACAAGTACACAACCCTGCTCCCAATGCTTATCAACTGTGATCCGTATCAGACACGTGGTATGCACATTTACAACTTTGTTTTGCAGTGAATTTGGGTACATTAGGACCAGTGCAGATTATGCATTCTTGGAATCCACGGACCACCCTGGCTGATTTTTGCAAGATGCTTCACACAGCAGCCTTGTGAGAAATGGTCGTTGACCACGTGAGTGAGGGAGGGGGGCTGACAACATTGGCAGTCTCTCATCTAAGAGACACCTAATTGGTGAATGATTACACCATTGCAATAACACCTACCGTTCTTCCTCTGACCTGTGCTGCTGTTTTGGAGCGTAGGATCCTCTGGTCATGAAGTCATCAGATGTATGGATTTCCTCCCTTGAGGTGTATTTGCAAAGGACTTTGATCATCACACTCAAAGCAAAGTCGAGGACAGATCTGGTGCTCCCGTGTTTTGCAAAGAGACATGCTTCACAGGCACCCTTGGGTCACAACACGGCCATTTGTTGAGCAAAACTGTGTTTAAAATATTACTTCGGAATGCTTATGAGTAACCCAAGGTGAGTGCATTCACCTTGGAGTGACAATAAATTTGATTTTGTAAGTGAAGTCGTGCTTTTGGGCTCTCTTACAGAGCAGTATGTTAGAGTAGCGGAGCCGTGGGATTTCAGGAAGAGCCATAAGCATAGGGAGCCAGGTAGCCTGTTTTCAAACGGCTCCAACACAGACCACTCGGGTACAAAGGGTCACACACAGTCCAAACAAATGCTTGACAGTAATAGGTACAAAGGGCCCCATGTCCTTGGTGAATGATTAATCATAAGCTATCATAAACAAAAGTGTTCCATACATTTGATACACAGGTTTCTGGAAGACTACGGGAGAAAGTCACTTCTTTCAAAACTCAGTGCTAGCCATCAGGTGTCTCCGTTCCATTTGTGGGCTTGTGTATTTTTGAGGGTTTTCACGAATGCTTTGAGTCGGGCTAGGGTGGCTGTGTCTGCGCCCTCAAGTTGGTGGGTAACAAAGATGCGTCCATAATTAAAATGTCCTCTCAGCGTTTTTACATATTTCTTTCATCCTGTTGTCCACTCCGCAGGTGTTTTTATGCACATCCATTCTCAGAAGGTGCTGGAAGGGGATATCATCTTTTTTTCGGCAATATTTTTCCTGCGCTCCTGGGGATGAGGGAGCTATCAACCACAGCACCACTAAGATGGAAAGTCTGTAAGCCCGCTCCACAAAAAAAGAAAGGAAACACCGCCACGTACTCCGAGTAGCCGAAGGATGAAAGCGGGACCATATATCCATTTATATGTAAAAGATGAACAATTGTTTTTTCACAGATGTGCTGGGACGTGTAGAGCCAAACACTGGTGGGCCTCCCAAGTGGCCAGCTTGGAAGACCACACAAACATTTTCCGATTTCCCAGAAGTCTGCTGTAGCTCAGAACACGGCTAGGGTTTAACTTTTAGAAATTATATTGAGACTCACTTTGTAAGTCATGTAAGCTAACGGGGTCAACAGTGGGACGGGCAGGGTTCTGAGCACTTTTCTTGGCCCAAAAGAGAGGGAACAAAGCCCAGGATGTTGGCAAAGAAAGGACTGCGGAAGAAATGGTGAGCCAACCGGAAGCTGGGCAGGTCTCAGGGACTTACGGGAATCATCACGAAAATGCAAAAGAAATGGGCTCTGGTGATAATCCTGCTTTTGAGCGTGTGGTCATGAGCATCAGAGGAAATGCTCCAGAAATGGTTTCGGAGTCTTCTCGGCCTCTGGGGGAGGAGAAGGGAGGCGTTCCTCCGTCTTTCTTCTCCCTCCACTCTTCCCTTTTCCCCAGGACCTTGGCCCACACCTCACGTTTCTATGGACAGTGAAACCAAACAACGAAGACCACAAAACACATGAATTCCAGAACCTTTTGGTCATGAAGGGCAAAGTGTCTGGTTAAAGTGTGGAAAGGAAAGGGGAGGCAGAACATTGAACTCAGGTGTCTTCTAAAGACATTCTTTTATGCGTCCCAATAACTCTGTCTTTTTAAATTCTAGAACCTTTATTCTCTTCCTTCTCCTCTTAAGAAGACAGGTTGGAAGGATCCATGACTGGGTTACTCACAGATTTATGTTTTCTCTACTTCATATCACGGCCCCTCCTACAGGAAAGAGCCCCGAGTGTGTGTGTCCCTTCGGGCACATCCAGGAGGCCCCCCCTTCTGCATTGGCCTCCCCACATGTCCCCAGTCTCTGAGATCCCTACTGGTGAGACCTCTTGGTTTCCTTCTGCCCTCTAGCGCTGGGTCATGGAGACCAAAGCCCATGGGTTCTGGAGGTATATTACACATTCTGTGACTTTATTACCATTTCTTGCCAAATTCTCTTTATAATATATTCCTTCAAGAGGCCTTCCAGTGCCTTGGAACTCTCCTGTTGGAGAGAAAGCTCCACCCCAAAAGGGATGAAAACAGGAAGGAGATCGTCTATGGAGCTTGTCCAATGCAGGCCTGGCCACAGCAGGACTCCGGGATGGTTCCTCCTTCAGCAAGCTCGGGGGAGCACTGAGGGCTGGGCCTCGCCGATCGGAAGCTCGCCCCCTATAACTTCCACCTGTTGACTCCGGGGCTGTCGCTGCAAGCCTGCAAGCCCAGCATGACCCTTGAACCCAGTGCTATGCCTACCTTTCCCCTAGTCCAACAGCCTTATTTTCAGTGGTCCTTCCTGAGATGTGATCTATTACGTCCCAGTTCTTTCCACCTGCCAGCCAGGTATTTCCAAGTGACCGTCTCGAAGGCCACGTTAGCGTGTAGGCACGTCGGATCATCAAATTTTAAACTTTCAGTATGTACAATTTCCAAATTGTCCACAATATCCCAATAAGGCTGGAAAATAATGACATGTCTCGTACTGTGATATTGTTTTATCGTTGATTATTATATTTTTTGATCACTTCATGCTTCCCTTTCTTAAAGGTCCTGGAACCAAACTAGAAATTGCTTTCGTGGGTGTTGGTGATAGGAGCAAATCTGTAACAAGTGGCAGACCACACAGAGTAGCCAGCACACTCCCGCACGTCCGTCCTCTGAGCGAGCTCACGTTCCACCGGCAGTTTCCCAGTGCAACACGCCTTCAAGTCCTTTGTATGCAGGTTCAACAGCTGTCCAAACTCACCTCACCTTACAGGGCGAGGATAAAGCCAGATTCAAAGCCAGACAGGCCAGAGCCCACACTCCCTTCTGCATCCCGTTCTGCCCTTCTGACTCTCCTTTGTGTCCTGAGTACGGCCACAAGGCCCTTTGCATGGTCTGTTCACACTTCGTGTGTCCTCCTCTGGAACTTCAGCCTCGTGGCAGTATTTCAGAGCTCCTCCTTTCTCTTCTACCCTTACCTTTGTTTATACGGTCATCTTTTACCACAATGTCCGTGAACAGCAAAGCACCTGGGCCTGCAGATTGCCTCTGGGACTGACACCAGCCAGTCAAACCTCATGTTGTCAAGCATGTTCCTGTTCCTTCCTGTCAGTTGGCTGGGCCTTTCCAGGGATCTCCTTACCTTTCCTCTGAAAGTTTCGAATTGTCTCACTGGTGTCATGGTTGTATGCATTACTTCAGAAAGCTTTTGTTTCTTGTCGCTGTCCCCCAGCGTACCTATTCCTTCCTCTTTTTCCATTAGTACTCAACGGCAAGGCTTTTCCAATTCAGGCTCGCAGGTCCTACGGTCTCTGTCACAGCTGCTCAAATCTGGGTTGTCATGCAAAGCAGCCAGAATCAACATGTAAATGAATGGGCAAGCCGTGTTCTGATAAAACTTTATTCATAAAAGTGTGCGGTGTGCAGGATTTGCCTGGAGGCTATCGTCTGCCTCCCACGGTCTTAGACTATAAAATTTCCTTTGGAAAATCGAAAAGCTTTTATCTAATATGAAATCGTTGTGGATTTATGATTAAGTTAACACACTATAAACCAAACTCATTTTCCACTAAAATTAGCTCCTTCCCCAGATTCCCCTATTGCTGGCAATGACAGCAGTATTTTCCAACTCGTACACATTTAACAACGTAGGGTTGAACATTTGAGCCCTCCTTTCTGCTCACGGCCTTACGTCCCACGTCTGTGTGTTTCCATTCCACTAGTGGCGGGGGTTTATCGCTCCGCACCCGTGTTTATATTCTTGGCTTTGAACTCACGCATTTGCCTCCAGTTTTTCTCCCCACCTCATCCATAGCATGGCTTTTGGGTTCATTATTCCTAAAGTATTGCTTTTGGAAATTCTTTACTCTCCCATCTTGACAGTCTACCAAACTCTGACCTCCTTCTGCCTTTCTCCTTTCACTCTCTGCACCAGTATGCTGATGCCGCTTCCTGTCTTCCTACGTTAACACTCTGCTCAGGTTTGACTGACATGTGAAAAGCTGTCTGTGTGTAAGGTCTCCAACTCTGGGGGCTTGGGGGTGAACATAGGCCCGTGAAGCCATTATCACCACCCGGGCCATAGGGATACATCATTCCCAAATGTCCCTTCTGTCCCCTTTACTCTTATTATTACTAGTGTGTGTGTGTGTGTGTGTGTGTGTGTGTGTGTGTGTGTATGGTAAGAACACTTGATAGAAGACGTGCCCTTGACATACCCTTGACTTGATAGAAGACGCGCCCTCTCGGCACATTCTAGGTCCAGAATACAGCATCGTTTGCCACAGGCAGTGTACCATGTACCAGATCTCCATGACTTATTTATCTTGAAGAACTGGAACTTTGTACTTTCCTCCCCGTTCCCCCTGCCCCTGGTGGCCACCGTTCTGCTCTCTGTTCTTTGAGTTTGGCCATTTTAGATTCTACCCGTAAGGGAGATCATAAAGTCTCTCCGTCTGTGTCTGGCTGATTTCTCTTAGCCTACAGGTCCGTCTATGTCAAAGCCATATTGACAAGGGCAGGATTTTCTTTCTATCTAACAAACGGATGAACAGTATGCCATCCTACGTGTATGCCACATTTTTAAATCTATTCCTCCGTCGACAGACGTTTGGGATGTCCCCGCGTCGTGGCCGTGGGGATAAGACTCCAAGGAACTGGAGTGTGCAGACGGCTCCCCAGGGTTCCAGTTTCAAAATAAAAGTAAAAGGTAACGTACAGAATCAGGGAAAATATTTGCAAACCATACATCTGATGACTGTTGATATGCACATTATAAAAGGACCTCATGTGACTCGGTAACAAAAGAACAAATATTGTTTTCCTCTGACTCAAGAATCTGCCTTGTGGGGTTCTCCTGCCTCTTCTATGGACCACACTATCTCCTCTGTCCAGAATACCATTTCACCTGCAAAACACCTACCCACATTGTCTCCATTTTCAAGAGCAAAGCTCAATTCTTACCTTTTCCATGATGCCTTTTCTGTCTGCTCTGTCCCATCGTGATGCCTCCCTTCTCTGGTTTCTTGAGGAGGCTCTTTGCCGCCTAATCATATACCATTTTGCATCATTTTCTCCTGCTTCAGAAGCGTTTGCCTTATTTCCCTGATTAGAGCAACTTTGTCAAGGTCCACAGCATGTCGGACCCTGCCAGGTGTGTTGTCACAGGAGTCCCCCAACATGTTTGTTGGATATATCAGTGGATGGATGGATGGACGGATGGGGGGATGGATGGATACTGATATTCTATCTTGCCCCTAATCTCCCACCTTATCTCTTGATCATTCATTGGATTTCAATGGGACATATCTTGAAAAAAAAACTGTTAAATGAATTAGTCCTTACAGGCAATCCCCAGTGTTTTACATGTTCGTCAACGGAATGCTAAAATTCAAAGTACTTTATCATAGAGACACTGTAAAAACTGGGGGTTATAACAGGATCCCAGATTGCTGGATCCAGATTCCTGCTGTTCTGTAAGTGGTTTGAAGTCCAGGAGGATGAAATGATCACACGTAACAAAACAGTGCTGTGCCTGGCCCAGGATTAGAACAGAAATGAATTTGAGAGTTTTCCTCTCTGTTGGGAGGCTGGAGGGGGGTGAGGAGGGAGTCACAGTGCTTAGGATAAAACAGATTTTATTATAGAAAAATAAAGTTGTAGGCAGTTCTATGGATTTACTAAAGGGGACTTTTGTGTAGCTGAAAAGATACTAGATGCTGATAAAAAAGTGTTTTTTTTTCCTCAAAATATACAATTTCCCTCAAAATTAATGGCTCTCATTTTCTTTCAGCCATAGGGATACCATTGCTCGTGCTTTTCTGTGTATCAGCTTTAAACGACATCTTTTTGTTCTGGGTCGGATGTGGAAAGACGTTCCTGAGACACAGGACGCATACCTGAACCCTTGTCTGTTCCTCAACGTCTGCGGATGGAGAATCATTTTTACATTTTTAACGTAAAATATTTTGAAAAAAAATTAGAGTAACATTTCATGTCATGTGAAAAAGTACAGAATTGGAATTTCAGTGCCCATGTGAAAAAGTACAGAATTGGAATTTCAGTGCCCGTGTGAAAAAGTACAGAATTGGAATTTCAGTGCCCGTGTGAAAAAGTACAGAATTGGAATTTCAGTGCCCGTGTGAAAAAGTACAGAATTGGAATTTCAGTGCCCATCAACCCAGCTTTGTTAGAACACAGCCAGGATCGTGTGTTCACGCTGCGGGGCCGGAGCAGAGGGGCCCGGGTCACAGAGGACCCTTTACAGAAGGGTTTGTGGACACCCCTGCCCCCACCGCTGTGCAGCCGCAGGACCGGCCAGGAGGGAGACTTCTGTCATTACAGCGTGGATGGAAAGAAGCTGTGATGCACATCACGTATCTATAAGGTAAGATGGAGAACTGAGACTAGAGACTAGAACTGAGAAGGAGAACTAGACTAGAGGGAGCTGAGCAGCGTGCAGAGGGGCAGGTGGGAGCCCAGGGGCTGCCCCAGAGGCTGGGGGATTTTGCGGGCCGTGTCAGCCCCTCTGCTGCCCCTCTGGTCCCCTCTGGTCATCATGGTCACCCTGGCGGCATCTCTGTTTGATCTCTGATGGGGAAGGACGTGGAAGCCGAGAAAGATGCAGCAGCCCGCCCCCGGGGCTTCCAACACGTGTGGAGAGCACTTCCTTTAATCCAGGAGGAAACTGCTGTTTGCATCCCCTTTCCAAAGAGAAGGAACGACCAGCATGGAAGAAGCTGCCACAGCTCCCCCACGGCTGCGGGGGACAGCCGGACACCTGCACTGGCTTTTTCCCACCGTGCGGCGGGGAGGCGGGAACGGTCCCGGGGGAGACGGACAAGAGCATTGGGGGACAGGGACCCCGTCTGCCTCTGCATGTTCCCATTTCCATGGGCTGCTTGACAATGCGTGGTGTCTTGTTTCTCCCATGCTTGGAGCAGAGGCTTTCCAGTCCCCACACGGAATACCTATGCGGAAGCCGTGCAGACACTTTAATGCCTAGAACGCGAAGATCAGCTTTCAGCAAAATGAAATACATCGCTGAAACCAGCGGCTTGCACATGCTCAAAATTACCCTCGACCATACGAAGGGAAAGCCAGGAAGGGTTGTCCCCCCGGAGTGGAATAAGGTCTCCAGGATACCTCGCCAGCCTCGCGTCTGTGTGGGCCTGGGTTGACGCAGCCCAGTGAGTTAGCGGGTGAGACGTGAGTCCGCAGGAGATGCGGGTTCGGCTCGTAGGAAAATGCGGGCACTCGCCCTGGATTCAGCGTAATAAAGACGAGATGGACAAACGAACATCAGACAGTGCGGTGGCAGTTTGGGGGTGAGTCCGAAGGGAACGTTTGTGTTTATTTCTTGTTCTTTACACGTGTGTGGTCCCGTTCTGGCGTGGGACTTGGGATTATGTCTGGTACAACTGGTTGTGGGACCCTGTGCATGAAGAGGGTTGGCTCAGAGAGGCGGTCAGAGGACCGCGGGGATGCCCAAGGTCTCGCACATGCCTCCCCGATGCAGAACCGGTCACGGGCACCCGTCTGTTTCCAGCCCAGCGGGGACCTCCTCAGAGGGTGGCTTCTAGTCCCTTCACTTAATTAAAAAAAAAAAAAAAATGACCGAACCCTCTCCCCACCACAGATTAGTCCTCTGCTCCTCCCCCTTCGGTTTCCTTCTCTCCTAAGTGACGGATCTGGTGTGCTGACCGCTGGTAAGACTCAGAGACGTCCCTGGAGTCCCACCTCCCTACAAACAATGAAACCCCCATCTCCAGGCATTTGCTGGGCTACCTTCGCGAGTCTTCCCTCCTCTAAGAATGTCAACGTGGACAGAACATAGTGCATGTCCTTTACCACGATGGACACGATGGGCAACTTCCCACCATCTTCCCCATGTGATCAATAACACAAAACCGGAATGGTATTTCTTCCCTCCTGAAAGCATTCCCACAGCTCTGTATGTACGGGAGGGCCTCCTGCCGGTCCCCTCTGAGGACAGACCTGAGGACCAGACCAGGAAGTGGCATTAGGCTCACCGGGGCTGACTCGTCGGGGGCTGGAGAAGGTCGTTCCTGCACAGTGGGCAGCCTGGACCTCTGTCCCTGCGGACACCGGGGGAGGCGAGCGTGTGTCATGGTTGAAGGTACTTCGATGTGCGCTGTGAGCAGACAGACCTCTTCTTTGATCCCAAGTAGGTCAACGCGGCAACCCCACACCGTGCTGAACGGCGAATGGCTGTTTCCAGACGTGAGTACCCAGGAAGTACCTCTGGAAGGAGCCAGAACCCCCCAAGTCAAGAAGCCAGTGTCAGAAACGCCTCACCTTTGGCTTTACGTTCCACATACCGATGGTACGAGCGTATCCTGGGGAGGAGGGTCCGCAGGCATCGCACGGTCAGGCTCTTGGGTCCACTGCTTCTAGCAGTGGAAGATGACACACGGACCCCAATAACTCGGGGGTCCAGGTGCTCCCGTGCCTGTTGGGGAAGGCACCTGGCAGCCCTCGCTGTGTGCGGCTGACCACACATCCCGGGTAGTGGCCAGACCTGGTATTCACAGGTCTCGGTGGTCACAGGGACGGTGACTCTCCGATTTTTGGCAAAAATCAACGCGCCCCAACCCCGGTGGTGTGGATCTAGAACGAGACAGACATATGGATGACTGACATTCATGCTGGGAGAGAAGATCGGGCGCATCTCAGTCCAAACCGGCCATGAAGATGTGGACACGGGAGCTCCACAGAAGGGACAGACGCTGCGACCATCAGCCGACTCATCCCAGTCACCAACCAACACTGTCCTTCCTGCTAGAGCAGAGCGCTTGATCTGGGACCCACCAGTCACGCCCCCTGGACTGCCCCTACCCCAACCCCACCCCACCCCGCAGCCCACCCCACCCTCCCACCCCCACC
>PJEN01001418.1:0-46845 GCA_004024605.1 Pteronura brasiliensis
TGGGGCACAGTGATGATACCTTCTTTGAGAGAGATTCCCAGGGATAGAACTGATACATGAACAGGCCCAGAAGCATTCCACAATTTAGCCAGTCATTGCTAACTTGTCTTTTGGAAATACTCTTAATTTCTGTTTCACGAGCAGCACATGAAAATTGCCATTTACTCACATCTCCCACATTGCTAGGAATCATTTTATGTTAACCTTTGGCATGGACTGAAAAATGAATACTTACTTGCTTTAGAAATACTTTATTACAGAGTATTACATTCAGAAAGATACGGAGATGAGTAAGAAGACCACTTGTAAACCTAGCACTTGGCCAACTTTATCAGATCTTAACATTTTTCATTTTTGCTTCAGATTTCTCCTAGTAATAAAACACTGTGGACAAATCTGAAGTCCCCTGATGCTCCCTCCCTGGTACACTTCCCTTCCCGTTTTTCCCTGAGCAAACGTTAGCGTGGGGTTAGGCTTGTGCCTCCGAGGCAGTTTTTATCCTATCGCTAGATACACGTGGTTGTGTCATTCACAATTCTGTGACGACTCATGACATCGAGAATGTTTTCAGATGCTTATCAGCTATTTGTACTGCCTGTTTTGTGCATTGACTGTTCAGGTCCTTTGCCCAATTTTGTTTCCATTGTTACTCATTTCTAGGATGCTACGACACTGGATCAAGCCTATCTCTCTTCCCTCGACTTGATTGCTTTGCACCTCTAGTCTCCTCTCTTATAACACAGATCTGGCCATGGCACATCACTCATGAAAATCCTTTAAGGACCCCCCTCCCCCTACTTTCTTTTAGACTGAGTCCTGACTCCTCTGTGAGGCTTATGCTGATGTGTCCTGGCCCACCCTTTACCACCCCATATCCACCTTTCTACCCTTCTGTGCATTCTCCCCACATCCCAGGTCCTCCGTACCAGCCGACATTCTCAAACAGGCTACTTGTTCCATGACTGTGCTTTTGAACACTCCCATACCTCCTCTTGGAATGAATGGACTTACTGACTGAAAACTTTTATCCATCTGCCAAGGCCCATGTGGACAGTCATCTGCTCCTTCCTTGGTGGTCCCATTGGACCTTGTATAGATTGTTAGGACTATACTCTGGATAGAGGTGATCTGTGGACCCCAGATACCAGCTGCCACCTCCTGGTCCTTTGAATTCTAGTGAAGATCGATTGGAACTCCTATTTTATGTCTAAAGTTTATCCTAAACCCTCCCAAGTTCTCTGCCTCTGGACCTTCCATTCTCAGGGACACCTCAACTACCGCCTTCAGGGTTGAAGTCTTTGATTAACACTTGCAGACACAACTGGGAAACTCAGTCCCTTCCCCGAGGCCCATGAATGATGACACTTCTTCCAAGCATCCACGAGTCTGCCAAGTGTAGCAGAACTGAAGTAAAGCTGTATTTTGGGAACAAGGGGCAGACAGGAAAATATCGTCTCCTTAAATAACTTCAGGCCACTTCATCATCAGGGCTTCACCAGATGTCATGGGAGCTATTTTTTTCCAGCTTTCCCTCCCTTCCCTTCTCGACGGTTTCCCCTTTGATTCTCTCCTGCCCTGTCCTCCCAGGAGTAAGGAACATTATCTTGCTTGTCGCGTGCAGAGAGGTTCAGTTGTTTTCCTTAGAGAACTCCCTGCCATGCCTTTGGGTCCTCACTGTCCATCTCATATGGCTTGCTGAGACCTTTGTCTCAAGATGGGTCTGCCTCCTGCTCCCAGAGGGGCTAGTAGCCATTAAGAGGTGCTAACCTCTCACTCTTGGACGCTTGTCTGTCACCACCAAGGCACTGGGGACCCCTGGAGGACAGGGAGGATGAAAAGAACTAGATTCATTGTAGCCGCGATGGTTAGAAAGGATGAAATGAGATGTTTTCCTTCATCTGTTTCTTATTAGATGTTGTGTTTTCACTTCTCCTTATTTTGATTTCATTGACCACACTTGTTGTCGTGTAGACCTAGTTGTCTCTGTGTCTCGGTGCTTCTCTGGCTCTTGTTTGCTGACAGCTGGTCTTCAAGGAAGGAGGTCAGACAGCCCAGGGGCTGGTGCATTTGGGAGCAGAAAGCTGGGCATGGCACCGCTTGGCATTGTGGGGTTAGGAAATCACCTGCCAGCGAAGGTGTTCCCCGGAGCTGTTTTGCACCGGCCTGACCCAGCCCCTACTTGGCAACTACCTCCCTACTCTGTTCCTTTGCCTGCCATTTCTGAGCTCCATCTCTGGGTTGTACTTTTCCTCGTCACTTTCCTCTCCAGGGCCTCTGCCCTGGATCAGTCATCCCTATCTCTTTGAGGTCGGTAGTATTTTTATTCCCATTTCAGTGATGGACAACTGGAAGCCTAGAGATGTTAGGGCAGAGCTAGGATGCAAATCCAGCCAGCTCAGCTCTGCATCCTCTGCATAAAATGTAGGACGTGGTGTAGATAAGATGGGCTAGGCCCTGTGCCTCTTTTAATAAACTATGCAGTTTCACTTTTTCTTAGGCCGTCCCAGGTAAGGCTGAGGGACTTGCCTGAGGTCCTATGATTTTACTGTGGCGGGTGGGATTAGGGTCAAAGCCATGTGAGTCCTGGCCTGGGATTTTCTCACCACCCTCAGCCACCCTCTTCCAAGACGGTCCATGTCTTTTGTGGGGTTCTGCCTCTCTGCTTTGGCCTTCTCTGTGACATTGCTAGGTGAAAGACACATTCAGACACTTTTGACCCAGTTGCCAGTGGCCTGGTTGTGTTACGCACAGAGACACTCTGCAATCCAGCTGTCAGAGAAGCCTGCGTCTATGGGACCACTGGGCTGGCGAGGGCTTGGCGGGTGTGTGCGGTGCTCACTTCTGCTCACTGCCCGCCAACTTGCCCCATCGTGCGAGTATGTTATCGAGGGGCAGGTCGGCCTGGGTTTCTGGTTATGTTTGGTGAGACTCAAGGAATGATTTTTGCTTCTTTCCCTACCTTAACACACACGCGTGCTCATGTGCACACACACGCACGCACACTCACTTCTAGGTACCAAATGGCTATGGGCAGGTTTGGGGGCAGACGCGTCCTTTAGTGCGGGGCCTTCCAATATGATCTGGGGTTTGGGGGGCAGGCGATGGGGAGGCTGAGCTGTCACTTTGAATTGCAAAGTCTCTATCCATAATGCATAAAGGGGCCTCTGCGAGTGGCCACAGCCTCCTGTCGTCCTGCGGCTCAGGGAAATTAGACAGCTTCAGAACCCCTTATGAAAATGCAATGTATTACCGCTGCTTTTTGACTAGTGAATTATGCATTCAAGAGTGACAAATTCCAAGATGCCGCCTTTATTAGGAACTCAGTGCCGGGTGGGGTGGACAGTGCTGTCTTCCAAGCTTGTGACAGAATGTTTAATAACTTTTTCTGACTGTGCTTCCCGGAGGTGGTGTTTATAATATGTACTCCCCCCACCTCCTTTCATTTTATCAAAACATCGGCGCTGGAGATTATTGCTCTATTTATGCATTTGGAAACTCTTCCTGGGTCAAAGGGCAGCATCATTTGAAATGACAAAGGCAACGACAGAAATCGTTTTTTTAACCAATCTGTCTCACGTGCCTGTGACCTTCGACATCTCGGTTTTTTAAAGACCCATCTATTTGGAGGAGTCAGCCCCTTCCTGAACTTCAGGCCCTCAAGCAGGAGATGGCGTGTACCACCTCCTGCCGTCCTTTGGGCAGGTGGAGACCTTTGATTGTATCCAGGATACGAGAGTCATCGTCCTGCAGGTGGGGGCAGGTGACGCTCATGGTAGAACCGCTTAGAGATAGTCCGAGCAGCCTACTCTCTAGTTAGGCTTTGATCCTTTCTGGCTGTCATGCCAGGAGGGGCTCGGTGCTGGGGCTGCCCCTCTGGCTACACTGGGTCTGTTTTAAGGCTCATCTCTAATAAACAGGTATGGTAACCTGTGCTTCTTCGTGGAGCACTGTGTCCAAATGTCCCAGAGTTTGTGCTTTGCTTTCCTGTTTCTTCGAGAACATTCCCTGCCCAGCACCCTGAAGGAGCAAGCAAATCTGACGATATCATTGCTCTGTTTTGAGGTCTTCCATGCTCCTCATTGCTGACGGGGTGAAAGTTAAATTCCTCAGTCTGGCCTGAAATGTGCTGGATGATCTTGACCTGCTGACCCTGCCAGCCTTCATGTCTCCCTGCTCACTCCTACGCCGAGCCCCAGCTAGGCTCTGCTGCTGTAACTTTCATGAGAACGTTGGGACTCCCAGAATATGGGGTGCTCTGACCCTTTGGCAACTTCACACCTGCTGTTCTCTGCCTGAAATACCTTCTTTTTCTTGTCCGTCCGGCAAATTCCTATTCATCTTTTATTTATTTTTATTTTTTTTTAAGATTTTATTTTTTTATTTTGTTGACAGAGACAGAGATCACAAGTAGGCAGAGAGTCAGGCAGAGAGAGAAGGAAGCAGGCTTCCTGGTGAGCAGGGAGCCCAATGTGGGGCTCAATCCCATGACCCTGGGATCATGACCTGAGCGGAAGGCAGAGGCTTTAACCCACTGAGCCACGTAGGCGCCCGCCTATTCAATCTTTTAGAACCCAACTCCAGTTTTGCCTCCTCTGGGAAGTCTTCCTTGATTTCCTGGGTCGGATAAAGTCCCTCTCTGTGCCCACATACTCAGTGTGTTTGCACATACCTCCATTACAGCCATGTCAGATTTCGGTGGTTGGCTCATCTTTGTCCCTGCTTTGTTTTTTGTACTAGAGTTCTGGTGAGTTTGATAAATGTCTGTTGGTTGTTTGCACGGTGTCTTGTGATGCCTGACATGGACTCTTGACCAGATTTCTTCATGCATTCAACACCTGTTACCTGCCAGGCACCGCTGGAGCCTGACCGTTCAGTTCTCCGATCTACTATTAGCATCTCTGAACAAGTTCCTCGGTCTCTCTTCTAGCGCATGGTCGGACGCACGGTGCTGATATCATGTCAGCCGCAACAGTGACGTTATTGTCATGATTATATTGTGTTACAATATGGGAATATACTATATATTTATCATGCTAGCATGATTATTAGTGTTGTTATTGTTATTCACATTACTTGCTCTCCTTGAACTTCCTGGGCCTCCATCCCTCCCTGGCTGCTTCGCCCTGCACTTGGCAGATGGGATGTGGATCATTTTAATTAGGTTTTATTGGGCTGTTATATGGGTCATAATTGCGGCCATTATTCATTTTCATGGGGCTGCTGACAGGACCTTGGTTGAGACATGATGATATCTTGACAAGACAAATCCCCGTATCCAAAGGATCCCTGTTTGAGGGGTCAGAGCTATGGCAGGAAAAGGGTCCTTCGGCAGCCCCTAATGCAGATTCTGGGGAGAATAATACGAGGAGCATTCATCAGAGAGAGGAGAGATGGTGGCTGGTGGCTCTGTGCAGAGGTTGGGGTCACCCCCATGGGGAGTGGGGGTCATTCACCCCTTTTGTCTATGTGCTCCAGGATCACTACTGGATCACCAGTGCCCCAGACAGAGGAGGCACAGGAAAAATGCTTGCTGAATGAAAGCCACACCTCCAGGTGCTCAGGAAAGGTGCAAGGAGGGTGGCTGAGCACACAGGCTCATGATTGTGAGCTGACAGATGAAGCCTGGGTTCAGGGACCTGCCATGCTCTCAGGGTCCTGAGCAGACGCTCAGCGAGGCATTGGTATTGGGGAGAAGTCAGTGCAGGCCCATGGCTTAGTGTTGTCCATGAGTCCCAATTATCTGGATCAGTGTGTTCTTAGGTTTAGGATAGGTGGATTTACTAACCTTGCTTGGTGGGCAGGGTCATATTTCCCCACCACTGCTGTCAGTGCTGCTCAGGTGACAATGAAACATTTGCAGGCTTGACACAAGGAGGGGCAGGTAAACATGCCTGTGTGATCTGGCTGGTGCCCTTCTGTGTTGCTGGCGAGCTGCTATTGTGAAGGGCACGTCCATGGCCACGCTACCTGCAATACACACGCCCAGAACAGACTGAACCCCGTCTGCAGCCTGGGGCCAAGTGCAGCCAACTTTGAGCTAGAAGTGAGCTGCCCCACTGCGCCCAGACTACCTGCAGACGGCACATGACAACAGACGCTGGAAGCCTTTGAGTCTTGGGCACGTGTTACATGGCATTCGCAAGGCCCTTGCTGACAGATACAGAGCCCCAGGGCGGCTCCCCTGGAATGTGTTTCATCTCTTGGGGTTCTATATCAAATTAAGTCTGAAATAAGAGTTCAGTTGTTGAAAACAGATCAGAAGCCTCTAGGTGATTTTACCCTCCTGGGGACATTGGGGAATGTCTGGAACCATTTTTGGTTATCGCACGCAGCCTCACGGGGAGTGGTGTGTGGTTGGTAGAGACCAGGGATGCTGCTGAAAATTTTCTAGAGCACAGGACAGTCCCCACAGCAAGGAATTCACTCGGTTCGAATGACCATAGTGCTGAGTTTGAGCAAATCTGCTTTAGACCCTATGAATCTGTAGCCGCAAATATCCATCCTCCCTTCCGTTCACCTTCCCTTCCCTCCCCACTCCCTCCCGTCCTTCTTTTCCTACTCTCTTCCTCCTTCCCTCCCTCCTAAACAAGATGGGTACATGGCCATCCCTCAGGGAGTTTGTATTGAATGCGGGATCTCAGACATAGATGGGAGGCACTGAAATAATTGTGATCAACTTCGCAGTCTGCCTTGGCAGAGAAAAACAGAAAGGACCACCTTTAGACGGGGTAATCGGGGAAATCCTGCCTGGGCTACTGACATTTAAATGAAAGCCTAAAGGAGGAGGAAAAACCGGGTGTGGAAGAGGCAACAGAGGAGTGTTCCTGGCTTTGGGAACAGCAAGTGTGGAGGTGGCAAGGTGGGAAAAAGCTTGTGTATTTCAGGAACCAGACGGGGCTTCTCTCTGATGCTGTGCTGGAAAGGTGTGGGCCGGCCCTGCCCGCTCTGGCCTCGGGGCTGGAGTTTGCTGGCCGATTTGCATGCTCCATATCAGCACTGTGGAACTCTCAGAAATTTCTGCAAGACCCAGAGTCTCAGGGGCTCCTGAGGGTCAAGCTTAAGTCTGGAAAGTTGCCTCGATGCCACGTTCAATCTATTTCTTATAGGCTCAGAGCCGAAAGTTGACCAGCATTCGAAGCAGGGAATTGGAATGTTTTCATATGAGCACCAGAATCGATGGCAGATTCTGGCTAAAATGCACTGGGCAATGTAGACGGTGGCCTCACCATGCTCAGGTGGGCTCCGATGGATCGAGCTGCTGGGGCCCCTCAAAATGATTGTGCTTTCCTCACTTTCTCCCTGGCTCCTTCCAGTGCAGCCTCATGGGAAGGCCCGGACACAATGGGGTCACTCTGCCCCCAGTCTGCTCTCAGGCTAAGATTCAAATTCCTCATTATGACCCAGGAGGCCCCTGGTTACCTGGTTCTTGCCAGGCCTCCCACCTTATCCCATCCACGGCCTCTGAGATCCTCAGGGCTGCTCACACCTTGCCTGCCTCAGAAGGGGGCTCCTCTGGGTTCTGAGGACAGAGCTGCATGTGGTCTCCTTTCTCTTCCCTGGACATCATGAGCTCTCTTTGGACTCCTTGTCTTCCAGCTTGCTTTCCCCTGGGCCTGGAATATTCCTCTTTGAACATGTTTGCACAGTGGTCTCCCTTCCAGCCTTCAGGCCTCTGCTGAAACACCTCCTCCCTGGAAAAACCTTCTCCAATGACCCAGTCCTAAGTCACCCTCTTCACCCCCATTAAACCCCATCCTCCAACCTGTTCATATCCTTCATGGCATTTGACTTATGCTGGGGTTATTCTCCCTACATGCTCCCTTGTTTATTGTCCTTGCTTATCTTGGCCTCAGGATAGTGCCTGGCACATAGAAGATGCTCGATAAAACCCACTACAACCCACTACCTGAGGATGTGAGTGAACAGGTGAATAATATCTTAACCCATTGCCAGCCAGAACCTCTCCCATGGAAATCAGAGCGATAGTGTGTGGCTAGGTTGCAAGGTGTGGGCATGTATGACTAACAACAGTGCCATGTTATGGGCTGAATTGTGTCCCCTGGTACCCCCATATGTGGAAGCCCTAGCCTCCAGGACTTTAGCATGGGGCCCTCTTTGGAGATACAGGGTCTTTACAGAGGCAATCCAGTGAAAACAACATCATTAGGGTGAGTCCTAATCCACTCTGACAGGTGTCCTGAAAAAGGGAAATTCGGAGATAGCGTGCACAGAGGGAGAAGGAACAGCTTGCAAAGATCCAGGCAAAGATTGGGGCGATTCACCTGCAAGGAAGCCAAGGAGCATCACACTTTGCTGGAAGCCACCAGCAGCCGGCAGGGCAAGGTCTGGGATGGGTTCTCCCTCGGAAGGAACCAGCCCCCTCAACACCTTGATCTTGGACTTCTGGCCTCCAGAACTGTGAGGCAACAGACTTCTGCTGAAGCCACTCAGTCCTAGCAAACCAACACAAACAGGGGGAGGCAAAGGGCCCGAGTCAGCCTGGGGCCCTTACCCCCGGCCCCCCATGGCCTGCGCGCGTGCGTATGCGTGTGTTGGGGATGTGGGGGTGGCAGCGCATGGAGGGGAGCCAGAGTCAGAGGCATAATTAGGACATGGAGAGGAAGAGCCACGGAGCTGGCAGGACCTTCTCTGCGGGAAGAGAAACATGGACTGGCTGGGCGGCTGTGAGTTCTTCAGCTGGGTCCCCGTCCCTAATTACCACCCAGACCGAGTCTCTGTGCGGTGGCGGCCTGGCCCATCTGCAACCTCTGAGATGCCCAGGATCCAAGCCAGGTGTTGGCGTGCAGGGCCTCATGGCCAGCGGGTGGCAAGGGGACTTTAATTAAAGAGCTCATTACTGTGACTCTCCCTTGGAACACCCCAGCCGTCCGGCCGGTCTGGAGCTGGTCCCTTAGTCTGGGATTTCAGAGCAGCGCCCGAGTGTGGGTGGGTATTGTGTGCCCAGGAGGTGTGCCCCTGTGCGTTTGCACGTGTGTATTGTGTGTCTATGTGTGCTGCCTTGGGCGTGCGTGTGCACCTGTGTGGGTGTTACCAGCAGCGTCTTGCACATCTGTTTGTGCCGCTCTTTGTGCAGGTGGGTACCTGGGGACGTGCACATGTGTGTATACTCGTGGTCGTGTGCATGTACCTGGGTGAGGGGGACAGTGCACATGCGTCAGTGGTGTGTAGATGTGCAAGTACGTAGAATTCTTTTCCTTCACTTATTGGTGGAGAGTTGGTGATTATGTTGGTGGTTGTGTGTGTATTTCTGGTCACTGCAAATGTGTGTGTGTGTGTGTGTGTGCAGAGTGCGTGAGCGTGTCTACAGAAACAGGCTCTAGTGTCTGCACTTAACTGGGCGCTCAGAGGCTCCGCCCTGAGGGAGGAGAGAACTGGGAGACCTCGCAGGGTGGGAGGAGGCGGGCCGGTCTGTGGGGCGGGTGGTTTGGTTTGCAGTGAGGGGCTCAGTCCTGCCCTGATGCCTTCTTTAGTTGTGCTGGGCTCAGGAGGGAGGCTGTTCTAGCCAGCTTGCTAGGGACAGGAAGATTTGACTCAGGACAGGGGCGTGTGGGTGGCTCCCAGGGGACAGCATGGGTCCTCCCAGGGAGAATGTGTGCTTCCCACTTTCTGCTCTGATCCCCTGGGCGATGCAGAACCGGGGCTGGGTGCTGGACGGGGAAGGATGCTTATCTCCATGTGCACCCAGGGAAGGGAACTCCAGGAAGCTCCCATGGTGGGATTTCGGGGAGGTTCTGTGAAGACTTTGTGGGGGTGTGGGGCAAATAAACTGAAAAGCTCTCTCCAGTTGCAAAAGAGCATTTATGTTTTAGATTCCAGATGAGCTTGTGGCCTCAGGCTGGCAAGAAGGAAATTTGTGATGTTTGCCGAGGTGGTGTGGTCTGTTTGAACCTTTGAATGAGGAACACAGGGGTTTGGGGGGAGGCTCGGGTGGACATAAAGAGATTGGAGGGGCAGAGAGGGGGCCAAGGGGAGGGGAAGGACTGAGTGCTCAGGGCTGGGCTGGGCTCTCACAGTGCATATGTGTGGATAAAGAGTTTCTGGATGGATGACTGGAGTCGGGGAGAAGCTGGTGCAGTGGAAGCGTTGGTCCACTCTTATCTCCTGTCCTCCTTTCTCTCTCACCCACTGAACAGAGCGTGTTCCAGGAGTCTTCAGGACCCCCTCCAGCCCCTGCTGGGGTCCAAGCACACAGGGTCTGCGGAGAACAGATAGGTCGCCAGAGGTTCTGGGTAAAATATTTCCTTGGCAGCTCAGTAAGTAACCTTTTCCTTTGGCTGTCCAGCTGGCTTGTGCGGAGTTGTGGCTGGCATGCAGCTCACAGACCCAAGTGCTTCTGGACACCTGTACCCTCAGCTCCTTGAGGGCCCAGAAGCAGGTAGATCTGTCCTGATTCCTGTTGTGTAGAGGGCCAGAGGGTTCTTGGCCAAGCAGACTGTGTGCTGAGCGCAGAGCCTGACGAGGGACTCAATTCCATGAACACAAGATCATGACCTGAGCTGAAACCAAGAGTGGGATGCTTAACTGACGCAGCCACCCTGGAGCACCCCCAACCTCCACCCCAAAGTGATTTCTTAAGTTATGGGAGAAATGCTTCAGGCAAGGCCATTCCTGAAATGCTGGTCTGGGTTTCCTGCACTTGAGGGGACCCCGGTCGTGAGTCAATTAGCTTACAGTAGGAGCAGTGATAACAGTTATCATCAGAGCCCCTTGTAGCCCATATAGTGCCTCTGTGTGAACTTAGAAAAAGGCATCCTCTCAAGGCAAGTAGGTGACTCAGGGGTGTTTCTCTCTGGGGGGCCAGCGAGAACAGGGCATGGCTCCCTTGGAGTCGAGGCGCATGGCAGAGGGGGTGGACCCAGGCTGGACTCCGTCTGCTCTTGGTGCTCTCTTACATAGGTGTCCGGGAACAAGGGCCCATCCACACAGCAGTGGCGGGAAACATTGTTCCAATGGTTGGTGTGCAAGTGTTGTGTTATCCTAACCTCACGACAGCTGCATGACTGGGAACCGCTACGCCCATGCTACAGAGAAGGGTACAGAGGCTTCTGGAGGTTTTGTGTGTCATTGGGGCCACATGGCCTTGAAGTGTGACCGTGTGACTCTGGGTCCGGGCTGTTAGGCACCAAGTTCAAGGTAGGGCTCTGGGTGGCTTAAGAGGGCGGGGTGGATGGTCGGTCTCAGGGAGGCCCAGGACGGCTGGTGGGGAAGGAAGGGGGCAGAGCAGAGAGGCCGTCGGTGCCCTGCCTGTGTGTCTCCCACATCCTGCTTCTGCACGCGGAGTCTGACTCTCAGTCTGGCCGTGGCTTCCCCTCGGACTGCCTGAAGGGTAAGCTGGAAGTGCTGGTGGTTCACGTCCTGGGGTGGGGGGGGCTGCCCTCTGCCAGTGAGGATGGGAGTTGGTGCATAAATACCCAGCTCCCCAGCTCCCTTGGTCCCCCACTGTGAGAACTCTGAGGCTCTTCCCACCCCATCTCCTCAAGATTCCCAGGGGACTGAACCCCAGTTGCCCCCAGAGGTCACTGGTTTATGAGTGGACACCATTCTGGCCGTCTGTCCTTCTCTGTCTTCTTCTCCCACATCTCACACCTTATCCGGGACTGCTTCCCAGATAAACCACTTTTTCTCAGATCCTGGTCTCGGGGTCTGTGCCCTGGGGTCCCTGGCCAGAGAGAAGGGTCCTATGACTATCTCCCTCAAGCCCACGGCCAGCCTGACCTGCCCAGAAAATAGGAGCTGTAATGACCTGAAGAAAAAAGGGAGGGGTCACTGGGAATCTCTGTACCTGGGGTGGCCCAGTGGAGCTTGGGGCCATCGGTGTCTGCTGAGTGCCCCAGGCCACGGCCGGTCGCTGGGGAGTTTCAAGGGGATCAGGGAAGAGCAGCCGAGGAGTGTGTGTGTGTGTGTGTGTGTGTGCACGCGTGCATGTGCAAGCACGTGTGTGCACCGTGTATACACCACATAGTCTCACCACCCTGTGGACTCTCCATCCCCAAACATGAGGATAAGATGCTTCCCTGGGGACAAGACTGGGAAGCAGGGAGGGAAACTGAGTGAGTGGTAGGAATGTCGGGGTGACCGAGGACACAGCAGGTGTGGAGCATGGAAGGCACTCCGTGGGGAGCAAGCACACCTGTGTTTGAATTCCAGATCACCCCTAAGTGTTGTGTGACCTTAGGGAAATTACTCTTCCTCTCTGAGCCTCCCCTGCCTTGGAGACCCTGGCCCCTTTGAGTTCTGCCTCTGCTCTTTATCATTTGCTTCTTGCTGTGAAAGTCAGAAGGTCATCCCCTTTGGCACTTATAGGAATTGTGGAGACGGGTTCATTTTACTGAGGTTTTGGGGGTGCTCCAGAGAAATGGAACCCGGGGGTTATAGATAGGTATCTAGAAAGAGATTGATTCTGGGGGACTGGCTTGCAGGATTATGGAGGCCAAAGAGGCCCACGAATGGCCATCTTCAAGCTGGAGGCCTGGTAAGGCTGGTGGTGGGGTTCCAGTCCGGTCCAGGGAAACCAGTGGGGTGAGCCCCAGTCTGAGTCTGAGGGCTTGAGAGCTGGGAGCTCTGGTGTCCGATGGCAGGAGAAGCTAGGTGTCCGAGCTCAAGCAGAGAGCAAATCATTCTTCACTTTTTTGTCCTATTGGAGCCCGCCCACCTTGGTGAGGGTGATCTGTACTCAGACTACAAATGTGAATGCTAATTACCTCCAGGAATAGCCTCCCACACACACCCAGAGATAACGTAGCACCAGCTTCCCCCGGCTTCCCTGAGCTCAGTGACATTGACATAGAGAATTCATCCTTACAGCCAGGAGCGACAGCATCACCCCATGGTGCACAGCTCTTGACTGAGCACAGGCCTCTCTTTTTCTACTTGTCTAGGCTCAGTTCCTGCTCACTCCTGTCCTGGCATAGGACAAGCAGCTCGGCTCTCAGGGACTCTCAGAGCCCACCCCTGCGTGGAGCCGAGCAAACAAGGGGGACAAGATGGCCTCTTGAGCCGGCTTCCTTAGACACCCGCTGGGCTTAGAAAGAGCAGAACTGTTTTTCTGTCTCATCCACATGGCGTAGTGGGCCTTTAAGTATCATTTCACACCATCAGAGAGTTTGTTGCCCGCAAAAGAAGAGTAGAATAAACTGTACAGGCACTGGCAGCCCTGTAGGGAGAGAAGGAGCTTTGAAACTCAAGAAGGAGCTCTTGAGCGTGAATACCTCTTTCCAGTGCAGGTTCATGCAGTCCCCGCAAAACCCTGGGAAGATGGGTAAGATCATCATGCACGTCCCATTAGCAGAACTCCTCACTGGGAAAACAAGAGCCATGTTCCCATTTTATAGCTGGGGAAACTGAGTCACGGAGATAGGAAGTGTTTTGTTTTAAGGGATGAGCAAGAAGGAACAACTCAATTAGAATGGACTCAAACAAGGAGACCATTTACCCTTGGATATGAAGAAGTCCAGACAGAAAATGGTCCTGGGACTGGGCCATGCGGGGGCCTGATGCCTCCTCCCAGATGCAGGTTCTTCTCCCCATGTCTTTTCCAGTCTGGACTCCTCACTGTCCATAGGTATATTTGTAGCTTTTTGTCATTCATGGATCAGACTTGTGGCAAGGCCCTATCACGTGCCTGTTTTATGGCGGAGAGAATTGGGTCCCAAATCGCACCCCCATGGTGTCCCAGCATGTGTGCTGGACCTTCTCCCCCCATTTCTGGGGTTCCTTACTAGGCATGCCACCCACCCACAGGGGTAGGTACAGCCACCATGGGAAAACACATGCCATGGTTCTCATCTGGTTCCAGGAAGGCACCTCTTCTGTCCTTTCTCTCTCTGTCCCCTCCATCCCCAGCTAGCGTTGGATGGACCACTGTAGTTCCAGCTGCTGGAGGGGAGAGGGAGGAGGAGTGGGGTGGGGGCATCTCAGGACTGGTTCAGAGTGACTCTGAACAAGACCCCACAGAGGACGTGTCTGTGAAGGATGTAGAGCGTCCTTGCCCTTCGTGCCCCGTGGTGCCTAGTCACAACATGTTTTAGAAAGTCACTGACTCTTTCTAAGAGGCAGTAAACATAGTGTTTGGAGCCAGCAGTTCTGCTGTATTAGCTCAGGTGATGCTAGCTGCTAGAACAGGTAGGCTCTGACATCTTAGGGGCTCAGAACAATAGAACAATTAAGTTTCTATTTCTTTTTTTTAAGCTTTTATTCACCCATTTGAGAGAGAGAGAGAAAATGAGTCGGGGGGTAGGGGTAGAGGGAGTGGGAGAAGTAGGCTCTCCATTGAACAGGGAGCCCAACTTGGGACTTGATCCCAGGACCCCAAGGTCATGACCTGAGCTGAAGGTAGACGCTTAACCGACTGAGCCCCCCCAGGTGCCCTGAAGTTCATGTCTTGCTTGCATAAAGTTCATGGTTGGGGGAGGTGTGGAGGGAGGGTCTGTTCTGCAAAGCCATTTGGGGATTCAGGTCAGTGGAGACTCTGCTCCTTCAAGTTGTGGCTTCCAAGGTCACCCTGGGTTTCGGAGCCTGGAGGACACTGTGTGGGGGGCTTGGCAGGGGTCAGCCGGGGGAGTGGTGACATCACTCCTCCCATTCCGTGGACTGACACCCAACAGCACTGCTCTGTGTGACCCCTGAGGGATGCAAGCTGTGTGTTGGGGAAGAGGACGTAAGTTTGGGAAGCCACGCTTGCTTTTGAATAGGGATCCTCGACTTCCAGATCACGTCGAAGCCTGTTTCCTCACTCGGGGTGAGAAAGGCAGTGATCTGCTTGCTGGCTCTGTGGGGAGGGTGTATGGGATCCTTTCAAGACTTGCTGGAGCCACAGTCCCCTCTTTTGGAGCCCTTGCTTCTATTTACAATTGTCCACGGACTGCTAGACTCCCCTGGTCATGACTCCTCCCATGGAAAGAAAACTCCGGGACAGGGCTGTGCTGCCCTTCCTCAGAGTATGGCCACACCAACTGGCCTGGAACCCAGCACTTAGTAGGCATTCAATAAATCCATGTTGGGGGGATGAAGGCTTGGATGAATTAATGGGAATGTGGACACGCTAAGATTTACTCAAAAAGAAATTCGTCCTCCATACATATTCCTACCTCTGTGTTCCATCACGGTATGGAGGGGGGAGGGGAGAGGAAGGGGAGAAGGGGAGGAGGAGGCTCATCTTCCTCCCAACCCTAGCAGAGCCCAGTCTATAAATAGCTCCAGTTAGGAATCTGACTGCAGATTCCTCCAGCAAAGTCAGCATCCCCAGGACCTCTCATCCTAGATGGGGACCAGGAGTGCTTCCTCATTAATCACGGCTCTTTAATTAACAGCTCTGAGCCTGGAACAAAAGGTGCTTACCAGGAGAACACCAGTGGGCCCTGAACTCTGGCCGCCTGTTTTTATTTGGAGGACCGGACGCCTTGGGGAGCAGGCCTGGCAGGGCTCGGCACTGAGCCTGGCGGGGGTTGGGTTTGTAGGGCGAGCAGCTGGCAGGCTGGCCGCCTGTCTCCACCTCGGACATCACCTTGCAGAGCTGACTCGACTCCCAGCAAGTTGCTGGCAGCTCTGTCCTCCCAGGGCACAGGGAGGGGAGAGCCTGGAGCAGGACCATCTAGCACCGCCATCTCCAAACTTGTGTGCATCCTAGAATCACTCATCAGCTTTGGAAGCATTGAGGCAGGGTCCCCCAAGAGTCTGGGATAACTGGTCTGGGATGGGGCCAGGTAGGGGGAGCACATTTTGAGAACCCCTGCTCAGGGATAGCAGGCTGGGCAGAAGGCACCGAGCCTTGGCCAATAGCCTGGCTGGAATGGCAAAGGCCCAGGCATGTTGGGTGGATGCAGCAGGGCAGTTTCCTTCTCATTCCATGCCTTCCAAAGGTGCTCAGAAGAGTGTCCGACCAGAGAAGCAGGAACTCAGGACAGAGGCTGGAGAGGGGAGGAGGCACAGGCTGGAACCGGAGGCTGTGGCTGAGCCACAGTGGAGATTCGCCCAAGGGGTCTCTGACCCGCTTTGAAGACTCCTCCTTTGTGGGCTGTGGGAATTAGGGAGCAGTTGGTGAAAGGATTCCCACTTGCCGCTAGAAGACGAATAAGGGCTGAGGATCCAAAGTAAAACATGGCGGCTGTAGTTGGTAACACTGTATGGTGTCAGCGAAATTTGCTAAGAAAGTAGAACTTAAGGGTTCTTGTCAAAAAAAGAAATACATTGAGGGATGGATGTGTTCATTAACTACAGGCAGGAATCCTTTCACCGGGGTATGTTGATCAAATCACCACGATTAAACATTCCATATTTTGGGATTTGATTTGTCAATATGCCTCAATAAAGCTCACCCCTCCTTGCTCTCCCCCCACACACCCCTGCTCCTGTACTCTGAGCACTGATGTCGGGGCCCCACAGCCTGGTGGGGGTACTTACAGAGACTTTGCCAGGATGGGTGGCAGTCTCCTCATCTCTACCATGGGGATCACACTCTACAAATTCCTGTCATGTTTGACAAGTAGGAGGTGCTCAGAAAATCCTTGTCTAAAGCTTAATGTTCACATCAGGGATGGCAGAGTCTTCATCTCACATGCCTGCCCGCAGCCTCCTGAAAGGAAATTGGGGCCAAATTGGGGATCAGTACAAGGAATGCAGGGATTGATTAGTGATGCCTGGCAGGCGTGCAGGAAGGGCGAGTGATGGCGCAAATGTCATTAATTTGCCTTCCTGGTCTAGATGTAAGCCTATGAAGTTAAGGACAGTGTCTTTCTTGTTCCCTTTTGTGGTCTGGGAGTTTAGGAGAGAGTCTGGTGTGTACTAAGCAGTCAGATGAGTGTGTAAGGAAAAAGTCTGTTCATTTTTTCCTAGTTATAATTTCTTTGACTTTTCGTACCCCATCCTTCCCTGGGTATTTTCTTCTCCTGAGGCATTCTTTTTTATGGAGTTCAGTTTCCTTGCCTCTTTCCTAATAGTGATGGTGACAGATTCCCTCAGTTTTTTGGGGGGAGTGGCTGGTGGGATGTGTGAGAGCTGGTCCTGCAGTCAGGCACCTTTGGGCTCACATCTTCTGGTGAATAGTCTGCCCTGGAGTCAGGCATGACAGTTCCTATCTCTGAGCCTCTTAGCTGTCCTTTATGTCATGTGGGAATAACACTAATTTCCTTGCACATGATTAAATGCATTTAAAATGCCCAGAAAACATAAGTGCTCAGAGTTAGTTGTGAATTTCAAGGGCCAGTGTCCAGCCTTTCTCCCCCTCCTTCCATATGCCACTGCAATGGGGGTAAACGTAAGAATGTTCGTATCCTCCTCTCGGCCTCACTTCTTCACTGGTGAGTCCTTGCACTCCACCTCCCACACCTCTAATGCCCCCCTCACCTTCTGTGCCCACCGAGAATCCTTATTTTCAAGCATCTCCTCAACCTAGCCATCCCCCCCAACCTGCCTAATTTTATTTTCCTAAACCTAAGATTTCAAGATGGCGCCTGCCCGGCTGCTCCCTCTGCCCAGAGGCTGACTTCCCCTGAGCTCTCAAGTGGGAGTTCAAGTGTTGCAGGTGATCCCAGGTAGTAATCTGGGTATCAAGCACTTTTCCCCAAACAGTGTTTTGCCCATTCCCTTTTATTCCCATCTATTTTCCTTAATCCATTTGAAAGTTTATTAGGTGTGCCAACTCCTAGATCCTTTTGGAGGGGAGACTGCAAATCTGTGAGTTTCAAGCACCCAAGTGATTCTGATTCATTCTCAAGTTTGCCAATAACTCAGAGAATGTTCCTAGAATGAGAGCCCATCCCAGTGGTCCCCTGGGGACACCCTGCTCTTTCTCTTTGATGGCTTTAGCCTTTTCAACTCTTTGTAGCTGGGGCTCTCGATCTGGACTGCACACTAGATGTGGGGGGTAAGGCGCTGGTATTGGTACTTCTAAAAAAATCTTCCAGGTGATTTGAATGGATGTTCAGGGCTGAGAACCATTGGATGGATCCCTGCGATTCCAGCTTCAGGGGAAGAAGGGAATCCTTGGTCCTCTGCTTATTTCAAGAGAAGCACAATTTTCCTTCAGCTTCCCTCTTCTGTCTTAGGGATTGGAGCTGATTCTAGATACCCTGACTGCCTCTTGTATGCAGTGGACAGAGTTACTCTCTGTTAAAACCTATTTTTCCTCATGGACTTGGCATTCCTTTCTCTCGCCTCCACAGAACTGGGGTAGAACGGTGGTAGGTTTTCTTTTTCTTTTTTTTTTTTTAAGATTTTATTTGTTTGAGAGAGAGTGTGAGAGAGGGCATGAGCAGGGGAAGGGTGGGAGGGTCAGAGGGAGAGGTAAAGGCAGACTCCCTGCTAAGCAGGGAGCCTGATGCAGGGCTCGATCCCAGGACCCCAGGAACATGACCTGAGCTGGAGGCAGACGCTTCACCAACTGAGCCACTCAGGTACCCCTAGAACAGTGGTAATTTTGCCCATCTCTGGCACACAATTTAGTACTCCTATATCTCTGTTCTTCCAACCCATGTGGCTGGCAGGGGTGTGGTATTGTACCAAGATTTGGGTAGGGCAAGAGAGGGATGGGGACACCCCCCTGCCCAGGACCGGCTGGCTCCAGCACCCCACCGGTCCCACCCCTTTATCCAACAAGATGAAATCTTTTTCTGGTGTCACTGACCCCGAGCAGTCCTGCAGCCTCTCCAATAAATCACTCTGAGGGGAACCTTGCTATCTCCTTCAGCTGCTGCTTCTAGATTAGAGAAGTTTGGGGAACAAAATTCACCTTGGATCACATCAGAATAGCACCGCTCTTCACTCAAGTAATTCTCCTTCAGATGTCCGTTTAACGTCCATGTCTGCGGGAGCCTCCCTGACCACCCCATGTCGTGGAGTGCCACCCAACCCCAACCTCCCCCCAGTCCAGCTGTTTATAGTGCTGAGTTGTGAACTTACTACAGTTGGTCATGATGTTTTCTTGTCTCACTGTTGATAAGCTCCATGGGGGCAGGGACCAAGCCTGTTTTCTTCCTGGCAAGAAATAAATGTCACACTTGTGTCCTGTGGTGTGAGTTTAATAAAGGGATGATCTACAAGGTTTAAGGGACTCAATGTGGGGCGGTGCAGTGCCCCGAGGCTAGCAGTATTAAGAAGCTGTTAACTGGGGGACCTGGTTGGCTCAGTCGGTAAAGCATGCAACTGTTGGTCTTAGGGTGGTGAGTTCAAGCCCCATGTTGGGTGTAGCGCCTACTTAAAAAGAATGAATACATTAATTATATAATTAAAAGAAGCTGTTACTAACCTAGTGGCTGATGGCAGAGGGAGTGAGTGGTACTGGAACCTCGGGGGAGGAGTGCGGACAGGGCCATCCAGCAGGAGCTAAGGCCTTCCATCTAGTCGCCCATAGTACCTTGGTAAATACCCTGACCTCACTCTCCTCCTGCCTTCTGGGCCCCAATTGGCTGAGCCTGGCTGGAGGCCAGAGGGGGAGGGAGTCTGTGGATGCCTTTCACTAAGGTCATCCCCTTGGGGTGTGGGGCAGAGTGGAGAAGGGAGCAGGCAGACCCGGAGGGGCCTGTGGAAGACCGCCCACTTTCACTGTTGTATGCCCGGAGGCTGGCACGGCGCCTGGCACACGGCAGATGCTTATTACGTGTGTGTTCAACTGGTCGATTGTGACTCTGTACTGTAGAGAACAGTCAGGGTTTCTGGTTCAGCGTCCAGGTCACGCTGTCAATCTTCACATAATGCAGTCCGGTGACCCCTCTTCAAACCAGTCGTGTTTCTCTGAGTGTACTCACGATAGTTGTGTGTCTGCAAAGCATGTGGTCTAGGTGTGGGTTCCCTGGCATGGAGCAGCAGGACCGTCCCTCTGTAATTTCTCTGAATGCAGCCCGAGATGCTGGTATATTCTGGGTGATATGTCATGACATCTCCTTGCTGTCAAGTGACATCCCTCCACGGTCCCATGCATTGCCGAGTCTATAAATTCAGCTCCAGGGGATGGGTCTGCATTGGATGCTGTCTCACTGGTGATTATGATCTCAGCCTAGATCAAGGATGGCGAACACCAAGCCAAGTGAACGTCCGTGGCAGACATTATTAATCACTCGTGGTCGTTCTTCTGTTGCACCTCTGAATCCTTCTCAATACAGTCACTACCAATCTGTTGGGGGACGTATATGAGATAAAACCTGTTGAATGTTTTTGTCCTAGATATTGTTTGTTATTTGGGAAGTTAAGGATGGAAGTAGAAAGCGAAATATCTTAATGGGGAACAATGTTTCTCTCGTGTGCTCAGCCTCCAGGACACCTATGTAATAGGGTCTTTGTGATGCTTGAATAAGGATTCAGGTGTAATACAGAGCACAGAGCCAGGCTTACAGAGGGTCAGGATGCTGGGGCTGAAAGTAGGGGGAAACTGAGGCAGAACCTGTTAGTGGGATCGGGAGTGAATTGTGCTGCCAGAGACCCACCACCCCAGGGTAGGCTTCAGGTGCCAGCTTACCTGCTGAGTTCACAGCCTGCTCCAGACAGGTAGTATGCTTGCACAAGCTGGCAGAGGGGCCTCTGCCTCAGTTTCTCTGCCTGGAGGCCAGCTTATTTGTTGGATCCCAACTTTAGACTTTCTCTTAGTAGGGTGGGTGCTACTACCAAAGCTTCAGCTGCTGGTCTACATGTCATCCCCCTCCCTTGCTAATCCCTCTGCATCCTTTCTATCGTGCTGTCCAGTAGAAATATGATGGTAGCCACGAATGCGAGTTAGTTACGTGCCTTTAAGTGTTCTAGTAGTCGTATTAAGAAGAGTAAAAAGAAAGAGATAGGGGTAATTTTGAAAACATGTTTTACTTAACCTCGTGTATCCCAAATCTTATCATTTCAACATGTAATCACTATAAAAGTGACTGATGAGATGTTTTGCAGGCTTTCTTTTGTATTTTGAAGTCTTTGGAATTTGGTGTACATTTTATACTCACAGCTCCCTTCAATTCGCATGAGCCACGCTGCAAGCTCTCAAGAGCCACATGTGGCAATTGGCCACCATATGGGACAGCACAGGTTCATGTCTTAGGAAAATCCCCTCTCCTCAGGCATGTCTCCGAGCCTGGACATATTTGCTCCCATGCTGGGCTTTCCTTATCAAAAGAACTAGTAGTTTACTAAAGTCGTTAGTAGTTTATTATTTCTCTTCTCCTCTATGTAATAAGTTTCATAAGGGCTGGGAGCTCTTCTCTCCCCCACTTGCCTGGCGTACAGTAGGGGCTTAATAAATGCATGTTGCATGAACAAGTTAACATGGCCCTCTGTTCTCCAAGGACCCCCACCACCTCTGTGTTCTATGCCTCCACCCCGTCCCTGCCTCAGTTTCTCAGATCACTGCCCATCCCATGGCCTCCCAGCCCCTGGGACAGGCTTTTAGTTGGCCTGGTCCTGAGGCACCTGACAGCTGGGATTATTAGTTGGCAGCCCAGGCAGGGGCCTAATGGACTCGGCCAGGGCCCGTGGGGGAGCCGGCACTGTGCAGGGGACAGGCAGAGCAGCCTGGGATGAAGGATGGCCCTGCCTGCTGGCCCGGGGAGGCGCCACGCACGTACTTCCCACCGATCGGTGCCAGCAAACGTTCCAGGGACACTGCTAAATGCTTGCTGTAAATCTTGCTTAAAGGGCCATCAAGAGCAGCTTTTGGCTGCGAGCATCTTTGCCATTATTCTTTACTAGGCCCTTTTAACGTAACTGGGAATAGGGCAATATTTTGTTCATCTGTAGCTGTTGGAAAGAAGCTCAGTGAAGTTTAATGGCTAAGACCTGGACAGTAGGCTTACCCTGGGAGTGACCTGGGGCCAGCTACAGCCAGCTCTGGGGCCTAGCTGGGGTGGCGTGAGTCTGGCGGGAGGGCCCTGTAGCCTGGAGGATCAGGTGGATCGCACCTTTACCCCAGGGCCACTCCATGCTCCTTAGGTGGGGTGAAGGGCTGGGTACTTCCAGAGACCCCTGCTGATCCCGGGGTCCTGGTGCAACTGGGGCAGAGAGCAGGAAGCTCCCAGCAGAAGCACACTGGGCCCAGGCAGTCCTCTGTCCCCAAGTCAATTGCCGTTTAACCTTCAGCAGGAGCAGCTCTTCCTTACTCCCCATAGTCCTCCCCATGGAGTGATCCACTCCTTCCAGGGGCCTTCTGGCCCCAGTCCACTTCATTCTCAAACTGTCTATGCAGTGTGCAAGTCCCCATCAAGTTGTTTCCAAAGATACAGCAAGTAGTTCACAATGCTTATCTTGGAGGAGACACCTCTATCCTTCAAGTGTTTGAACTAGTTGGATAGTAGCCAAGAGTCCACGTGGCCCCCACCAGTGATATTTTTTCTCACAGATATGGGCTCCTTAGTGGTCTTCAGGCACTGAAGACACATTGTCCAACCTAAGGAGGGCACCACTCATATCACAGTCTATGGCACCTCTTGGATTTGTGCAGTGCACACCCTGGGCAACCAGACACGACAGCCCTGTCCTCAGCCTCCATCAGGTCTCCACCTTGGCATGATGTTGAATGTGGGGGTAGGTTGTGGTTCTCAGAATGTGCTCACAACAGCCCTTTTGATTACCAGGGTCCTCTCCTGTCACTGGCAGGTCTGAGCATCACTATCCTCCACTTCAGAATTCTAGACCACAGGTTGGCCGATTATGGAGTTTTGTTGGACTACAGCCATGCTCATCTGTTCATGCATTGTCTATGACTGCTTCCAAATGGCAGAGCTGAGTAGGAGCCACAGAGATCATAGAGCCCTCAAAGCCAAACTTATTTACTCTCTGGCCTTTCAGGAAACAGTTTGCCACCCCAGATTCTGGTGAAAGAAATGCTTACCTGCTTCATGTCTCTGGAGGCCCCAGGGGCTTTTAGTGACTGCTTTGATCAAGCAAGCCCAGATGCATCTACATCTTTTCTTGCAGCCACTGACTTAGTGGAATTAGGAGCATCCAAATGTCTTTGTTTTGCCCTGTCGCTGGCATCTGATTCAAGAACAGGGGCTCCAGGGCCAACCCTGGGTCTGAGAATTGGGATTCAAGAGCTCATCCTGCAAATGTTTATTCTACCTGCTGTGTCAGGAGCCAGAAGCTGTGGTACAGACAGAAACAAGACAGGCCTGTAGGCTCAGACCTAGAGGATGTTGTGAGCTAGTAAGGGGGAAATGCACACGCACAGGTTAACTGGAATGTGCTATGAAAAATACTACAGAGCATCGGTCCTGTGATAGACTCTTCTGTGGAGGCTTTTTAAGGGAGAGGTGGATAAATGAGTGGGGCCTTGAAGTAAGAATAGAAGTTTTCTAGGCATATGAGGGAGGGGTGGTCTAAACACGTGGTCTCAGTTCTGATGTGGTCTCAGTCCCTCTGGGACTGAATGTAGGAATCTGGAAAACATGCATAAAAGTTATTACCCTGGGTCTCCTGTGCAGTATTACAACCCTGCCCATATATACAAAGACTCTTGTCTCCAATGTCTGTCAAGGCACCCTTGTCCTTATGTAGATAGACAATGACCCAGACCAGCTGGGTCTTGCTCATGTCAGCCACACATAGTCATGCCACACATAGTCCCATATGTGTTTGGCACACAGCTTTGGGCACACATCTGCCAATACCATGAAGCGGGAGTGTACGTACATGTACATATACACTGTTGCACGGGTGGACCTTGTCCCTGGTCTTCTGCCTCCGGTGTATGTGATCACCCACACTTTATTCTCCTCATTAGCCATAACCTGGCCTTGGAGTCCAGACATAAAGGACTGGCTGACATACTCAAATGTGGCAGCTCTCCCTAGCTTCCTCTTCCTCCCGCTCCATCCCCTCTCCCAGCCACACTGCCCTTCTTGGCCACGAGGCATGGTCTGGGCTGTGGTCTGGGGACAAAGAACTGGGGGCTATATATACAGGCTGGAGCCAGACATGAACTCTCCAAGAGCTTACTCTTGTCAAGGCCAGAACCCAGGAGGCTGGTTATTCATTGCCACATCGCCCTGCCCCTAAGCTCGATTTCTGCCATCGGCTCTAGCAGTTGCTTCCTGGAAGTCAGGCCACCAGGAAACTTGTCATCCACATAAGGAAAGAGCAGATGGACATGAGACCAGAGAAAGGGAGATGACAGATTTTAGGGGTATCTCCCCCACAGGTATGAAGATGACCTCCCTCTCCAGCTTTATATGTGTGAGTGGTTGGTTGGTGTCCCACTTCGGACAACGTGAATATGTCCACAGATTCTATTTACCTCATGTACTTCCTTTTAGTAGATTTCATTATGGGCAAATGTTCTTGATATTTTCCACCATCATAGAATAAACACGATAAAAAAGTTGAAATAATGAAATGAGCATGGTAAGGAAGACATCAAAAATTTGTACATGGCAAAAAAGTAATATCCCTAATAAATAAAAAGCTCCTGCAAATTAATAAGAAAAAGACAAATACTTTAATAAAAAAATAAGCAAACGCAAAGAACAGGTAATTCACAAAATACCTCTGAATGTCCTATGAGCATAAAAGCAAACTGAACTTCACAAATAATCTGAGAAATGCAAGTAGAAAAAGATCACTCGTTATCCGGAAGTTTGGCAATGATTAAGAATTAAAAATAACTGATTTCCTCGAGGTGGTAGGGAAGTGAAACTCTCATGCACTGTGGGGGTCAATGTAAATTCATACACCTTTTCTGGAGACACAGCATGAGAAACTTTATCTAAATTTTAAATGTATGTACCATTTAAGCTGGTGTTTCTACCTCTAGCCATTTATCCTAAAGTAGTAAGTGGACAAATTCACAAAGGTGTAGGTGCAAGGCTATGCATCATAGCATCGTGGATAGGAATAAAATAAGAAAATAACTTAAACGTCTGTCTCTATGGGAATAGTTAAATACATTCTAGTAAAATGGTTAAAAATGGTGATGAAGATCTGTTTTCCAGGGCACAGAAAGAGCTCCTGGATATGGGAGTAAGAAAGCAAGGCAAATGGTGTACTAGCATGGTCCATGGGTAAAATAATTCCCACTTGTACGGGGGTGGGCAAATAACGAAAGGGCTCCATGTTGGTGGTGGTCTGTGAGTGCTGAGATGCAGAGGGATTTTGGTTTCTTCTTTGGATGTTTCTCAAGGTGTAAATTTGTCTACAACAAGCATCCCTTATCTCTGTCAACATAAAATTAAAACTCGTGGCCATAGCTCTGTTTTGTTTGCTGTAGCTGGTTTGCCTGCAGTGAAATCGACAATACGGAAGTACATGAGATAAACCAAATCTGTGGGCACATTCGCTTCGCCCAGTGTGGGATGCCAGCCAACTGCCCAAGACGCACATGCCCCAGGCTGGAGAAGGAGGTCATTTGCAGATTCCTGGGTAAGACAGCTGTCTCCTTTCGTAGATGGGACATTGGGTTCATCTCAGAAAAGAGTGTGACTTCTTTCCTCTTTGCCCGTGGCTAGAGTCTCCTCCTTTCTTGCCTTTGCCTCTCTGATGGGCCTTTGAACCCATTGAGCTCATCTGTAATGATCTGTAATCAAACAGCCTACAAGGTGGCCTTCCATCACTGGGCCCTTTGGCAGGAGTTGAAGAGCAGAAGGAATAGGGGTGTGGACAGCCCAGGGGATAGGGAGAGACTGGCCTGGCCGGGAAAGCCAGTCCTTCGGCATTCTCCGTTGCCATTATCTTGGACGTCAGTACTTAGAGTGAGACCAAAACGGAGGCAGAATTCCCCTGTGACACAGAGAAGGTCTGGAATGGTGGGTCGGGCCTGGAGGGCGGATGAGCAGGACTTCTTAACCCTTTGATGCCCTTGTCAGTCAGAATGACTTTGGATACAGTAACCACGGTTCCCTTGCATGTGTACTACTGCCCCGGTGTCAAACATTATATCCCATCATCAGGCTCCTGCCCAGATTTTGTTGGGGGAATTCTGGCGCCTGCCCCTTTAAAAGTTAAATCTGCTTCACCCATGGTGAGGAAAAGAGAGGGAAGGAAGTTGGTATTTAGGTGTGAGTGTGAGCGAGTGGTTGTGAGCAAGAGTGGGAGGGCGGGTACATGCTGGGGGACCCCGAGATATTTTCTTTCTTGCCTGTTTTTTCCACCCTATTTCTTTTCCCTCCATGTCAACACCAAACAAGACAGGACTAAAATTAATGGGGAAAGCAGCAATTAGCAAATTAGGTTAGCGGCGTGTTGCCGAGTGGCAAGGCTGCCAGGTGCGGGGTCTCTGGCAGGATATTTATTAGGGGCTGTCAGAGAAGTGACGTTTTGATAAATGGAGTTGGGTAATCAGCCCCTCTATGACAGCAAGCATTGTGAGGCCTCAGCGTGCGCCCTACAGAAGCCAACCTTTGTTATGATTTTTTAAATTTTAACCTGCACAGAAGTAATGCAACAGCAACATCGGCTGCCCCTGAGAGCAGCCTGGAAACCCAGTCCCCTGTCCGGGGGAAGTTGTGGGTCTTGCTTGGGCTTTCCCTTTGGAACGAGCACCTGGCAAACTTGGTCAAAGGCTACCAGTGTGGGAGAGAGTCTTTCTGAGTTTCAGAGATGCCCTCGAGTTGAGATACAATCAATACGAGTGGGTTTTAGAGACCAGGTGGCGTGAGAGTTTGCATCGGGCTCATCTGCGGGCATGAACATTTGCTGAGGTGCCCGAGCGCTGGGAGCAGGGCTGGGGATGGACTGCTGGGACTCTGGCTCATCAGGGTCGTGGAAGGGCTCTGAGAATGTCTTCCCCAAGATTCCTGCTGCAGGAATGCCTCCCTCTGGCAAACATATGCTGCTTGGCTTTCCTCGACAACGGCCAGCTTCCTGGAGGGAAGTTTCTATAACCAGGTGGAGAGTAGTGCGTCCAGCCAGTGACAGGGTTTGGGCGGGGTGGCAGGAAGGACCAGGCCCCTGGCCTGAACTAGGTCACGACTATGTCCAGAAACCCTCCACACCCAGCAGGTCCCATCAAGGCCCTGGCTCCCTGTGAACAGAGCCTCGGCCTCTACTCCCTGGCCTTGGGCTGGCTGCCCTCAATGCTGGGGTGATCCTATGTCCACCAAGTCCTAGCCTTCCTCAGCTACCCACTGAGCACAATTTCTCTGTCACTGGTCACGTGGCAGTTCTCCCAACTTACAGAAGACAGAGTGACCAATGCGTATGGAGTGTCAGGTGTTGGAGTTCTGCTCTGACCTCATTTGCTTGGCTGGGTCCCTGACTCCTGGCTCTCTCTTAACACTTCCCCATCTCACTGGCCCATGTCTGTCTGTACCCGGCCACTGTCTTGTGTCCCAATCTGGACTGGACCCATCTGGATGTGGATCAAGGCTGAGCGGACCTAAATTTGCTCTTATCTCTTTGGACATTGGATCCCGGATTGCTGACCTGCCCACCTGGGAGCCAGAACTACAGCTGGGCAGTCGGCCCTCAGCCTGCCCTGTGCCAGCTTCCTTTTCCTCCCCATCTGCCTCGTGCTGAGTTTTTGGGAGGTGCAAGTCTGAACCCATCCCGTTATGACTTCTGGGGGTGTCTGGGTCTGGGCTGACCTCCAGCAGATGTGTCCCAAAGGCAGCTGAGAGTAAGAAGGGCAGTGTGTGTACTCCAACAGAGGAGGTGAGCATGGGGACTGGTTGTTCCCAGTATTGGCCTCCAGTGACTCCTGTCTTGCCCCCCGTATTGACCCCAAGTCTCTGGACCTTTCTTAGGACTGGGACTAGAGGTTAATAATAGAGCCAGTCCTCTTTCCAGTCCGCCCTTGGGCTCATGCAGCCCCATCTCGCCGAAGGAAAACAGAGCCACTGGTGATGGATTTTTGGGCTCTTACCCTGGGGGGAGGTAGAGAAGCCTGATGCCCTCATCGCCACCTTCAGTTGTCTTGATTTGGGGTGAAGGGTCATGTTAGCCACATCCACATTCATTTGCTAGCACCTTCCTAACATTCTGCCAGAAGTGGTTCTTGTCACCGTTGTTTGGGGCTGGGACAGGGAAGGGTAGGCCCCTGAGCCAGACACAGGGCTCCAGGTGTGCTCTGCGCAGCATGGAAGGACTGAAGAGGAATCCCTTTTCATGACCTACGTTCCTTTATTTGATAGGAGGGGCCACAGGACTCCACATGCTTTTTCCCTGCACTGGGGCCAATGCTGGTACAAGGTGTCCTTTAAGACTCAGTGTGTGACACTGGGATGAGTCCTGTTGAAATTCTTCTGTTGGTTTCCTCCCAGCCTTTCCAGTTTGCTGGGATTGTTTTGATTCCATCAACTTAGTTACTTCTCAACCTTTGGAGGGCAAGTGTTCACCTTCTAAGTCCTCACCCAAGTGACTTAGAAAGTTACAGAGAACGTGGCCAGGAACTGAGTCTGTGGGCCACCTCCAGGCTCTCCAGTAATCCTGGAGCACCCCCTGGGTGAGGCTCTGTTAGTAACAACTAACATCAGTACCAGGAAAATGATTTTCTGGAGGACTTGCATGTGCATTTTTCTTTTCTTTTTTTTTTTTAAGGCTTTTATTTATTTATTTATTTGACAGGCAGAGATCACAAGCAGGCAGAGAGGCAGGCAGAGAGAGAGGAGGAAGCAGGCTCCCTGCTGAGCAGAGAGACTGATGCGGGGCTCCATCCCAGGATCCCGAGATCATGACCTGAGCCGAAGGCAGAGGCTTAACCCACTGAGCCACCCAGGTGCCCCCAGATTGAACATTCTTGCATGACCAGCACCCAGACCAAGGACGAAGCCCCTGCACGGTTCTGAATTCCAACAGCCTGGATTGGTTTTGCCCATTTTTGGACTTTATCTACAGGGAAACTTACAGTATCAAACTCTTGTTTCTGGCTTTGTTCATTTGCATTATCTTTACTGTTACTCATTCTCTTTGCTGTAGGGTATCCCCTGGTGGGAGCACACTAGAATGTACTTATCCATTCTTCCGTGGACAGGCAGTTCTGGCAATAGTGAAAAGTGCTGCTGTGAACATTCTAGAACACGCCTCATGGCGAACCTGGTTCATTTTTTCTGTTGGGCATATGCATACCTAGGGCTGGAATTGTAGGTTCATAGGATTGTGTGCTGCACCCAGTTTTTTTTTTTACTTTAAAACCTGTCTTTTACTGGGGCACCAGGGTGGCTCAGTCAGTTAAGTATCTGACTCTTGATTTCAGCTTAGGTTTTGATCTCAGGGTCGTGAGTTCAAGCCCTGCTCCATATCCAGCATGCAGCCCACTTAAAAAAATTAAAAAAACAACAACAACCAAACAAACCAACCCTGTCTTTTATTATAGTCTCCCCTTCCCTTATTTATTCCATAATGCTTCCAAGAAAATTGAAAGGGCATCTTCCCCTGTCTTGCTTGACTTCAAGTAGTTGTGTGAAGGTAGAACCCAGCTGTATGCCTTGTATAACCTCAGCTTAAGCCAAACCCTCCCACGGTCCTCCTTCTGCATGGCTGGTCCTTACCCTCCTGTCTCTGCTTCAGCCTCACTGGCCTGCTGCTCCTTCTCTAGCCCAGCACACACATACCCTGGGTCTTGCACTTGTTTCTCCGGCCCTAGATGCTCTCACCTCAGCTCTGTGCATGGGTCCCTCCCCACCTCCTTCTATTTGAGCCCTGAGGTCTCCTTCCCTGAGCATCCTACCTGATACTCTGTCTCACCTCCTTGGCAGTCTGTCTCCTTATTGACTTGGTTTTTCTCCACGAGTTCATGGCCATTGCACAGCTACACGTTGCCAAGCTGTGTGCTGGCTCCCACCTTGTGTAGCCCCTGACCCCCGGAGGTGGCTTGCTCCTGTTCCACTCCCACGGGGTCCACAGGGTGAGCTCAGCACCTGCCTGCAGGGACCCCTCCATAAATATTTGCAGACGGAGTCCTTGCTGAAGTACAGGTATTATCAGTCCCATGTGTGTGGGCACCTTGTCAACAAGGAAATTGGAGCGACGTCATCTGACGTTCTCTGGGGAGGGGCACGAGATTTTGGTAATTGTCTCATTCTTGGTAAATTTATTGCCAGCTGACCAGTTAATGAGCCTAGAATTTTTCTTGGGTTTGAATCTGACTGTTTACTTTTCTGGGAAAGTCCAAACATTATTTATCTTCCAACCTCTCTCATGTTCTTCTTGGTGTCTCAGAGGCCCTTCATGTGACCCTGAGACAGTGCCAGCGAGACTCTGCCATCCCCACCCTGTCTGCGATACACCTGCCCGGTGCAGGGCACTGTCCTGGGCCTTGAGGGCGCAAAGGCACAGAGGACCCTGTCTCTGCTTCTGGAGCTTTCTTGGGAGTCAGTGTTGGGGAAAGACCTGCAGCCAAAGTGACAGTGGCCCAGTGAAGCCGCGTGTGGTGACAGCTGTGGCTGGGGGACAGTGAGCATGGCGGCTCGGGGCATGGCAATGCGGGCAGGGGGGCTTGTGGACGCTGGTGAGAGGTTTTCTTGCCATGGATCGTGCGCTCAACAAATATTTATCAAGCACCTACAACGTTGCGGATGCTTTGCTGAGCCCTGGGGATGCTTTCATGATGCGGACAAATGCAGATCCCATCTTTAGGGAGCACTCAGCCTAGTGAGGATAGTAAACAAACAAGTGAGCAAACAAATTACAAGAATACTTTGCCTGTGATGAATGCTGAGAAGGAAATGAACATGGTGCTGAGATTCCAGTGTGGAGAGAAGAAGTTGTTATTTTAAAAATTTTAATTAATTAACTAGTTAGTTAATTACTTAATTAATTTTTTACTGTTATCATGGAGAGAACCTGAGCCAAGTGTGCAGGACGGCTCTCTGCTACATCTATATTTTTTTAAGCAGGCTCCATGCCGAGTGTGGAGCCCATGGGGCTTGAGCTCACAACCTGAAATTGAGACCTGAGCCTAGTTCAAGAGTCAGACACTTAACCGACTGAGCCACCCAGGCGCCCCGAGAAGAATTCTTTAGATGGGGCGTGTCAGTGAAGGCCTATCTGAGGACCTCCAAGGAACTGGCTGTGGGGGATGAGGAAGGTCCTTCCGGGCCCTGGCAGGAGCCCCATGGTGGGAAGGGCTTGGTGTGTTACAACAATTGGGACACCAGTGTGTTGGGTGGGAATGGGGGGCAGGAGGGTTCCCACCATATGGGGCCTTGTAGCAGATGAGTGGGCATCAGGGTTTCTTCTAAGAGCAGTGAGTGGCATTTTGGGGGAAGAGCATGGAGTTATTTTCATTTTGCACAGTTCTCCATAGCGGCAATGTGGAAGACAGACTGCTGGCGGCAAGTGGGAAGGCGGGCATAGGGAAGGGGCGGTTTCTGCAGTTGTTCTAGAAGAAAGGACAGTGGCCTGGACTGTGGGGGTGGGGCACGGAGCTGGAGAGATGTGGCGGGGTGTCAGGTGTGTTTGGGAGTTGACCAGGACTTGCTGGTGGACTGGATGCGGCTGGGGAGGAACTGGAGGTGGTTCTAGTTGCCGGTGTGAGCATCTGCGTGGGTGATGGTACAATTTACGGGAGGAACATGCTGACCCATGATGCTCTCAGCAGTGAGTGATGAGTTATCTCCCATCACTGGAGTCCCCAGAAGGAATCTCTGTGCCTTGCTTTTGCGGTCACGAAGCACCCGGAGTCTGCTGGGTGGGTCCCATGCTGGGTGGGCCGTTTTCATTCCCAGGCTTCACCCAGGTGGTGCAGAAGAACCATTTCAGAAATGAATCGAATGTCCCTGCTTTCAAGAACCTCACTGTCTCACTCAGCTTTGTGACCAAACCCCACTCCATTAGTAATGGCTGGTGCTCTGGATGGAGAAGATACTTGGGTCTGGTCTTTAGTGGAGAGAGAGTGTATACTCCCATCAGCAGTCTGCCACGGGCAGGGGATGGCAGAAGGAGTATCACTGTGCCTGCTTCACCTACATTCCAGAGTAAACCCCCACACGCCCTGTAAGTGGACATGGCTCTCAGAATCAGCAGCTCCTTGGGGCAGGTTTCCCTGATGGACAGTTGGTAAATGTTTTTTCTGTAGAGGAGGAACATGCAGACTCTGGAGTCAGCAAATGCTGGCCTGTAGGAGCATGGTCTGGCTGCCACCTTTTTAGCAGGTAGCCTTGGGCCTTTTTTTTTTTTTAATCACCTATTTGGGTCTCAGTTTCTTCATCTGAAAAATGGGAATAACGCAACCCATGGCTCGCAGAATCATAAGGATTATTTGGGGTTGTTTCCGGCACCTAATAGGCCCTCAAAAAATGTAGGTTGCAAACTAGTGTAGAAATCATGAAGCTGCCTGTGGAGCCGTAGACTGGAGGGGGCATTTATCCCGACCCCAAAGGGGTCTGGCCGGGCATGCCATCCAGCTACACCTGCCCACACCCCAGTGAGCTAGGCAGCTTTGAGCTTCCCACAGCTAATGGGGCTTTTAGGAGCACTGGTTTGGGTTGTGTGCCGTGGGGAGGGGGTTGACCTTTGGCGGGATACAAGGAGAACTGGGGCTGTTCCCGTGTTATCAGTGGTACAGGGCCACGTGGAAGGGCCAAATAAATGACTGTGTGTCCAAATCATGGGATTTGGACCAGAGGCTGCATCTTTCAGTGCCTGGCCTGACAGGTGTCTCAAATTGTAACAGAAATCAGGACTTAGGCCTCATGGATTGGATTCACATTTTTACATTTTTTTCCCGTTCCTATCATCACCAGCACTGTCGCCACCATCACAGTGACAGACAGTGACAACAGCCTGCCCCTCATTCCGAATCACCAATGCCTACCACAGTGCCTGGCATATCTGTCTACATTTTCTAGATAATTATTATTACCACTATTGAAGATAGTAACAGCTAACGTTGAAAACACGTTTATAGAATTCTCACGGCAGCCTTACGCTTTTTGGCAAGGAGTTGGCACACTATAGCCCATATGTCAAATCCAGCCTGTGGCTTATTTTGTAGGCCCACAAGCTAACAACGGTTTTGACCTTTTTCAAGGGTTATAAGCCAAACCAAACAAAGAAGAATATAAGAAGCCACCTGTCCCATAAGACATTGAATATTTACTCTGGCTCTTTGCCAAACTCTGATATAGCATATTTGTTGGGATGGGTTAGGTTATGCTGCAGTGACAAACAGCTCATGACCTAAATGGCTTAGCCTAATGAAAGTTGGTCTCTTGCTGACTTGTTGTCAGCTGTGGGTCTGTGCCACCCTCCAGGGCATCTGTCTGCCAGGAGATCAGGCTGTTCTGACCCTGCAGCTCTAGTACCCTAACATGAGGCCACTTGGTTGTCATGGCAGAAGAGGGAGGCTGGGAAGCTCCTGGGGGCTCTTGTTGCTTCACACAGGTGACTCTTGCTACTTGCACATGTATTTCATTAACTGGAACTTGCCCCATGGCCCTGTCCTACCTATAGGGGGCTGAGAACCCTAAGGAAGCACCTAGAATGACCTAGAACAAGGTGAAGAAACTGAACTTCAGAGAGCTAAATCTCTTGTTGGAGGTTATGCAACAAGGAAAAGGCAGAACAAAGACACATGCCGGGTAAGTGTGATTTCTAAAACCCATGATGCTATCTCTTCTCTTCTCCTTCCTTTATATTCTCCTTGTCCTGGCTGCAAACTCCATTAAACGTCCTCCTGCTTTGAAGTGGCTCAGACAGAGTGTGCCCATGGTTGCTGGCACATCTCCCAGAGAAGTCCTTTTAGCTCTGCACCTCCTTCCCCCCCCGCCCCGCCTCTGTCCTGGCTTTGGCCCCAATGAGGGTGGAAGGTGCCACGGCCTGAGTAACTCATGGCTCCATTGGCTCCCTGCAGTGATGAATGACACCCATCCATCGTGGGCCCTGCTGACGGCCGAGCTCATCCATCATGGCCCGGCGCTCCCAGGTGATGTATTAGTGCCCGGAGAATGGATTGCTCAATAGCCAGTCTGTTTGGGAAGGAAACCGAGCCAAGGAGTGGATTCAATCTAATTACCTGCTCACCCTGGCTGGGCTGAGAGGTACTTTGGCAGTCCCTCTTGGGCTCCCTGCAGAAATATGACTTGCATTTCTTGAGCCACCAGGTCATCCCCAACTCACTGCTGATGAACAGGGCATGATTTTGAAGGGAAAAAAAAAATTCCAAGAGGAGCTATGAGCAGAGTTGCTTCTGCTGGAGATCCAGGCAGGTAGGTGAGTCTTCTGGGTGTGAGTGAGGCATGGGCCAAATGATATCCTGGTGAGGAACCAGAAATGGATCAGAGGTGCTGGGTCAGTAGAAAGGTCAGTGGTGAAGGCCGAGGCTCCGCAGTCATGTGGACTTGGGTTTGTGCCCTGTTTCTGTCACCTGCTGTGTGATCTTGGGCAAATCATTTAACCTCTCTGAACCTCAGTTTCATTTTCTATAAAATGAGTTGGTGGTTGTGAGGATTCAGTGGGAATCACCCCCACCCTCCCCCTCTCTCTTTCTTTTTTCAAAGGCCAAGCATAGTGAGCCACATTAAGTGATGGTGATGGTGGTGACAATAATATTAATAATTATAATTAAAAGCTCAAATTGTTTTTCCCCCTCTTTGTCACTTAGAGATTGCACTATTCCCAGGGAGGCCCTGGTGGGTAATGATGGCTGCAGATTATTTGTTACTCTTCCGCTGAGAGGTGAAATGACTAGCCTATGACTGCTTCGACTAGTAGAAGGTGGAGTTCTGGGTCTAGCTGGCCTTTAAAAGAACTGGACCCTTCCATTTCTTTTTTCTTGGAACACTCGCACTGGGGGAAAGCAGTTGCTCTGCAAGGAGTCCCGTTCCTCTGAGACTGCCGTGCTGTGGTGAATCCCAAGCTGTCCACCTGGGGAGGCCATGTGGTGGGAGAGATGCCCAGACAGCCCCTATCTTTTCCACCTATCCCAGCTGAGGTGCCAGATGTGTGGCTGAAGAAGTCATGCTGGAGGTTGGGCCCAGTTGAGCCTTCAGATGACAGTACCACCTACCATATAACTGTCATTGCATGAGAGCCCCTGCCCCCCCCACCCCACCCCAGGTGAGAACTGCCAGTTATCCCACGGGAACCTGGGAGTGGTCCTTTAAGCTCCTAGGTTTCGACGTGGTTTATTATGCAGGTGTAGATAGCTGGCACGGTAGGAAGGTAACACTGTCTTCTTTAGAATATGAGCCTCAAGGACAGGATAGGGTTGCAGCTGCCACATGCTTAGGAGGGGACAGCCTACCTGAAGACACAACCAAGAGTGAGAGAGAAAGACAGGCTTCTGGCCACAGCATATCTTGCAATCTGCTGTGTTTCAGATTGATTCTGTATCTTAGATATCTCAGTTATAGGAGTCAATAGGTTCCTTTTTCCCCCCTTAAACTATTTTGAATTGGGTTTTTGTCCCTCACAACCACACTCATGGTCCACAGGTGATCAACGATCAATTCATGGCACCCATGTCACCTGTTCCAACGTTCTGTGGCCTTGATTGGCCTTGATTGTCCTTGGTTGGCGTGAACCCCAACACTCTTTCTCACCAAGACTAACTTGGCTTCAGAATCCTTAATGCAGGATTCCAGGCAGTGAATCAGATGAAATCAGATGAAACTAGATGAGGAGGCACCTGTTATCCTCAAAGGAACATCGAGTGACTTGGGTTGTGCCTTTCCAGACCCTGTAGCTGGAGGCCTGATACCTCCTTAGTTTGTCAGTTCTGTCCTTACCAGCAAGTCTTTCTCTGGGAACCAGGGCCTGGGCCTTTTGTGCCCATCTGCTGCCTGGATCCAGCTCCAAATTAACCAAAGTCTTAGGATTTGACTCTGCTGCCTCCTTGATGAACCCAAAGTCACCTCTGTCCTCATGCTCCCACCCAGGACCTCCATTCCCCAACATCACACAGCTTGAGTTATTCCCTCCAGATGTCCCACTGAAGGCTGACATTGTCCCCTTTCTATATCTTCTCCTTACTTCAGCCAGGGTGGTCTTGCAAAATGTAAACAAGGCTTTATTACCGTCTGCTCATAACTCCGCACTGGCTTGCCATTGCACTAAACGGAAATGCCAGAAATACCTACTTACCATGGCTTTCAGGGCTCTCTGCATGGCTGGTATCTGTCAATATCTCCAGCCCCAGCCTGAACAGCCACCTCCTGACTGTTTGCACCGAAACCACCTGAGCCTGTCCCACTTGCTGGAATGGCCCATGCTTTCTCCTGCCACGGTGCCTTTGCACATGATGTTTCCATTGTCCTTTGCCCTCCATGTCCTTAATTCCTACTCATCCTGAGGTCTCATATCAGCTGCCACTCTCATGTGGAAGCCCTTATTAATCTAGATTATGTTAACTCCCTTTATACGGAAGAGCCAATGCTAAAGATGGAGCTGACAATATACACACTTACTTTGTGCCGAGAACTGTTTAAAGCCCTTTATGCATATTATTTCATTTCCTCCTCACATCAACCCTGTGAGGTTGGTGTTTTCATCTGTCTTACAGATGAGGGGCCTGAGGCATATGTTCCATCCCTAGGTACCTCTGCTCCATACCACTTCACGGAGCTGGATTTTATGTTTATTTGTGCCTTTTCAAGAGAGTGTTGATCCCTCTGGCCCTGGTGTGAGACCCTGACAAGCAGGGACAGCATCTGTTTTTGCTCCTTGCCTTCTCCTTAGTGCCTGGCATGGGGCCTGGAACAGTTACAGATTTCCATGGACCCCTCTGGCTGCTCTGAGCCTCAGGGGACTTCTCTGTCATTGACACTGGCCCCTAGCCTCCCCAGTGGCAGTCCCTTTTTGTGCAAAGATTTATGACGGGGAGGAACATCTAAGTCAGAGAGCTGGGGCACCACTGTCTGACTCTGAAGCAGCCTCTCTGTGGAAGGACTCAGGCAGTGGGGAAAGTGGGTGTTTGGGATTAAGGACCAGCCAAGCACATGGAGCAGGGGTGGGCAGCCAGGAGGACGGCGGCTGGGGTGAAACCAGGGACATGAAGGCCAAGCCCTGTTTCTGATTTCCTGGATGGTTGGAGCAGAGCTCTAATAGTAGCCTTGGTGGTGACAGTGATTGAGCTCACTGCCATGGTGTCCACAGCCTGGGTCAGGCTGTGAGGGGGCACAAAGAACACGTTGTGCACATGCCCGGTGAGCACGCACGCGCGAGTGTGTGTGTGTGTGTGTGTGTGTGCGTGCCCCCACGTGCATGTGTGGTTGTATGCCATGGTGAGATAGCTGCGACTTTATGTCAGCAGAACGTAGGTGCATGTGGACAGCTCTGGATCAGGTTAAGGGGTTGTGTACACGCAGACACAGCGAGTTCATCCTGCATGTACAGGGCTAGTGCTGTGAGGGCAAGTGAGTGTGACCTGTCCAGAGGTGACTCTGACAGTGTGCACGTACACGTATGAGGGTAAACTAATGTGTCAGGACTTGTCTGCTACTCCTAGATAACGGCACATGCCCTATAATAACTGGACTAGGGGACATATTATTGTATGTCCAATAAGTGAGTGGCACAGGGGCTAGGTGTGTCCTGCATGATACACTGGATATCCTCTCCCACTGCCCCTCTTGCCCAACTTGTGGGCACAAGAGAGCCCCAGGGCTCCCCCAGGCACCATTTTTGAGCAGACCTTGGACACCACCACACTCTGACTCATCTCACAGAACCCTCGTAATCACCTTTGTAGGGACATTTCCTCCCTCTGTAGAAAGAACCCTAAGCAGTCAATAGTATTTGCTTCTGGAAGATGAGAAGGAAACAGACTTGCAGAAGTATGGCATACCAGGCACAGACATAATGGATAGGGTACAGTCGTGGAGTCAATCCTCGTTTAGCCCTTACTAGCTGTGTAGCTTTGGTAAAAATCACTTAAAACGTTGATTTCTCATGTAAATTTTACCCAGCACAATGTCTGACACAATATAGGCTTCGCGGCCATAGAGCTAGGTTGAAACAAGAACTTCTTAGTCAAAAACCATTTATGAATGTCTATTGCAGGAATTATTTTTGTGACTCACCAACATTTCTGGTTCTCAGTCTCCTGGACAGATGGTAGGCTTATATGTCCCTATCCTCTTTGAATTCAGGTGCGGCCATGTGACTTGTGTTAGCCAATGAAGGGAGAGCCAAGTGGCCGGGGTGGGCATCACTGGGAGAGAGGCTTAGAAGCTAGTGCATCAGGTGCCATGTTTTCTTTCACTGGCTTTGGCAAAGTGAAGTTCTGGAGATGGAGTGTCCCTTAGGCTGAAGAACCTAGGGAGCAGAGGCTCAGTGACCTATAATAGACATGTTGCATAGCAAGAATTAAAACTTTGTTGTTTGGGCCCAGAGATTTTGGGGTTGTATGTTACCTGGTTAATCCCACTTGACCCATTTACTATATATTGAAACCCTCCACCAGTTTGGTCTTTTAGTCAACCTGTGAGGTAAAGACTTACCCTGATTTCACAAATGACCAAATAGGCTTGAGGTCTGCAAGTTTTATCTTTACTCAGTAAACATGATCGGACTTTTGATGTAAAAAAGTAATATTTGGGACCATTGGTACAAGAAGGATGTGGATGCACAAGAATGGTGGTCCAGTCTCAGGAACATTTCTGGAGAGCGATGGGGTATGGGCCAAGGGGGAGAGTAGAATGGGGAAGAATCTGCACAATATTTTCTGATCCATTTCAGATAATGAAGGAAGCCCCAAGGTAGGTGAAGGTGTTGATGGAGATGTCTACTCACCTATCCCCCCATGGGAAATTCATCCAGTGAAGTTGCACAACACGGAATAACTTATTTTCATCTTTTAGAATTGCACAAGTTATAGATGATCCTTGTGTAAAACTTATAGGATTCAGGGAAATAGAAGATTAAAAAAACAAGAATCTTGAATGTTATGTAGCTGGAATCACACCATATGTAGCTGCTTTCCAGCTGGCTTCTTTTACTTGGTAATATGCCTTTAAGTTTCCTCCACGTCTTTTCATGGCTTGATGGCTCTTTTCTTTATGGCACCAAAAATGTTCCATTGCCCGGATATACCATATTTTATTTATCTATCCACCTACTGAAGGACATCTTTGTTGCTTTCAAGTTTTGGCAATTAGAAAAAAGCTGCTACAAGTAAAACTGCATGTGAACACATAGGTTTCCTAGTGGGTGTGTGTTTTCAAATCTCTTGGGTAAATACCAAGGAACACAACTTCTGGATTACATGGGAAGAGAGTGTGTAGTTTGGTAAGAAACCACCATGCTGTCTTCCAAAGTGGCTGCACCATTTTGTCCTCCTGCCAGCCATGACTGAGAGTTCCCACTGCTCCACGTGCTTACCAGCATTTGGCCGTGTGGGTGTTCTGGACTGAGCTGTTCTAATAGAGGTATAATTGATATCATATGACATTTGATGTGGAGTATGTATTCATATACTCATTTTTCACCTGCATGTCTTCTTTGGGAATGTGTCTCTTGATGTCTTTGGCCCATTTTTAAATTCAGGATTTTTGTTTTCTTATCATTGAGGTTTCCGAGCTATTAGTGTATTTTGGATAACAGTCCTTTATCAGATATATCTCTTACAAATGTTGCCTCCCAGTCTGTGGCTTTTCTTCTCATTGTCTTAGCATTGTCTCTTGTGGAACTGAAGGTTTTCATTTTATTTATTTATTTATTTTTATTTTTTTAAGATTTTATTTATTTATTTGACAGAGAGAGCTCACAAGTAGGCAGAGAGGCAAGCAGAGAGAGAGAGAGAGAGAGAGAGAGGAAGGAGGCTCCCTGCCGAGCAGAGAGCCCGATGCGGGGCTCGATCCCAGGACCCTGAGATCATGACCTGAGCCGAAGGCCGAGGCTTAACCCACTGAGCCACCCAGGCACCCCTGAAGGTTTTTAATTTTAATGAAGTCCAACTTGTCGATGATTTCTCTCATGGGCCGTGCCTTTGGTGTTGTACATAATGTCTTCCCCACACCCAAGGTCATCCAGATTTTCTCTTACATTGCCCTCCAGGAGCTTATAGTTTTGATTTCAACTAAATGATTCTAACTACATGACTTTCTGGTAAAAGCAAGACGAAGGAGACAGTAAAAAGATGATCAGTTGCCAGGGGTTGGGGGTGGGAAGGGATGAATGGGTGAAGGGCAGAGGATATTTTAGGGCAGTAAAAATACTCCGTATGCTCTTACAATGATGAATACATGCATTTGTCCAAACCCATATAATGCAGAGCACCAAGAGTGAGCCCTAGTGTAAACTATGAACTCTGGGTGATTGTGATGGGTCACTATAGGAGCATCAACAGTAACCCAAGTACCACTCTAGTGGTGGTGGTGGGGTGTCATTAAGGGGGAGAGGGTGTATGTGGGAATGAGGGATATATGCAAAATCTCTGTACCTTCCTTTTGATTTCACTGTGCACCTCAAACTGCCCTAAAAAAATAATGTCTACAAAAAATTTAAAATCATTTAATATTCTGCTCCCTAACGATAACCACCATTAGTATTCAGCCTTCTGGACTTTCTCCATATACACTTTAAGAATGGTGGTTTGGGGCACCTGGATGGCTCAGCTGGTTAAGCGTCTGACTCTTGGTTTTAGCTCAGGTTATGAGCTCAGGGTTGTGAGATGGAGCCCCATGGGCTCTGCACTAAGTGGGGAGTCTGCTTGAGAGTCTCTCTCTCCCTCTGCCCACCCTCTGCTTCTGTGCACTCTCTCAAAAATAAATAAATCTAAAAATGGTGGATTATGTGTATATGTCTATTGTTTTATAATTTTTTATTTATAATTTATTTTTTATTAACATATAATGCACTATTAGCCCCAGGGGTACATGTCTGTGAATTTCCAGGTTTACACACTTCACAGACCTCACCATAGCACATACCTTCCCCAATGTCCATCACCCCACCACCCTTTCTCTACCCTCCTCCCCCTGGCAACCCTCAGTTTGTTTTTGTGAGATTAAGAATCTCTTATGGTTTGTCTCCCTCCCGATCCCATCTTGTTTCATTTATTCTTTTCCTAGCCCCGAACCCCCCCCACATTGCCTCTCAACTTCTTCATATCAGGGAGATCATATGGTAATTGTCTTTCTCTGATTGACTTACTTCGCTAAGCATAATACCATCTAGTTCCATCCATGTCATCGCAAATGGCAAGATTTCATTTCTTTTGATGGCTGCATAGTATTCCATTGTATATATATACCACCTCTTCTTTATCCATTCTTCTGTTGATGGACATCTAGGTTCTTTCCATAGTTTGGCTGTTGTGGACATTGCTGCTATAAACATTCGGGTGCATGTGCCCCTTCGGATCAGTACATTTTTATCTTTAGGGTAAATACCCAGTAGTGCAATTGCTGGGTCATAGGGTAGCTCTATTTTCAACTTTTTGAGGACCCTCCATGCTGTTTTCCAGAGTGGTTGCACCAGCTTGCATTCCCACCAACAGTGCAGGAGAGTTCCCCTTTCTCTGCATCCTTGCCAGCATCTGTCATTTCCTGACTTGTTAATTGTAGCCATTCTGACTGGTGTGAGGTGGTATCTCATTGTGGTTTTGATTTGTATTTCCCTGATGCCAAGTGATGTGGAGCACTTTTTCATGTCTGTTGGCCATCTGGATGTCTTCTTTGCAGAAATGTCTGTTCATGTCCTCTGCCCATTTCTTTCTTTCTATTTTTTAAAAATTTTTAAAATTTTTTATTTTTTAAAAGATTTTAATTTATTTATTTGACAGACAGAGATCACAAGTAGGCAGAGAAGCAGGCAGAGAGAGAGAGGAGGAAGCTGGCTCCCTGCTGAGCAGAGAGCCTGATTCGGGGCTCAATCCCAGGACCCTAGGATCATGACCTGAGCTGAAGGCAGAGACTTTAACCCACTGAGCCACCTAGGTGCCCCACCTCTGCCCATTTCTTGATTGGATTATTTGTTCTTTGGGTGTTGAGTTTAATAAGTTCTTTATAGATTTTGGATACTAGCCCTTTATCTGATATGTCGTTTGCAAATATCTTCTCCCATTCTATCAGTTATCTTTTGGTTTTGTTGACTGTTTCCTTTGCTGTGCAAAAGCTTTTGATCTTGATGAAGTCCCAATAGCTCATTTTTGTCCTTGCTTCCCTTGCCTTTGGCAATGGGAAGAAATTGCTGTGGCTGAGGTCAAAGAGGTTGCTGCCTGTGTTCTCCTGAAGGATTTTGATGGGTTCCTTTCACACATTGAGGTCTTTCATCCATTTGGAGTCTATTTTGGTGTGTGGTGTAAGGAAATGGTCCAGGTTCATTTTTCTGCATGTGGCTGTCCAATTTTCCCAACACCATTTATTGAAGAGACTGTCTTTTTTTCACTGGACATTCTTTCCTGCTTTGTCAAAGATAGGTTGACCGTACAGTTGAGGGTCTATTTATGGCTTCTCTATTCTGTTCCATTGATCTATGTGTCTGTTTTTGTGCCAGTACTATACTGTCTTGAAGTTGACAGCTTTGTAATAGAGCTTGAAGTCTGCAATTGTGACGCCGCCAACTTTGGCTTTCTTTTTCAACATTCCTCTGGCTATTTGAGGTCTTTTCTAGTTCCACATAAATTTTGGGATTATTTGTTCCTTTTCTTTGAAAAAAATGTGATCTCTTCTCTTTCATTTATGATTTTATTTATTTGTGTCCTTTCTCTTTTCTTTTTGGTAAGTCTGGCCAGGGGTTTCTCAGTCTTATTAATTCTTTCACAGAACTAGCTCCTAGTTTCATTGATTTGTTCTACTGTTTTTTTGTTTGTTTGTTTGTTTCTATTTCATTGATTTCTGCTCTGATCTTTATTATTTCTCTTCTCCTGCTGGGCTTAGGCTTTCTTTGCTGTTCTTTCTCCAGCTCCTTTAGATGTAGGGTTAGATTGTGTTTTTGAGACCTTTCTTATTCTTGAAAAAGGCTTGTATTGATTGCAATATACTTTCCTCTCAGGACCACCTTTGCTGTATCCCAAAGATTTTGAACAGTTGTGTTTTTGTTATCATTTTCATTTTCATTATCATTTGTTTCCATGATTTTTTCCAATTCTTCTTTAATTTCCTGGTTGACCCATTCATTCTATGGTAGGATGCTCTTTAGTCTCCATGTACTTGAGTTCTTTCCAACTTTCCTTTTGTGGTTGAGTTCTAGTTTCAAAGCATTGTGGTCTGAAAATATGCAGGGAATAATGCCACTCTTTTGGTACTGGTTGTGACCCCGAATATGATCTGTTCTGGAGAATGTTCCGTGTGTACTAGAGAAGAATGTGTATTCTGTTGCTTTTGGATGGAATGTTCAGAATTTATCTGTGATGTCCATCTGGTCCAGTGTGTCATTTAAAGCCTTTATTTCCTTGTTGATCTTTTGCTTAGATGATCTGTCCATTTCAGTAAGGAAGGTGTTAATGTCCTCTACTCTTATTGTATTATTGTTGATGTGTTTCTTTGATTTTGTTATTAATTGGTTTATATAGTTGGCTGCTCCCATGTTAGGGGCATAGCTTTTAAAATTGTTAGATCTTCTTGTTTGATAGACCCTTTGAGTATGATATAGTGTCCTTCCTCATCTCTTTTTATAGTCTTTGGCTTAAAATCTAATTTATCTGGTATAAGGATTGCCACCCAGCTTCCTTTTGATGTCCATTAGCATGGTAAATTTTTTTCCACTTGCTCACTTTAAATCTGGAGGTGTCTGGATCTTAAATGAGTTTCTTGTAGAGAGCATATTGATAGGTTTTGTTTTTTTATCCATTCTGATACCGTGTGTCTTTGGATTGGGGCACTTAGCCCATTGACATTCAGGGTAACTATCGAAAGATATGAATTTAGTGCCATTGCATTGCCTCTAAGGTGACTGTTACTGTATATTGTCTCTGCTCCTTTCTGGTCTGTTTTAGGCTCTCTCTTTGCTTAGAGGACCCCTTTCAATATTTCCTGTGGGGTTGGTTTGGTGTTTACAAATTCTTTTAGTTTTTGTTTGTCCTGGAAGCTTTTTATCTCTCCTTCTATTTTCAATGATAGCCTAGCTGGATATAGGATTCTTGGCTGCATGTTTTTCTCATTTAGTGCTTTGAATATATCATGGCAGTTCTTTCTGACCTGCCAGGTCTCTGTGGATAAGTCTGCTACCAATCTAATGTTTTTATCATTGTATGTTACAGACTTCTTGTCCCGAGCTGCTTTAAGGATTTTCTCTTTGTCACTAAGACTTGTAAGTTTTACTATTAGATGATGGGGTATGGACCTATTTTTATTGATTTTGTGGGGGTTCTTTGTGCCTCCTGGATTTTGATGCTTGTTCACTTTGCCATATTAGGGGAAATTCTCTATGATAATTTGCTCCAATATACCTTCTGCCCCCCCTTTCTTCTTCTTCTGAAATCCCAATTATTCTAATATTGTTTCATCGAATTCTCCCCTCATAGTCCAGTAGTTATTTGTCTCTCTTTTGCCCAGCTTCTTTATTCTCTGGCATTTGGTTTTCTATATCACTAATTCTCTCTTCTGCCTCATTTATCCTAGCAGTAAGAGCCTCCATTTTTTATTGCTCATCATTAAATGAAATTTTTTGATTTCAGCTTGGTTGGATTTAGTTCTTTTATTTTTCCAGGAAGGGCTTTTATTTCTCCAGACAGGGTTTCTTTAATACCATTCATGTCCTTTTCGAGCTAGCTAGCCCCTTTGGAATTGTCATTCTGAAGTCTAGATCTGACATATTACCAATGTCCATATTGATTAGGTCCCTAGCCTTTGGTACTACCTCTTGTTCTTTTTTTTTTTTTGTGGTGAGTTTTTCTGCCTTGTCATTTTATGCAGGTAAGAATATATGAATGAGAGAATAAAATACTAAAAGGATAGCAAAGATCCCAGAAAAATGTATGCTAACCAAATCGGAAGAGACCCCCAAGTCAGGGGGAGAAGAAGGGGGGTAAAAAGAAATAAAAATATATATATATTAGACTGGTGAATAGAACAGAGCCACCCACTTGATTTTGGGTATACTTTGGTCTCTTAGAAGGAACTACCTCCCAAAATTTTAAAGAAAGAAAAACTTATATATATATATATATATATATATATATATATATATGCAAAAATAAGTGTAAGCACGATGAAGGAATGAAATATGACTGTGAAGATGAAAATTAAAAAAAAATTCTAAAGAAGGAATTGATAAGATATGTTGGTTGGAAAAAGAAAGAAAAGAAAATGGAGAGAATTTGCTCAGGCTGGAGACTAGAATGAAGCCCTCTGCTAGATTTAAGGTATATTTTGATCTATTAGAAGAAATTGTATCCCAAAATTTTTTAGAAGGAAAAACCCTATATGTATACAAAAAATAAAGTTAGGTACAATAAAAGATATAATATGGCTATAATAATTAAGGTTTAAGATTTTTTTAGAAAGGTATTGTTAAGATAAACTAGTTAAAAAACGATTAAAAGAGGAAAGAGGAAAAGTTAAAAAAATTAAAATAAGAAAAAAATAAAATTAAAAAAATTTAATTAACTTTGCAAGACTGTGGAATCATGGGGAGAAAGCCATGAATTCCATGCCTTGCTTGCCCCTCCTCTGGAATTCCACTGTTCTTGGTCTGTGAGCTTGGTCTTGGCTGGATGTTCTTGCTGATCTTCTGTAGGAGGGGCCTGTTGCAGTGATTCTCAAATGTCTTTGCCCAAGGTGGGATTGCTCCGCCCTTGCCAGGGGCTGGGCTAAGTTATCTGCTGGGGTTTGCTCTTGGGAACTTTTGTTCCCTGAATGCTTTCCATAGAGCTCTGAAGGACAGGAATGAAAATGGCAGCCTCCCACCTGCCGGTGGGAGCTCACCCGGCTTGTGACCGAGCGTTTGTGTCTCTGGCACAGAGCCTCGTTTGGAGTCTCCAAACCCAGCAGATTCCTGCTGCGCTGTTCTTCCAGCAGAGAAAGGTGGGTTTCCCCGGATCTGCCACTTGTGGGGTCCCTGCTCAAAAAGCAGTGGTCTAACTGTGTCACGGATCACAGTTTAAGGTAACTCAGAGCTAAAAGCTCACTCCTCGGCTCCGTCTCTGTAGCCGGCTTCCCCACTCTAATACCTGCAAGCTCTGCTACATTCAGACAACCCCAATCCTTCTGTGACCCTGTGGGACCTGAGACCACACTGTCCCCATGAGGGGTCCACCTCCACTTAGCCTCTGGCGTGACGTACCTCAGTAGAGCAGACTTCTAGAAGTTCTGATTTTGTGCTCCATTGCTCTACTGCTTGCCAGGAGCTGGCCCCTCCCCTTGCAGTCTATCTTCCTGTTGTTTCTGACTGACTTCTCTACACATCCTACCTTTCAGAAAGTGGTTGATTTCCTATTTCTAGAATTCCTGCTCTTCTTCTCTTCGATCTCCTGTTGGGTTTGTAGGTGTTCAGAATAGTTTGATACCTATCTAGCTGAACTCTTGCAACCTGATGTCATCTCAGTCTGCTACTCCTCTGCCATCTTGACTCTCCCCTCGCCACGTCGTTATTTTAAATGGTTGCATAGTATTCCATCATTGGACACCTTCACTTATTTATTATTATTTATTAATAGTAACAGGAAGCCCAGTGCTTCTGGATCTTCAGGCTGCTTGCAAGCTCTTGCTGTTGGAAACAATATGGTAATGCTGAACATCCTGCAAGATACATCTTCTGGCACTTACCTAATTATTTCCTTAGAATAAATTCTTTGAAGTGGGATTGCTTGCTCGAAAGAAATGTACTTTTCAAGGGCTTTTGTTACATATTGCCAAATTGCCTTCCAGAACCAGGGTATTAATTTACAATCCCAGCAGTAATGCATAGGAATGCCCTTTTCTTGACTTCCATGTCGATACTGGGTATTGCCAATCTCTTAAATCTTTGCTAATTCTAGCAGTGAAAAATTGCACTTCGTTTTTCCAGTGTACATTTCTTTGATTCTTAGTGAGTTTGGACTTTTTTTTTTCTTTAAAGGTGCATTGTTAGAATATCTTCATGGTTGGGACGCCTGGGTGGCTCAGT